>JASTUD010000001.1:1208297-1655670 GCA_031124835.1 Saccharomycopsis synnaedendra
TGTACTACGTATGATAATGAATAAGTTTGATTTATTTGTGTAAACTATACCATCACAACAATGTGTTGTAGACAGCCAGTTTTAATAGTGATACGGATGTTCTAGATGCGAGCCAGCAATAGGCCGTAACTATGTAGTCGACAGAAACGTTTTCTTGCGTTTCAGTATCCAATGCAAATTTATTTCACCATAATGTTTGGTGATGTAGATGATGTGGTGCATGTGTGTCCAAAGCTGCAACCAAACACTAAAAGGGCAGCAGTTCTTTATTTGCTTAGCGATATAGAAAAAACCAAAGTGTTAAGAAAGATATCTGTACCAGAGACCGAGCTAATTCATAATTGGCGAAGAACAAAATAGACACTCGGGCAGCATTTAAGAGTTTTATAAATACAGTACAGTACGCATAGAGAGCACAGTACTTTTATTGAACTTGAACTTTACCAAGCAAAAGGACGGACTCTAGCGTAGGGTCTAATTAGAGAGTTGAGACGACTCATTAGGCTTTCACAATTGTCTACCACAACAAATATTGATGGATTTCACGTCTTAGCTTCTTTCTTTCTTTAATGCTCAATCTTGCAGCATGCACCCATATTCCTGGTATACCCATCTCAAAATAATTCTATATTTCTCATGCACAATTTTTCACATTTTTCACAATCACCATGAACATCCATAGAAGTCGATTTGTGGACTATACCCCGGCTACGGTGACATCCCTTGCTTTCAGCCACCCTCCCACCGATGGTGCTGCCCAGAAAACTCTTAGGCTCGCTGTTGGGCGTAATAACGGTGACATAGAGCTCTGGAATCCGCGCTTTGGCTGGTCTCGCGAGCAGACTCTCCGTGGAGGCCGTGGTCGCTCTGTTGAGGGGCTCGTGTGGTCCGTAGCTGATGCGCCTCGTCTTTTCCTGATCGGAGGCCTGACAGTAGTCACAGAATGGGACCTTGTAACAGGCCAACCTTTGACCAACTACGACTGTAATTCCGGCATAGTATGGCTGATTTCTGTGGACGGCTCCGGCACATGCCTTGCTGTGGGCTGCGACAATGGAGCTGTTGTTCTTGTTGATATCTCTGGAGGCCCTGGCGTCCTCGAACATCAGGCTGTGCTCCAAAGACAATCCTCTAGAGTGCTTTCTGTGACATTTTATGGCACATCGAAACTTGTGGGCGGATGTGCCGACGGCCGTGTCCGTGTGTGGGACGTGGAAAGTGATAGCCAATCAAAATACCGTCTTTTGGGTTCCATGCGTGTGGATAAACTGACCCAGAGAGAAAGCACTCTTGTCTGGTCTGTACTCACGCTAGAAAAAAGAGGCCAAATTGTCAGTGGGGATCTGACAGGATCTATAAAAATATGGGATGCTAATTTCCTCACCCTCCAGCAATCTTTCGATCACAATAAAGCAGACGTTCTCTGCCTAGCGGCGTCCCCAGCACAGGACCGGATATTCTCTGCAGGTGTAGATCGTAAAGTACACTGTCTGTCTCTCGTAGGTCGCCAATGGACAGGACTACTGGTTAAATTATGTCATCTGGATGACATACGTGCACTTGCAGTCTACGAGTCTAAGGGACTCAGTGTGGTTGTGAGCGGAGGTGCAGACAAGCAAATAGTGGTAAATTCTGGGCGTTTTTTTGCAGACAAAATTCAGAAAAAACTCCCGCTTGCTCAGCAAATGAGCAGCAACGTCATCAGAAGCTCTAGAGAACGCCTTATAGTGCTCTGGCAAGACCAGAGTGTAAAGATTTGGCGTATTGGAAAGTCTGCTAAGTTGGTGGCCCGGTTGACGCTCGTAGACGACGAAAATGTCCAACACGCTGCGATCTCCAATGACGGGTCTTTATTAGCTGTAGCCTACCTCGGAGGTGTACATATGTTCCTGTTGGGAACGAGCGTGCTGAGAAAACGCATATTGGAACTTGGCGCAAAGTATGTTCAGTTCACATCAGACGGCCAAAGATTGGTTGCAGTTGATCCTGAAAATGACGTCTTTATTGTGTCTGTGGAGGATGACGTAGAGCCTACGATGTTGAACCTTGATCCAGGCCACATTCGCGAGATTCGTGTGTCTCATGACGATTCTATGGTGGCTATTTCGCGCTACGATGGGTCTGTATCGGTTTCTAATGCTTCTGAAAATACATACATAGACCTCGTGAAGCTTTCCGTGCCTGCCTCCACCTTGGAGTTCACACGGAATAACACACTTTTAGTTATGACCGTAGAGAATAAGCTTTTGGAGTTTAGCATTGACGAAGATTCTAATTCTCTCACAGAGTGGTCCAAAAAAAACTCCGATAATGTTTCTCGTGAGCTTCCATTCTCACAATGTTTAGGGATCTTCCAGGATAATTCCCTGAGCAGAGTCTGGCTTTGGGGGGCAGAATGGCTCTCTTTCGTGGATATCAGTGTGGACATCACGCCAGGGAAGGGCACAAAGAGATCACACGAAGGTCTCAGTATTGGGGAAGATACGGAGGAGCAGCCTTTTAGGGAGGAGTTTCTGGATACCAAGAGCGACTATGTGCAGTGCAGGAGTCAAGACGGGTCCAAGATCGCTTTCTGGCAAAGTAGCCGGTATAAATGGCTCATTCACGCCGGAAATTTTGATGGAGATGAGATGGTGGTGGTAGAAAGACCACCGTCCCAGTTCCCATCCACAAAAGCATTCAGAACAAATCTCATCAAGTTTTAGCATAAGTATAGAGTGTGCCAACTACAGTTTGTAAGATAAACATGTATATTCACAAAATATCTATGCACATTTAATTAGTCGAGTCTATCCTCATTTTGTTCCAAATTCAGTTTTTCATTGTACACACAAACCTTACCAACGACTCTCTTGTCAGTAACTAACTCCACCACCCAGTCTCTCTCATTATCTTTAGCTCTCTGTACCCATTTTTTAGGCCAGTCCTCCTCTTCATGTACTCCCAAATGCTCATCTTCGCCTTCTATAAACGTGCGTGGCTGGTTCTTGAGCACCTCCATCGTCATTTTCCCGTAATCTTCGGCCAAATATCGTCTGTTATAGAAGCGCCATATTCTATGTGGGATTTTCAAAAATCCCAGCAAATTGGGTGTCTCCATCACAGAAAAAGACTGTTGAAAAAAGGGTGCGACCCCGTCTGCTGTAGGGATCTTCTTCACCTCCCCGTTCTTGGGGTAATACTTCTCCAATTCTGGCGCGAAGATGCCATTTCTATATTCTTTTTGAGGTAAGTACAGTTTCACAACCTCAGGCTCTATAAACTGGTCATCGCGATACTCCTCCTCCAATTCTATACTCGTAGGGTTTCCATCATCCAATTCTCCCCTAGCTACTATTCTCTCTCTCAAAATTTCTAAGCTCTCAACTTCTGGAGGATCAGGCTCGTCTTTTCTCCTTCTCAGGAGCTTCTGCTCTCTGATCTGAGTCAATATTTTGTGTTGGTCCGCAGCCTGTGCATCGATCACGCTGTCTGGTTTGTTGAGAGGCCCAAGGAAACCTTCGTGGAGACCAAGTAAATACTCTTTGTAAGAACCACGGCCTAAGCAAATCACACCTCCAGTTGTATGGACGTCCTCAATCTCAGAGTCTTTGCTGTGGCTATAAGGTTTCTGCTTCTTCTCTTTGTCGTTGTAGTACACACTAAGCAAGCTCTTTTGGTTGGCCATTTTTTCAAGGAACTCTGATTTCTTCTGCTCTTCAAGTTCTCTCTGTACTCTCTCCTTTGTCTCCTTGGAAGAGAAAGCCCCTCCAAACCAGAGGCCGGTAGGTTTAGTCTTGTTTTCTGCATTCTTCCGCTCCAATTTGCATATATTTCTTCTAACGTCCCTGATGGAGTACGCCACATGGTGCCTGATCTTGCCCTGCTGGTTACAGTAAAAAATCTCAGCATCCAACCCACCCGCGTTAAGAATAGGCTTCACAAAACGTTTGTACGTGGTATAACTCTTCTCAAGGTATTCGTCAGGTGGTGGACTCATATAAACTGTGATTTTGCGAGGTGTCTCGTTCGTAGATAAAAGCTGTTCTCCGTATGGCGCAGCTAGATCCATATACTTCTTGCGAATTTTTTTCTGTTCTCTGCGATCATAGTACGCTCCACCAACAAGTATTCCTGTGACGGCGAAGAAGATCATCCAGTTGCGAGAAGGGATCCATATTCTATTGATACCCATGGCCTTAAGGGCGGGGTTGGAATACCCTTTCGGATATGGAGGGGCAGGCTTGGACTTCAGCGCCTCGGCCGCTTCCACCGGTTTCTCGACTCTAGTTTCCCCAGGCTTAACCGGTTCGCTGGACATGATGAGCTGAAATTTTTCACAAAAATTAAATCAGCAGTGACGCCGATTGTAAAGAATACATACGTCAGTGTTTAAGTATGTATTTAGTTTTCATATTAATTCGAATAGTTTGATCAAATTACGGTTATTCTTGTCCTCTCAGTATGCATAAATCCTGGAAAGTCTCCCAAATTGCACCTCCCAAATTGCACTTGTCTTTAGACGATAGTGAGGCCAAATAAACTTGCAGTATGAAAATATGTGTTCCAACAAGCGAACTGTGTATACTGTATGCAATTCAAAACATTGTCCTTACGTGTATTTTGCTGTAGTCAATCACAATGTGTATAATCAGGCTGTGTGTGTTTGAAAAATTATGTTTTTACCATCGAAGTAATTAGTTAAAAGTCTCAAACGGAGTACATATTGAAGAGATTAATCGGCACTTCTGAACAATTTGCACTAAAATTCATGGCACAACTACTGCTGGGGCGTTGTCTGATCATCAGTATGTCTTGAGCGAGATTTAAGCAATGTAACGAAATAAGTCTTATCGCCATAACTTCAACAACTATATTATTGGATGTTGATTTGTATCAAAATGTGTCTATATATGATTTAGTATAATTCTATCAAACGCCATAAGGTCGTAGATTCTATGGCATTGAAACCTTCTTCTGTCACACATGCATCTTCCCCGACTCACATTTTGTCACGGGACAGCCCTGATACACGTTCTTCTCCACACCGAATTTGAAAGATTCAATCCAGAAGGACTTAACTAGGTCAAAGAGTCTATTTCACACACACCCTGACCCCACAATCGCGCTCATAAAAGGCAGCTCATCAGCGTGCGCATAGCAAGCATACCATCTCACAGCCCTCCCACCCCACAGACTTTGGCCATCACTTAAATAAGCCTTCAAGCCCATGTTCGGCAGCCTAGGCCTTAATTCCAATCCAACCAATCAGTCGCCTTCCGCTGCCGCGCTCGCTGCCCAAGCTGCGGCCTCCACCTTCAACAAATCCAAAGAAAAGAAGCCCAAAGAACGAAAGCTCTCCCCCCCAGTATCACATCACTCAAGCCCCTCGCGGCCTTCTCATAGAAAGCGTCTCTCGAGCGATGGCTCAATGATGAGCATTCTGCGCGCCCCTCGTTCGCGTGTAACAAGTCGAGGCTTGGACTCGCAGCGGCATCTGCCCTCGCGCCCAGACCTTGCAGACGGCCAAGATTCTCACACTGCCGCAGCTGCGGCAGCTTTGGCCACCAAAAAGGTTAAAGGCAGTCTTCTGGAGCGGCGCCCACATTTGGTTCCGCCAGACAGGTATCTCAAAGCGCCATCCAGTCCAGTGTCATCTGTAGTATCTGGCTACTCTCCAGAAACACGAACAAACTCTGTGGACCATTTTGAGCACTTTGAGATCCGCAGCCGGTCTGCGGGCGCTGCAAAACGCCAAGTGTTGGAACAAAACAGAAGTTTCGCTAGTCTTCTGGATCAAGTTTTTGCAGAGAGCGACACTGAAAAAAGAATTAAACTGAGTCTTTCTCCCCCTCCTGCGCTTGATTCACGCCATGGCTCATTCCAGTTACGGCGTGCAGGTACAGATGTAGGAGTATATGGCTTGCGTCCGCCTGCTAGAGCGCACTCCTACTCTCTGGAAGGCCCTCGCCTCAGTAGACAGTTTTCTGTGCGCAGCAAGACGTCGCTATCATCTTTTGGCTCCAACGACTCTCAAAGGTTTCGCTTGGAAAGCGACGAGAGGCCTACGAGAGGAATAAGCACAGAACGTGCTCCGTCAGGCATAAGTGGATCTCCTGCCAGTGTTGCAGGTTCTGCGCCCTCATCCGGGCCCTTTTCTGCGCTCTCTCCTCCCATCTCTGGTGTTTTGAATGGGAACGTCAGTGGTGACCATATCGTGGGCCCAGATAGGATTCCAACTTCTGTGAGCAGCGCATCAGAAAGAGCGTCAGAAATTGCATACAGAGATGCGTACCAGAAAGCTAGAGAGCCACAAACAGATTACCAGACTAGGCTTATTGGAACAGTATCAGACTCTGATGGTTCATCGGAGTTATCTGACGGTGAGCTTCCTCAGTATCCATTGTCTCCCATCACCGGCAAGCACACCCCTCGCTCTTCTAGACTTAAGTTTAAGCGTAAGGGAAAAAAGGTACTTCGTGAATTAGGACTCAGTGAGCTTGCTAAGGGGCACCACCGGCTGGAAAAGCACGGTATGGACGCAGCAGGGCTGCAAATATCAGTCACAAAGAAACCGGTGGAGCTAAGGAAGACCATGCGAGACACAAAAAAAAGCAAGATGTTCAACGAGGACAAGCCTTGGAAACATCACAATGATGCGTTTGAGGTGAGTGAAGCCGAGAAAAAACGGTATGAGGGTGTATGGGTCGCAAATAGAGGCTTATATGTGGGTATGATGACCACTCCCGTGAAGGACACTGTTAACGGAGTTTACTACGAACCTTTAAATGATGGCAAAGTGAACGCAGTCTTTACAGGAGACGGTATCCCTGAGCTCAATCATCCCTCGCAGATTGTACATGGATACGTGGTTCGGAGCCTATGGCGACGCAGCAACTTGTCTAACGAGTTATTAGCCAAGGTATGGAACTTAGTGGATCTTAGAAAAGACGGCACTTTGAATAAGCACGAATTTGTGGTAGGACTCTGGTTGGTGGATCAGTGTTTGTATGGGCGCAAATTGCCTAATGTTTTGAGTGATAGTGTGTGGAACAGTATCAAGAGAATCACTTACGGTAAGCCCAAGAAAAGCAAGTTATTGAAGTAGTCGATTCTAGGCTGGTTTTTTTCATTCTCATCTATACTATATTATCTCTTTCAACTACATTCCAAATCAAGTTAACCCTAATCTTCAGCATTGTTGATACGCAAGTAATGGTTTCAGATCACTCTGTAGTACTACAACAATCGTACCATAAACACTATTATTTTACATTATGAACTACTCTAGTTAGCCGACAGGTAATCTCTCAACTGGTTCAATACCTCTGTCAACTCTTCGTCTGTACGTTTTTCTGCCAAGCTCGGTATTAAAGTCTTTGCTTCTTCAGCTTCATCGCATACCAAAGACCCCAACTGTGCAATTTCGAACGGGTGTAATGCAGTCTCTTTGTCTTCATAATCCTTCCGTTTCATAAAACTCTCCACTTCGGTGCAAATATCCGGATCTCTAAAACGCGCAAATGTGTCCAAGTACTCCAATGTTTTCTTCAACACCTCGCTGGCATCAGGTGCCAATGCCACTTTTGCAATCACCTCGTCTGTGTCTTCATCCTCGCCTGAATAAGCGATACCATTTTTCGCGTCCATCTCTTTCTTACGCTCCTTGAGTGCCTCTCTAATCAAAATACGCGCTTCGGAGAGATTGAGGGCCATCAACTGGCTTACATTACCGTCATGATCAATCTGCTCCTCAGAGAACTCTGGGCCAAGCTCGAGCGTAGCGGCATTCTCCTGGTCACCAACTCCAGCACTGAGTTCCTTTCTTCTTCTGCGGTTAGTCCCAAGCGTGGATTTGGAACCGTTCATGGGACTGATGCTGGTTCTCGCTGTTAGTTAATTTATTTGAGTGCACTTAGCACTCCCAGAAAATTTTTCAAATCGAAGACGCAAAGCTGGTACACCATGTCGGGCAGTACAGAAGCAGACCATACTAGAGACCCATGTCCATTGGTCATTCTTAGTGACTTTGGGGGTGCTTATGCTATGGGAGTACGTATCATTTCTTATGATGGAATTTATGGGAGCGAAATATGGGGTGTACTGCATTACTCACAGCATCAGCTCTACAGTTCTACACGTAATCCTTTTAGTCTTTCAATGATCTTACTAACTAGTTAATTGGTGGTACCTTTTGGCACGGTTTTAAGGGTTTCCGTAACTCGCCTATTGGAGAAAGACGTGCCGGTATTGTAAGTGCCGTTAAAGCAAGAGCACCTGTTATTGGAGGTAATTTTGGCGTTTGGGGTGGTGTTTTCTCCACATACGATTGTTCTGTAAAGGCTATTAGAAAAAGAGAAGACCCATGGAACGCCATCATTGCCGGTTTCTTCACCGGTGGTACATTAGCAGTCAGAGGTGGTTGGAAACATACAAGAAACTCAGCTATCAGCTGTGGTATCTTGTTGGCCGTTTTTGAGGGAGTGGGCATCTTGGTACAGAAGGCCATGGCCCCACCTCCAATGGCCCCAGTGTATGACCCTAACGCTCAGCCGTTGGCTGCTTAGGCACGAATAATGATTGTTACTAGTTCTTGTATATTTCTGTTGTAAATAAACAGCTATTCTTCTCCGTACTACATGTATGAACGTATTCACAAATCTAGATTACATTAACATATTATGCACTACTCCACTAGTCCACCAACCCCTTGTCTTTAAGACTCTTGTAAGTTTCCAGGTCCACATACTTATTCACAGAAGGCTCACCCGTTAAGCCCTTTCTACGCCTTGTTTTTACCACCAAATCCCGAGCCAAAAACTGAGGATGAGCGGGTTTCAATTTCGGAATGAATGCGTCTTCATCCAAAGGATCGCCACTGACACTACCCCATTCAGAAAACTTGTTGAAGCACATTGCTTGTCCCTGGGTTTGTAATCTCAAATCTGTTTCAAACCCCACAGAGTCCAACACTGGTAGAGCTCCTATGGCTGAGTATAAAGGAGTGGCTGGAATTGGTTTTTCTTCCTCCAAACCGCCTCTACGCCGCAGGATAATCATCGAGACTGCACGCACAGCTGGCTTGTAACATACAATTTCAGTACGATATACAGGCTCCAACAATCGAGGCGTAGAAAGAAGGAACGCAGCATAACAAGCTTTACGAATCGCAGGCAAAATCTGCCCCTGGCTTCTGTCTATAGGCTTGTCAGCTAACAGAGCAGAGATGAGCCTAAATTTCACATCAGAAATAGGCTCATCACAAAGGGGCCCCTGCTTAATTGCCCATTGAAATCCTTGGACTATAGCGGTTTTTGCAGCTTCAAGAGCGTCTTTATTCACCTCTTCTGGGAGAGTATCGTTTACAAAAACGTTAGCAACACCGTCAGAACTCACGTCCCATACATTACGGGCAGCTAAGGCATCATACCCATATTTTCGGAAAAGTTTAGCCTGATGTCTTGGACTGAGCTGTTTGTACCTCTCGAGTCTTCCGGCCTTGATATCTTTGGCGAGACTCACTTCAAGAGGCTCACAAATCACACTAACCTCGTTTTTACCATTTGCAGACTTGGTATTCACTTTAGCAAGTGTCTTCTCGGACACAGTCTCTTGGAACCGAACGAATGGATCAGACACCTTTATTTGAAGATCGTCTCCAAATAGATAGCGCGTATCGAAAAGGGCACAATCAAGGTATAGCTCTCCAGGGCCAGCAACAACGTACTCGCCAGTCTCTTCAGCTTTTATCTCCACTCCATAGTAGCTTTTGTCAACACTTTGAAGAGAGGCCAAAAGAGCAGGCAAGTGCAGTGGGAGATCTGGCTTGATGCTTACCTTGAAAACTGTATCAAAGAAACTGCTGGATCCAGGTCTGAGTCTGAAAACAGGACCGCTGCCGCCAGCACATATGGTGGCACACTTGGTCACAGCTTCACCTATACCACCAACGAGACATATAGAGCCGGCAGGAACTTCGCAGACAGGAAAATTGTACCGGCCAGAAGGCATAAACAACTCACGGATTTCAAACTCTACAAGATCGTCTTCGTTGTCTGCGTGATCATACGCAGACCCGAGCACTTTGATGCGCTGTCCCACGCTCAAAGTTCCGGAATAAACTCTGGTCAAACCGTGAAATTCACCTGTTTTTTTTGAGTTTAAAAGCTTAGCCACGCGTGCAATAAGCAAGCTGCTCTGAGGATCACAGTTTCTAAGAGCTGACACAAAGTCTGATTCCTTTGCGGTTTTGATATCATCAAAGTCAATCATACTTGTTATTTTGTTTTCAGGAAGATCCGACGGCGCTGGAAAGGTTTCTAGTACTATATCTGCAAGGCCCCCAAGCCCGCCATAATAATTTTCAGGAGAGCTTAAAGGATCGTCCGAAAGATCCAATCCATACGCCAACACGTCATCAATATCACCGCCTTCCGACCGCTCGAGGTTCACAGCACAGAGCGTAAATACTTTATAGAGATGTTTCCATATTATCAGCACAAACAGACACTCGACCATACCAGAATCAGAGCACGAGAAGATGCCTTTTTTAGCATCATACACCACATTGTCGCCCCATAGTCTCTGGGCAAGCTGTTTGTAATCAGCACGCCCTTGGAACTTTACGTCTATGTACTTCTTAGCGAAAGAGCGGAGCGTGAAGAAAACTCCGAACTTGCCCGAAGCAAAAGCTACATTATTCAAGGATGGCAGAAGCTTTATGGCATAAGAGTATGGTACATCAAGCTCCCGCATTGTGTCTTTTATGTACGTGTTTGTCTGTGTTATTATATGCCTTATTTTGTAGTACAGATCAGCGACAGGCAATTTGAGCTCGAGAACAAGCCGATCCAACTTATTAATGACCAAACATATAGCAAGATTATCAAAAATACAGCTCCGAATCGCGCTTTTTCCTGCATCCGTGAGTCCTTCCACAGCATCAACAACCAACATCACCCCGTCGCAAGTCTGCAGAGTCGCCACGACTTCATCTGTGAAGTTTACGTGACCAGGGGCGTCTATCACATTGAGTATGACTGATTTTTCAGATAAATCAGGAACAAGAAAAGTTCCAGCGGAAGCTTTGATAGACATGCCTCTGTCTTCCTCAAGACGATGACTATCTGTGAACCGCACCTGGCGTGCTGTTCTATTCCGACCGTGCTTTTTTTGGAGAACAACATTCTCGTGTGTATTGTAGACTATACTGTCAAAAAGCATACTCTTACCGGAGTGTATGTTACCCACTAATATGAAGTTCCTGACGCGCTCAGGGAGTGTCTTCGCCACGTTCATGAGATACAGCCGGGCATAGCGTGTTGTAGGGAGCGCATCATCTTCTAGTATGATGCGCTTGTCTATTTCGGGGGCCACAAGCGGCTCACTGAGTGGCTGCGCATCATACTCAGGAACTAAGATCTCCACCTCTGGAGCTTGATCTTTATGTATCACAAGCTGGTTCTGAGGCTCAGAGACATTGGAATGAACATTTTCAGGCTCGTCGTCGGAATCCAGCTCACGGTCACTGCCTAAAAAGTTCCCGAACTCGTCGTAGAGCAGTTCGTCCATGAAGAAAAAAAATTGTATGCATAATTTATCAACCTGATACACCAATATAAACCCGCAACTATATATGCTAATGGAATTGACAAATTTGGCTCGAAGCTCTCAGTAGCTATATAAGTATTGTGTCCAGCATTTTTTTACTGTGTAACACTTGATTCCAGTTGATTGAGGCTACTATACTCAGAACATCTATATTGTAAAATATCTAAAGGGAACAAAAACTATACGAACACGGGAATCAAAACATCAACCCTCTCTTCACCCTTATAGCCCAAGCCGCTAAGCCCGCCGTCAACAAATTCATTAAAATCAAAACAACACTCAAGCACATCACAATCTTTAACTGGGTGGTCTCAGGGTACAACAAGAGGTTCTCAACAGGTGCATACTGTTTCGCTATGTCAACGAGTGTGAACATAGGGAATCCAATCGAAATCACTGCGCATGCCATCACCAGCCCGAACGCAATCATATCCTTCTTAAAGAACATTAAAAGAGCATAGTTTACAATACACATCAAAATCGCGACCACCGTGCACGCAACACTAGTCTTGATCGCGTAAGGCATAAGTACCCAGTTCTGGGTCAGATAGGATACGTATGAAATGCAGTAAATTGCCAAAAAGTGGCAGGTGAAAACCTCCAAGATGAGAATAACATTAGCTAACTTCTCAGCCTTCTTTTGCTCTCGGAAGTCCATCATCTGGTGGTACTCTGTCTTGTGTACAGCCTCGATGGTATAGCCTGTGTCCAGCTCCATGTTGCGGCGTACTTGGAGTAAGAGAACAGTGATAGTAGCCCAGAAGATCAGAATCAATGCGAGGAGAGGAAACACAAGCCTCCCAGCAAGAAGAACTTTTTCACTGGTATCATAATAAGTAACAGCGTTTCCGTACTGGAAGACAAAGGACAAGCATCCAAAAGTCCAGCAAGCGTAAACCGCAGTTAAATGGGTGTCTCTATGGCGAGAAAATGCCAGATAGACAGAAAACACAGTACAGAAGACGAAACTGAGAATGTAGCAGTATATCCAAGGTGCACATCCATTAACAGCGACCATGTTCGTAGGCAGCTTATTCTGGCAGAAGTAAAAGGCCAACTCCAAGCACCCAAACACAATGTTGCAAGAGTTGATTGCCCCTAGGAAAATGGCTCTAAGCACAGTGTTGGACACTTCAAACTCCATGATGCAATCATTCAATTGTTTTAAGGTATACCAAATCAAAGCAATCATGGTGATGAAAATGAAGCCTGAAAGATAGTATATATAGATGGCACTAACTAAGTATGTCTTGGCCTGCATAACTGTCACCATTTCAACAACACAGAGGAAGCAGTATCCCAAGTATGTGAGCAGCGCGGTCAAGCCCCAAAAGTTTTTCCTACGGTACGCCCACGCCAGAAGACCACAGAAAACAGGACACGATCCCATAAGGAAAAAGTAATTGCAATAAGGAGGGTTCATAACGCGTATACACACATATGGCATGAGGAAGAATGGAGGAAGGAGCCCGCAAAAGACGATCAAAAGCGAATAGTAAAAGTTTGCATGATCCACAATACGACGAGCTTTCACAGAGGCGCCAGTTTTCTTAAAAGTCTCCCAGCTGAAATGTTTAGAAAGAAGAGTAGCCCATAACGCGAACTGGCCAATTAAAGCAGCGACCAAGAATACAATGGCAACAAAACCCCAGTTTCTAGGGATGATAAACATTTCGTTCAACTCATTCTTCAAAGTGGGGTCGATATCATTCATAGAGAGACCACTTTCGACGATGTCTACTACCTGCTCATTGTATCCACTTATGAGAGACGCAACCAACACCGATATACAAAGAATTTCGAGAACAGATATCACAAAGTTGTATAACAACAATAAAGCTGTCTGACTGTTTGCTTTCGCAAACACAACAAAAACAGACACAATAAGACTGTATACTTTGCAGTATATGAAAAGAGCCTCTGGTGCATCTACGGCCGAATAAAGTTGAGCAAGAGCCTGAGCAGCCGCCAGCTGACCTTCAGAATCAACAGTGGTATTCAAAGACATATGCGAAGCATGAGAGTCCACCAGGAAACCATAAATACTGATGACAGCTGTGATCAAGGAAAAAATTACGAATGCAAGGCTTGCAAAGTTATTGCGGTTAAAAGTATCCTTCCAACTCTTAAAGTACGGCTCAGGAATGAATTCAGCCGTTACGTCTGTGTAGTTGTACTGGCTTCCAAAATTTGGCACATAACGCTGGGGTTTGCCTTCATCGCTAAGTTCCATGAAGCTAAGGGCTCTGTTGTTGCGGTTGAGGGAAAGGCGATTTTCTTTCGCAGGGTTGTAGAGCTTATAAATGCTCTTGTAACCTGGTTTCTCGTCATTGATGGTCTCTTCAGAAGAGATACTGGGAGTGAACAGTTTATGATGGATATTCGGAGAATTGAGAGTTCTGTTGGAAGACACCTCGGAGCTTTCAAATGGGGATTCATACTGGGCGGAAGGAGAAGGAATTGGAGGGAGTCTCTTCTCCACATTAGGGGACCCCAGAGGCCGCTTTTTGCGTGAGTGATTCATGCTACTGAATCAGGCGAGTGGCTGCCATTTTATGGAGTTGTTTTTTGTCTCAAGACAGATGCGTCTGACACTACCCACGTCTCAGGATCCCTTTGAGATGTGCATAATGACATGCATATGTGAAGGGCCCTATCCACGCCTCAGAGCTGGTAGCACTGAAGAGGCAGGTTATCGTCATTGGTGAACGGCATAGGTTGTAGGTTTGTTCAAAATCATATTTAATAGCAGTGCGTCCAACCAATTATTTTTTTGGTCTGTTTTTTTCAAGACTTTCAAGATAAATTCAAAGAATTCCATTTAGCGACCTGCATGGACCTACAGTTCCTAAGCGGGATCCAAATAAAGCCAGAGCAAATGTGGATATAAATGAGACGATAGTAAGTTATGCGGATATGTAGTGGATTCTTGGCCGCGATAATTTGAGGTTTCATCGAAAGGTGAGTTTTAACTAGTAGAAATCTTTGAAAGCCAGAGATCCCATATTCAATCAGTGGTCCTCTTCATATAGCATTTTTTCAATGCTTAATAATATCCTAGTAGCTTGTTTACGGTATAGTACCAAGTACTCTGGGGGGTTCAAACTTCAACTTGAAACCGATCATGTGTGTGTAGTGAAAGATCTCATCTGAAGTGCATAATAAGATGGAACAATAGCGATATGTGCACCCATACTATTTCGGCTCAAATTATTTCCTGATTTGGTTTGAGAATATCTATGCTGCCACTCCAATATGTTACGGATAGGGATGTTAAGCTCTGAGTTTCTTATTTGTGCCTCAAACAAAAAAAATGCGATTAAGTAAAACGCTAGAAAATTTTACAGAAAAACCCTGATAATAAATGAACGTAACTTATAAATGTAAATTACTTTCTTACCGTGATTCTAATTGTATCAACACAGTTCGTCTAATCGAATCAATTTCGGTCTTTGTTTCATCCAAAAAAAACTTGTCAGAGAGGTGTTTGACATGTGCACAGGGCTCCTATCCATGAGATGAGAGGGAGACTAAAATCGATCCTCAGCATGTCGAATTTTCAAACACAAATTTATCTAATCAATGCTTTCGGTTCGGTTGAATTAGTTTTCCCTATGCTTAGGAATTTCTTTCTTACTTCTTTAAACATCCCTTGAAACGCAAAATGCGTACTATAGATCGACTCAAATTTGCAACGCCCTTTTGACATACTCAAATCCTCTATGCTTGTTTCGTAGTACCTATATAGTTGATTCTTACTCTAATGGTATTAACAGTGGTTGTAGAGCTATCAATTTCACCGACATGGGGAACTCGTCAGGCGGACTAGAAAGAGAGACCAACGTTGACTGTTCGTTCTCACATCAACACTGATTGATAGAAATGAAGTATCTACATATTCTGAATAGAACTAAAAGTAAATGTGTACAATTTTTGATGACTAGTATTGACAAATTTTTATAGTGGGATTTATATGAATGAAAAAGGGCAAAAAACGAAGATACGAGTAGTTTAATACTATTTGAGCATGTTTCGTAGTAGTTTTGTGATGTTTGAATGAATTCAAAGAATAAATGCATCGTTCCGAGAGCGATTCTTCGAGAAACCACAATATAACGACTTTTCAAGAAAATACTGAAAAACAAGGAAGAAATTGATAACGAATCGTTGAGTTAAAGACTTACTCAAATCTTGATAGAAAGACTACTTGGAAGGTATGCTTTTTACATTTAATCTCTGAAGATTTGGATTTGATGATACTTGAAATTATCTTCACTGTCATCGTCAGCATGATCAAGTAACACTTATACCGGAAACCAGACTTTTATGACAAACACTCATACAATTAAGGAAGCGATCGCATAGATTCATCAGGAACACATTTTTGGTGAAATGCGTGGAATAATGAATAGTTAATTGGTTAGGGAGAAGCAACAATTACGTAAGGCTGAACTAAGGAGCTAAATCTAAAGCTTTGAAATCATTGATGGAAATAAAATCCCAATTTGAAATCACCCTATTTAAACTTTAAGGCTGGTCATTAGGGTGTTTGTTCGGGGTGAGGATAATTTGATGTGATCAAATCTATAAAGCTCATCCGACGCAAGTTATTAATGGCCATAAAAATACTTAGTAGTTTACTCCAATGTCACTTTGATATAAAGCATATTTACGTACACATGTAACTATTCCTTATGTCAACCTTATGTAGAGAGGTAGCGGTTGATGATTTCATGTACGACACCATTTTTACGCGTCTGGTCATCGTACAATTTTTATATTGTGGGCTGCTAGACATCATTCAACCAGTACACGCCATATGGACTCACCTGATGCGCCTCAAGCCAAAAAACGACACAGGGTCCCGTTGTCGTGCTCTGTGTGCCGAGTGCGCAAAAAGAAGTGTGATAAAAGAAGACCGGTGTGTCTGTATTGTCTTGGAAACAATATAGCCGAGTGCCACTATGAAAACAAAATCAACATATCTTCACAGCTCCGCTCAGAGCAGGACCCAATATATAACGAGGATCTCAATGTCGGTGGGGTAGAGGAACTGATGGCACTGCGTGAGATTGCTCGGCTTCGGCGACAAGTGATGGATCTCAGAGAAAAACTTGAAGCGTCTCAATTCCCGAATACACCAGGGGGAACGAAATTTGCGTATGGCCCCCAGGTTCGCCCTGGGGCTATTCTGTGTGCTTTAGAGACTCTGTTGTTTGTTCCTGATGACGAGTATTATGATTTCTTTACAGACAAAGCGTCATTGACCACGCACTCTAACCTTCTTCTGAACTTCAAACCTCTTCACAGAGTCCAAATCTTCAACCAAGACAGGTTTCTTCTTGTTGCGTTTAATTTTGCCAACAAAATCTACCGTCACGCAAAGCAACTTATCAAGAACCTGCTCATCCAGCGAAACCAGGACATGTTGATTACCCCTCTCCCTGCGCAATTGAATGAGGAGTTTAAAACCAAAAAGCTCCATTTCGTCAAGTCCTTTGCTTTGAACACTGAGAGCGGGAGATATGATGAGGACTCCAGGCGAATGGATCAACTATACAAAACCAGAAAAGGCAAAGTCGCTAGTTTATCGTGTGGTATTAATGTTTCTCTGACTGAAGAACTGAGATTAGAGCTTCTGCAGAAAGTTGTAAATGCTCTTCCAAAAAATCTGGCAGAAATTCTGCTCCTCTGGAAAACCTTCGAGAAATATGTACATCCTTTTGTTCCAGTTCTAGATCTCAAAACTTTCAAAAACGATATGGAGTTAACGATTGTTGGGTTGAAGCTCAGTGGTGAAGTTTCTAGTCCCGGGGAAGTAAACTACAGCATCAACTTCAACCTGTTTCTCGATCTCCAGATGCTTGCAACCTTCCTAATAGCACTCCGTATATCATACTGTGCTCTCAAGAACAACTTTGACCTTGTTCCCTTCTCCAGCATCGAGGAGGAAAATATGTGTAACACGCATAACCTTGCATACGTAGACACGAACTACATTTCTTTGGCATTAGAGTGCTTGACGCTGTCCAACTGCTTGGCCAAAACAAGTGTGGTAACTCTCCAGGCTTTCACTCTTCTTTACTACTACCATTTGAAGTCTGAAGAGCACGCGTGTAGTTTTGTAGAGAATGACCGCGAAAACTTGCTTTGCACTTTGAACGGAATCATAGGTCAGCTTGGAATGTATAGAGACTGGTCAATGTACCGATACTACACATTCAGACTGCACCCTGGAGTGGATTTTCATAAGAGGGAGACGCTTTTATATACAGTAAGAAGAGCAGTGCACACTGTTTCCAACCTTGCGATGGAGGAGTTTGTGGTCAACGGCCTGCATGTCTTGAGCCTGTGTTCCATTCAAAACAAATTTGTAGACCTTCCAAAGGGGCCTATAAATATCGAGGCCTCAAGTTTGAATGATTTCGATACGGCAGAAGAGACGTTCTTCAATAGTATGCTGGACTCGTTTTTTGCCAAGGACCAAGAAATCTTTAACCTTGGAACCATGTTGGAGCTGCTCATCCATGACACTTCAAAAGCCCGGATTGCAGACATCATTGTGGTACGTCAGTCGTACGCAAACTATATTCTGGATACTTTTGGTGATCCAGTAGAGTACTTCAGAAATGAAAAGAACTTCGAACCTCTAGGAATCACCAACTATGAGAAGAGAAGCTACTTCCAAGGCTTGAGCTGGGTCAAGCAACTCGATCGCTACTTGGTTGTGGCTGACTTACACTTGAAACTCAGTATCATTTTGTTGTTTCACAATGAGACCAAGCAGAACCTGCCTTTATACTTTGCGTTCATGCGCGACATCATGGTGTTTGTGTCCATCTCTCGCAATCTCTTGGGTCGCGAGTTTTCCCTACAAAACTCAAAGTATGTGCGGTGCGAAGGCTCTCCTGAAAACCTACCTAATCACAGTTTCAACCACTTCATCTTGCCTCGCATCACGCGTATTCTTTGGGTGTTGTGCAACTTTTATGCAGGGATCTTATTTCGGCAGTTTGTGTCGTTGTACTTTATTCGTAATCAGTTGCACGCCCTTCAGAATGCAACTAGCCCGACTGATGTGAAGAGACGAGAAACGCTTGAGGCACAGTTCGCTAGCATGTGCCGCTTTAAGGACGCATTGTTCGCAGTGTACTACGTTACATTGCATCTGTACTTCCAGAAATCTACTCGCTACTACTATAACGTTGGAAAGATGTATATTATGTTGCACACGATCTTAACCGATCTCATGGCCTTCGACCAATTGATGCGTGATACAGACTATTCCCCTCATGGAAGAAGACTCTTCAACTACGTGTTTCTGTGGAATAAAGAGACCCAGGCTCCACCAGAGAGCGCTGGAGGGAAGCCGGAATTTGTCGAGGTTCTGGGTTTTGAGTATGAGTTGCACAACCTTCCAGCTCATGTGCAGTTGTTGTATTTGACACCTTCAGAGATGGATAAACTCCTAGAAATTGTGTTGTACGACAGCGAAACTGGCACTGTTTCCGAAGAGCCCTATTTTTCGGACATGATTAATGTGATATCGATGGACGAGAAGTACCACTCAATGAATAGGTCCTTCTCTTTAATGAGAATGGATCCGTTAACGATCTTGGAGATGTTGAAGAGAGATGTGTGATCTCTTGTATATTTCATTGCTTCTCCTGTACATAGCTTGTATTGCAAATTTCTTGCCCTCTATTTTGTTATGATTGATGAATTGATGTAGCAGCTTGTACAAATACATTTTTAACTAGGGATATAGAGAAAATTTTGCACTAGATATATAGCCACGTTAAGAGGGTGTCTGACATCTTGGAGCAAATTCAATATTTACGAAAAATCACCTGCAGGTAAACGATAAAGCATAATTAACAAACACCAACCTAACGCCGTTAGCTGCAGTTAAATTGTCCGCATTTTCTAAGCTCAAGAACTTCAATCTGGCATAGACACGAATTGATAGTCCCATAATAAAACTACGCCATGACAATCGCGCCTACTATAAAATTTCTCACGTTTAACACATGGGGCCTCAAGTATGTTTCGAAGCATCGCAGAGCACGTCTTACTGCAATTGCCGATAAGCTCGCGAGAGAATCGTCATACGACTTTGATATTGTTGCTCTTCAAGAGGTTTGGTGCCATGAAGATTGGCTCTATTTTGAGCACATGCTTCTGATCAAATACCCATACCGCCGCTACTTTAAATCCGGTATAATAGCAGGCCCTGGCCTCGCAATTCTCTCAAAGATTCCCATCGAGTCTACATTTCTTTACCGCTTCCCGGTGAATGGTCGTCCAAGCGCCTTTTTCCGCGGAGACTGGCTTGTGGGAAAAAGTATTCTGATCACGCTTCTCAAGACGTCTGAGAAGAACTCAGTCCCACTAGCAGTCCTCAATAGTCATATGCACGCGCCATATAGCGCTTCAGGTGATGCTGCTTATGAGTGCCATAGGGCATGTCAGGCGTGGGATTTTTCCAAAATCGCTCTGATGTTGAAAAAGGCGGGATACGCTGTCTTTGTGGTTGGTGATTTGAACCTGAAGCCCGGTTCCCTTCCCTTCCGGTTGTTGACCCAGGAAACGGGATTGCGTGATTCGTGGTCAGCGTTGGTAAAGGGTACAGACAAAGGTCTTTTAAACCAGGAAGCTATTGGGAGACTTGATCCACGTAGCCAAATTGCCGAGGCTGCGGTGACATGCGACTCTCAATTGAATTCGTGGAGAGCTACCTTGCCTCTCGAGAAAGCATGCCGGTTAGACTATATTTTGCTCAGTGATAATTTGGAGCCTGTAGATGCTCTGGTTAAGTTTACTGATAAATTAGAGGGCATCGGAAGTTACTCAGACCATTTCGCCTACTTTTGTGAGGTGAGAGTAAGCGATGAGAAGACTTCTACCCCAGTGGGGCAACTCGATGATTCGAATGCGAAAAGGTTGGAGAGTTTCAAGGAACTTTGTGGCTTGATTGAAACGTACCAAAAGGAAACCATTTTGTCCTGGCTGCAGTTGAAATGGAGAGCTACCCACGTGATAGTTTCATTGATTGCGATTATCGGGCTCCATGTCATGGCTTCTTTTACGAGTGCTTTGGCGGCTTGGTCATCTGTTTTCCTTATTTTCGGAACTTTTATTTTGACAGCTCTCGCGATGATCAACTTTTTAATCGTGATTCTCTTCTTGCCTAAGGAGTATAGGGCGTTGGAGGAGGTGAGGTTAGAAGCTAAAGATGCTGAGAAGAGTTTATCACAGCATTTTGGTACACCTGGAAAGAGCTCGATTGAGGTGAGTGAAGCAAGTTGAGAGACATTTATTCAGTTCGTGATAGCTAATTAAATAACGTATGGTCATAAATACTAGTCTATATTATTTCACAGAGTAGAAAAGGAAGAAAACGGTAAAAGGGACGGTTTATTAATACTCATTGATGATATATGTTGGTATGCATGCACGTGACCGAATCTTTAATAAAATTGCAAAAGAAGAGAAGAGCACCATGTCTTTCACACTTAAAAGACGGCGAGGTCTGGAGTCGAGTACAGAGCTTCCTTCATCAAAATGGCCAGCTCAGAAGGACCGTGAGCTTGCTCATTATCTCACAGTTTCTACAAGGCTTCTTGGCCATCTTACAAATGAGCAGAAAGAAGCATACACTGTGCTCTTCCGCATTGAAGAAATAAATCAAAAACTCCGCCATCCTGATAGGCTCATCACATGGGTTCCACCTCTGAAAGGGCCACCACCAGCACCTATATATGACGACTCAGGTAAGCGTGTGAATACCCCACAATATCTCTATGCACGAGAATTAGAAAAAGAGAGAGAACTCCTAATAGAAAATGCGATCCGAGCTGTTCCAGGATATGTTCCACCTCCAGACTATAAACATCACACTGCCAAGATTGTTGATAAAGTATGGATTCCCGCAGATGAGTATCCCGAGATCAACTTCATTGGTCTTCTTTTAGGACCTAGAGGAAACACGCTTCGTACGCTTCAGGAGCAAAGCGGAGCACTTATTCAGATTAGGGGTAAAGGATCTGTTAAAGAAGGTCGTAATAGAGCCCTGGTACTGGAGAGATCTGGTAATGTCACAGAAAAATTACACTGTTTGGTAACAGGCACTAGTCCTGAGACTCTTCAAAAGGGAGTTGCTGCGTGTAAAGATATTATAAATAGAGCTGTTCTCACTCCAGAGGGACAAAATGACTTGAAGAGAGGTCAGCTTCGAGAATTGGCGGCTATAAACGGTACTCTTCGCGATTATCTGGACAGACCTTGTCCGCGTTGTGGCGAGGTTGGACACAAAAAGTTCGATTGCCCAAACCAGCAGCGGTTTGCGGAAACTGTTGTGTGTGCTATTTGTGGCTCAGTAGGCCATTTTGCTCGTGACTGCCGATTTGGAAAGGGTGCTCTGCGTGCAGATGAAGAGTTTGAACAAATGATGCGTGAAATCGGGGGAGATGAGCCTGCTCCGAAAAAACGTAAAGAGCCTCTCGTCCCTTCGAGCCTGAGTTATATAGAAAAAGAACCCCGAAAGAATTTCAATGGTCTTCCTCCTCCACCAGGAAGTCTTCCTCCCCCATTACCTCCAGGTGCTCTTCCTCCTCCTCCTTCCTTACAAAATTATCAAAACCACAAGCTAAATTATCAAAATCAGCAACAAATAAATTATCAGAGCCATCAACAAAATTATTATCCACAAAATCAGCAATCTAGGCAAAGAGGCCCACCGAGAATTACATCACCAAGAAACGGACTCCCAAGAGATGGTCCTTCAAGAGGTGGGCCATTCGGAAGACAGACTACTTTCAAACCACCTCTCCCTTCAGATTTACCGCCACCACCACCTCCTCCTGAAGAGGCTCCTCCCCCTCCGCCCGAAATGACCCTTCCACCTCCTCCAGGAATTCCAGATATTCCTCCGCCTCCTCCCCCAGAATAATGAAAAGTTCCGGCTATGTATATTGTATAGTTTTGATTTAGAGCTATGATTAATAAAGAGTAAGATTCTATTCCACGAGTCATCGTGTGAGTCTTTCTTGTAAATTCGTATATATTTAGATCTGCTCGTATATTATTGTACATAAATGTAGAGTTTCCACTGGATGCATTTTCGCCATGATGGAAGGTACAAAGATCATCTACTCTGCAACACATAAACAGAACTTCGTGAATCAAGGCATCCCGTTCTTTTTTGGCTGAGCATATTAAACTGCGCCTCATACTCTTCTCCATAAATATGCCTGCTATTAATACATCATCCCGTCTAGCCGCATGTAGAAAAAGGTAAACACGAAAAATTATAAGACCTACACGATCCGTCAAATTCAACAATTCACCGTTTTTTGCCACACATAGAATACACACATGTCCTGCGACCTCAGAGGGAATGGAACCCTCATCATTGTGGTGCTTAAGGCACGCAATTTGCCTAACCGCCGCAAGCTCGATAAGCAGAACCCGTACTGTATATCACGCATTGCAAATATTGTGGACCGCACTCCAGCCATTACTAGAGGCGGCCAAACTCCCGAGTGGAATCATGAGCTGCGGTTCCAGCTCACGCTGGATATCAACCCTCTTCTCAAGCTCTCTGTTTTGGACGAAACTAAGAAGTCGCCAGTGCTAATAGGAGACGCCGAGATCGATTGTCTGCCTGTATTTAACACAACTGCGGATGAAGGTTACGATAAATGGCACCCTCTTCAATACGCTGGCCGTGTGGCAGGTGAAATATATGTCGAGATGACATTCTATCCTACAGCTCCTGTTGAGCCAGTCAGAAAGAAGGGTGCCGTGACTCTTCACAGAAACACGGTCCGTCCATTGCCTACTCGTCCTGGTGAAGAGGATAGCTTCGCTGATCTCAGTGACGATCTGGACTGCGAGAGTTTCCGCAGTGTTCCAAAGAGTCTGTATTCGAGTCTGGCACCTCAGCATCTGACAGCAAACAGGCTGTATGGTCTGGGTCATCTGTATGCCCCACATGCCTCATACGGTAGCGATCGCCTGATGGGTGCAGAGCTGCTTCTTAATGACAGTGTTGCACGGCAAATTCTACGAGACAACCCTGAGCAATTTGAGGCTCTTCTTGCACGCAATCCAGAACTTGCACAGTCCGTGGCACGCTCACGCAGTGTCAGCCCGGAACGCAGTATGCGCTCGATAAACGCCCTGTTTGATGATCTTGAAAAAGAGGTACAAACAGACTGGTATCGCAATAATCTCGGGACTCTGAGATACTCTCAGTTTGCACCTCTACGCAGCCCTCTGCACAGCCCTCTGCGTAGCCGTAGCCCTCAGCGTAGTTTTCAGCGTAGCCCTCAGCGCAGCCAATATGGATCTCATGAGCATCACACGCAGGCCTTTGATCCACTTAAAATGTCCACAATACTTCCAAAATTACCTGAGTTTGACAACTCGTGTATGAGCTCTCGCATGGGCTCCATTTCGACGGCGTCTGATTCATTGACTTCCAGCGCCGGGAGCTCAGGGAGCTCTCAAATCAGCAGTTCGTACTTTTCTGGCTCGCGTCTGCCATACAAAAGCGCACATCAGGAAAATGTTCCCCCACCTCCTCCCCACAAGAGTGTAGGAAGCGCGTTTTCTGCGGTGTCTACGGAAACATACGGATCTGCTACATCTGGTGGCTCTTACTACTCCAAACAGTCTTTTCTGCCATTTCCTAAGAAAAAACCTCCTCCAAGGGAATACTATACTGATGCAATCTATGAGGAAGCATGACTCTTATTGACAGGTTACTGACGCTCTCGAGCAGGTATCTTAAGGCGTTCAAAGAGGCCATCGTTTCCTACAAATTCTCAATGTTTACTTTCTTCTGTGGCTTTAGCTTAGTTATCCTATTACCACCTATAAAGCATGTACTTAATGACAAGAATGTAGACTATTCAAACACCTGCTACGCTATGTTCAGTTATCTCAAGTTGTACAAAGTAAAGCCATGCGCTGTGTATGCAAGAGATAGAAAATTGGGCATAAGTGGATTTACTAATATCCCATGAGCAATACATCACATCTTTAACAAGAGTACTTTCAATACGACAAACGACCAAGAATGCATATAGATCACTAGAGCTTTGTTATGACTGTTCGAATCTAAATATTCTTTGATCAATCAGTGTTTTCTTCAATGACTGAAAATTGACATGCACAAAATTTGTAACCGATGAGCTACAGCAACATCTGTGTCCCGAGACCATGCCATGAAATTCGATAGTGATGATATAAGCGACATAAGTAACGAAACTGAGAAGTTTGACGATCTTTTCCAAAGAATTACCGCAAATTACGCCTCCAAGAAGTCCACCCCCAAGAAAGTACAAGTTACCCATAATGAGCTTCTCAGAACACCTTCCAAGGGAGTAAATCAAAAACCCGAGCTGACTACTGCCCCTAAAGTTAGGAAACTTAGCAAAATAAATACTTTTGGAAGCGATAGTTCTTTTTTCAGCAGCGGCATAGACAGTGGTGATGAAGATCTTTTGGTGTATCTCAATAAGCAGACAGTGCCTGAAGATGAAAACGCGTCTATGATTTCTCGACTTCGAAAGGCTGCAAAAATAGAGCCCTCTACTTTCACTTCTACACCCAAACCTATTAGAAAACTAGAGTCATTGAAGAAAACTAGTGCAGCATCTCCATTTAGAAACCCACCAAAAAGAGTTCTGTTTGCTGACCAAACAAAAACATCTGGTGAGACTCAAAAACAGATTCATGTTCCAAATGTCGTGAATGAGGTTTCGGATGATAATGATTTCGGTAGTCATGAGATCACAGAGGACGATGAAGAGGAGGAGTTTGGAGATTATTCCTCTTATTTTCGTCGAAAGAAAACTAAGCAAAAGAAGGCTGATGAAAACTTCGTTAAGTGGACTGAGAAAAGACTCCAATTTGAAAGGTCCTCAAAATGCGAGGAAACATCGTTTGCACCTGTATTTAAAGGCTGTGTCATACACGTCAATGGTCACACTATCCCTGGGATAAACGAAATACATAAATTGGTTGTTTTGCATGGAGGATCTTTTATACATTATCTCTCGGGTAAGACCGCTGCTACTCATATTGTCGCGAGCAAATTGACCCCAAAAAAAATGGAAGAATTCAAAAACTACAAGGTAGTGAAACCTGAGTGGATAGTGGATTCTGTTGCTGCCAAAAAGCTTCTTGATTGGATGCCATACAGTATCATTTTCAGACGTGACTACGGCCAGAAAGAGCTTCATTTTGGGGCAGATAAGGCTCCAGAAAAAGGCGACGAAACTTATTCTGAAGTAGAAGAGGCTTCTTTGAGTGCTGGTTTGCTTGATCAAGAAATTTGCGATAAACTTTCTCAGAAAATGGAGAGGTCACTCGAAGATATTCTGGAGAATTTAGAGGATTCAGAGGATCCAGGTGGTTCTAAAGATGGTAGGCCACCAGATGTACCTGCTATGCCTATATCCATCAAGGGCGCAATTGATTCCTCTAAGCCTAATTTTATTAAATACTTCTTTTCGAACTCCAGACTTCACCACTTGAGTAGTTGGCGGTCCTCCTACAAGCATGAGTTTATTATAAAAGCAATAAGACGCTATGACACTCTTTTCCGTCCTACAGAGATTTCTTTCTCTGAGAATAGTATGATATTTTATATTGATTTCGATTGTTATTTCGCAACTGTTTCTGCTATGAGCCGGCCCGATATCGATTTCCAAAACACGCCTGTATGTGTTTCTCATGGTACACTGTCTTCTGACGTCAGCAGCTGTAATTACGCTGCACGGGCTTTTGGTGTCAAAAACGGTATGTGGATGAAAGATGCTAAGAGGATCTGTCCTCAGATGGAGATCCTTAAGTACGATTTTGAAAATTATGAACGTCTCTCACGCATTTTCTACAATTTTCTTCTAAACGATCCCGAAAACAATGACGTTGTTTGCTTTCTACCTATTTCTGTGGATGAGTGTATAGTTCAGATAACATCTGATAGCTTCTTGGAAGACCAGAGGAGACACTTCGTCGAGCGGGCCACTAGACTCAAAGCTAAAGTCAAAGACTTGACCGGTTGCAGCGTGAGTATTGGCATATCTAACAATAGAATTCTATCTAGATTGTGTCTTCTGCAAGCCAAACCAAATGGAATTCGTTATTTTGATTCACGGTTTTCTAATCCTAGAACATTTTTAGAAGGCTTCCTTTTCAGAGACTTGCCGGGAGTCGGTCGACAATCAGCTCAAAAGCTTGTGCAGCAGATTTTTGGGGACTCTGGACTCACTACCCAGACCTTGAAAATACGCGATTTGTACGACGAGGAGGTTTCTCTATCGAAATTTCAACGCGTTTTTGGTGAGGCTAATGGTGCAAAGACTTACTACAATTTACAAGGTAAGGATGGAGCTGACAATCCCGAAGGAACTATAAATTTGATGGATGCCTTGCGCTATGAACACAAGAAGAATATTTTAGGTAAAGATGCACTATCTATAGACATCAACTGGGGTATTCGTTTCACAGCTTTTTCACAGGTGGAGGTGTTCCTTACAGATCTTGTACATGAGCTTGTTAAGAAGATGGCAGTGTACAATAAAGCTGGCTCTACCGTTACCCTCAAAATTATGAAGGCCATTCCTAACACACCTGTGGAGAAGTACCTTGGGATGGGGCATTGCGAGCCACTTTCAAAGTCTTCAAATATAGGACTCCCAACAGCGGACCCCGGGCTACTTATTACAGAAGCCAAGTCGTTATTCAAACAGATTTTGGGGGGCGGTCTCATAGGAACCAAGGAGGTGAAGGGCGAGATAAACATAAAGGATGTTCGAGGTGTAGGAGTCCGTATTGGGAAGCTAGTAGATATAGGGGCTCTGGATGTCCATCAGCGTCGCTTGGATTTCGGAGGTGGCAAGAAGCAGGAAACTGAAACCAGTTTTGAGCTCCCAGGTCAGTATCAATCGGACGTGTTCAATTACCTCCCTGATGAAATTAAAAACGAGATAAAATTGCAATACAAATCAGACAAACTTGAGAAGAAGCTTAAAGAGAAGTCGAAATGGCACAAGATTCGACAGAAGGAGAACTTAAAGGAGAACATTGAAATTTACAGTGTGGGTGAGTCCACATATAATGATAGTAGTCTCATTGCATCTGAAGAGTTGTATTTTCTTCATAATCCGGATGTTGATCAGGAGGTATTTAAGAATGAGCTTCTGTCATCTGTGCAAAATGACTTAGTTCAGAATTGGAAAAAACTGAACTTTTTATTAAGAAACAAAAATGTTCTGGAGGAGAAGATAGAGATAAAGCGGCGTAAAAAAGAGGAAACAGTGGAGGAGAGAATGAAGTTCAAGGTTAACAAACCCGAAAACTCAATGGATATGAGTTTCGTGAAAAAGCATTGCTTGAATATATTTTACGACAACAGAAGTTTGCCAATTTCTGACAGAGCGACTCTAAAGCGTTTTATTGTATCTATAACATCAGGAAACTTTGGCCCCTCAGAGGAACAACGTCATGAGATAGTGTCGCTTATAGATGCTCTTTTTCTGGAAGGGCAACTGGCAAGAGTGCTGTGGCTTTTAGAAGTTTTAGCTCTTCAAATCCGGAAGGGTTTGTTGAGTATTCACAGCTCTGATAGCACAGTGAAAGATGACGATCTGAGAATTCTGTGGTTCACAGCATTAGATGAGTTGCAAGAACATGCAGAGAGGCTGGCTGAACAGCACGGAATACATTTAGGCTAGCTGGTTTGAATTTATATTATATTTGTATGTTAATTTTTGTTAATATAAGGTTTTACCGTTATAACCTTTATGTAAGTTTGAACTTATTTTGTGTACTTGCTACATCGTGACCAGCACTATATATTTAGTCCTGAAAGTTGATTTGAAGAGCCTTACAGAAAAACGCGGAGTGCAAACTTTGTTACTGTTAAGTTGGCCGAGACAAATCATTTCCTGAACATTCACCCACCCCACTCAAATTTACCCGGCCCGCAAGCATAATAAACCTGCAAAAGTCTACAACGCACCTCATGCCTCTCATCAAGCGCAAGAATCAGGAACCTGAAGACGATATCGATTCGATATCGGATGCAGAGTTTGAGCCAACTGAAAAGACAAAATCGCACAAACCACGCGACAATGCTTTTCAGCAACAACGGCTCAAGGCCTACCACCCCATAATAACGAGCAAAACCGTGATTCCAATCTTCCTCTTTTTTGCGGTGGTGTTTGTGCCTCTTGGAGCTGCGATGCTCTATGGTTCTAATCAGGTTCAGGACCTTACTATTGAGTATACACAGTGTGAGCGCATTGCCCCTACAGGCTCTTTTGGTGAAATTCCCGAGGAGTATTACACCTACAATTTCCGTACTGCTCTCACTGATAAGCCTCAATGGCGTTTGACCACAAACACCTCCGAATCCGATCCTGTGGAGGCCAACGTTTGTGAAGTTCGATTCCCTGTACCAAACGACATTGGGGGTCCTGTGTTTTACTTTTACCAGCTCGAAAAATTCTACGCTAATCACAGACGTTATGTGAAGTCTTACTGTGAGTTACAACTTGAAGGTCACGATCTGTCTGTTCATGATGTGAAGGACACTGTGGGTGAGAACTGTGAGCCTATGCTGACGGATCCAGCCTCCGGGAAGATCTACTACCCATGTGGGCTTATTGCAAACTCTCTTTTCAATGATACCTTTACCAATCCCAAGGCTGTGAATGGAACCGGCGAGGATTATGAAATGAGTAAGGATGGTACCGCCTGGAGCACTGACAAAAACCGATTCAAAAAGACCTCGTACAGTGCCTCCCAGATCATGCCACCTCCAAACTGGGTGAAGAAGTTTCCGGATGGATACACTGATGATAATATCCCTGATATCCTGAGTTGGCCAGAGTTCCAGAACTGGATGCACCCAGCCGGCTTATCCAAGTTTTCTGTGTTGTACTTGCGTAACGATGATGACACATTCAAGAAAGGAATCTACCAGACAAATGTTGGTTTGCACTGGCCAGTTTTGCCATTCGACGGTAAGAAGTCAATCTACATCAGTACCCGATCTGTGATTGGAGGAAAGAACCCGTTTTTGGGAATTGTGTGGATTGTGGCTGGTGGAGTTTGCTTCGTTTTGGGTTTTGTTTTCTTGGTAATTCTTTTGTTGGCACCACGTAAGATTGGGGACGCTTCGTTACTCAGTTGGAATAAGGAGAAGGAGCACATCGAATAGATGTCAATAGGATCCTCGTTCATTAAGAAACTTTAGTTCTTTTATAATCCTTCAAACAATATACATTAGCTATGTAGTACTACATGTTCCCGCCATTCATAGATTTTACTCTACAGTCGATCATCAAGACATATTACTGTTGCATTTTATAGACATCAGAAGAATCTTAAAGCTTCTGGTACTCCAATTTACCCTCCAACTTCTTGGCCTCGTTCACCTTTCTCACTGCCTTCATAAGGTCATCTTGCACAATGTAGTCTCTGTCATCTCTAATAGCAAAGAAACCTGCTTCTGTAACCACATTGCGAATATCTGCACCATTGAAACCATCACTCATCTTCACCGCAGCCTCAAAGTCAAACTCTCCCTGTTTATTTATTTTGGCGGTGTGGATCTTGAACACTTCCAAACGACCAGCCTCATTAGGCAAGGCAATTTCAATTTTTCTGTCCAAACGACCTGCACGTAACAAAGCAGGATCTAATGTGTCAGGTCTGTTAGTGGCCATGATAACCTTTGTTTGGCCTAAGTAATCGAAACCGTCCATTTGATTCAATAACTCCATCAACGTTCTTTGGATCTCTCTGTCTGCTGAAGTACCCTCGGAGAAACGGCGTCCACCAATGGCATCTACCTCATCCATGAAAATGATACATGGCTCATGTTCCTTGGCATACGCAAACATCTCACGAATCAAACGTGCAGACTCACCGATATATTTGTCAACAATAGCACTTGCAGGACTGAAAATGAAGTTGGCACCAATAGTGGCGGCCACAGCCTTGGCCAACAAAGTCTTTCCTGTACCTGGAGGTCCGTACAAAAGAACACCCTTAGGAGGTTTGATACCTACACGAAGAAACAACTCTGGGTTCTTCAATGGTAGCTCAATAACCTCACGCAATTCACGGATCTGGTCTCCCAAACCACCGACGCTGTTGAAAGAGATTTCACCAGGCTTGAACGTAGTCATGTTGTACACCAACGGATCCACTTCACGAGGCAAAATGCGCATCACGGTCAAAGTAGTAATGTCCAAGGCCACGCGAACACCTTTGATCAATTTGGAACGGTCTAGTGTGCTGCGGCATCCAACAATGTAGCGAGGCCCGTTGGCCGCTTTCACGATATACTTTTCCTCGGTCAAAGCTTTGAGTACCTCACCGATAACCTGCCCCACACTCTGGAGAGCCTTGATGTCATTTTCAGTTTTGCTGTAGTCTTTCTCAAGATCACGGATGTCCATGCGCATCTTCTTCAAACGCGCATCCCATTCCTTGTGTTCTTCAAGCTTATTTTTGAACTTCTTCAAGGCCTCAGCGCGCTCAGGATCCGTCTGCTCAGGCACAGTGCCCTCCTGTTCTTCTGCATTGTTCAACGCCGCCAACAAAGGGTCTTCTTCACTCATGTTTATGTATGTATCTCAAGTGGATGTATGTGAGAGTGGCAATTTTCCAGCCTGCGGGTAATTCTCTGCAGGAGCCCATAATAAATTGTCAGCCTTTAACGCACCTTAGGAAACCTAAATATGCATATTCCTGACCTCACGCTAGATCCGAGCCTCAAATATTGGGTGCTTCTTCCCATCTCCTTTGTTATGGTGGTTGTGGGTCTTCTCCGTCACAACATCCTGCTACTCATTGCCCCAGTCAAAAAGCTCGAGCGCTTTGAGAAAGTGGCTAAAGATGAAGAATTTGCTCGTATTCAACGGTTCAAACAGAACTATAGAGTACTTCCTTACAGTGACTTTGAGCTGCAGCTGACCGCCTTGATTGCACTAATTGAGCGCAGAATTGAAACTGTTCTCAAGGAAAAAGAAGCAAAGGTTAAGGAACAAGCCGCGCTGGACGTGCCTGCGAACCCACTTAATGACGCTAATCTTTCAGACCAAATGGGAAATTTAATGAAGGGTAACATGGCGAACTTCATCCCTCAAACATTGATTATGGCCTGGGTGAACTACTTCTTTTCTGGCTTTGTGATCATGAGGCTTCCTTTCCCGTTGACAGTGCGGTTTAAGCAGATGCTCCAGAATGGGGTTAATACAAACGATCTTGATGTTCGGTGGGTTAGTTCCATTTCTTGGTATTTTGTTAATCTTTTGGGGTTGCGTTCGGTATACAATTTGATATTGGGCGACACATCTATCGCGGATCAGATGTTGATGAGTCAGGGTGCACCAATGCCTCAATTTGACATGCCTGGTGGACCTTCTACTGAAAGTGTATTGAAGAAGGAGATTGATAACATAAAAATTATTGACCATATTTATGATTTGGATGGTATTGAAGACCGTGTATTGGAGTTATATGGTTAATAGGCCAACGTTAAGATTACATGCATATTGGTTCTATGTAGTGCGCATTTTTGACGCTAGCTTGTTTCGTTAATATACTGAGCGATTTTCTCCATCGTTGAATCACCCTTCACTTCTTGAACGCGTTTCTTAATCTGCTCAAACCGCTCTTCTTCCAAGTTGTACTCCCTCTGAGGCTTTCCGATATCTTCTTCGTCATCTTCATCTTCTTCTTCCAAATCAGATATGACGTCTACCTCCTCTCTCTTAGGCTGGCTTTCAATCCCAAGATCGCTCACCAATTTACTCAAGCTCTGTACCTTTTTCTGCTCATCTTCCTTTTCTTTCTCTTTGACTAGTCTTTCCTGTTCGACTTTGTATTCGTCGTTATATTCCTTCACTTTCTCATCCACAACGCCAAGGAATTCATCAAATCCCTTTCCAGTGTAGGAGCTGACCCCCACAACATCAAGTTGAGAATAAAACTCTTCAAGCACTAGCGACATGGAATTTATCAAGGATGTCATGTATCCTGACTCGCTTGCAACAACACTCAGGTCTCTCTGCACAGCATTTTGGAATGCCTCAAAGTCAGTCATCCACTCTTTGGCAAACTCATAATCCTTGACATCGCATTTATTAAACACAATTATCATTGGCAATTTGGTTTTGTAGAGAATAGAACAAGCATACAACATGTTAGACATAAATGTAGACGGGGATGAAGTGCGAGGAGTGTCTATGATGTATACTATAATGGTAGGGAAAGCGGAGGCTAACGCTTGTGTGATAATAGATCCAGATGCAGACCATATGAAACACTCTATTTGACCTGGAGTATCGATTATAACATGTTTATAATCAGCCGAGCGTTTGCTTAAAAGCTCGACAATCTGGTCAATTTTGGTAGAGAACAAGTTCAAAGATGTAACAATAGCGCCATTGGGGCCGAGGTCATAGTGTTCCATGACTTTGTGATAGTTCACAGAATCCCTGATATCGATATTGCAACCGTATGGGACTTTTAGCACAGCTGGATCAAGGTTTATAACATATGGAGCGGTTTTCTTGCTATGCAAGTGCAGGTTGAGACGCTGCATGAACGTTGTCTTGCCGGAACCGGCCATGCCGATAACAAGCAAGTTTGCTGGAGCCATCTCGAAGTTCTTGATTTAACTGACTGCTCCTTCTTTCTGCACCTGAAAAATTTCAGATGAGATCACGTGTGCCTTATAAGTTCAGAGTGAAGTTCGAAGTCATCTTACGGAAATGATAAGGAGTTCTCGGGTATTATTTGTTGTCCTAATTGCTCCTCTACTATTTAGTTTTCTTCTCCGCAAATACAGTCCCATTCATGCGCGAGCCACGGACTTTAGAGCTATTCTTGCTGACATCAAGCATCAAGAGGCTGCTTTGATCCCACCCAAAAATTCGACTTTTTTTCTTCGAAAAAAGGTAAAGCTTGCTAGCAACACTTATTATCTCGATTACTGGCGCAATAGAGAAAGCAGGAAGCCTCAAAATGTCAAGGAAAACGCGACACTTCTCATGTTGGTTCGAAATTGGGAGCTCTTTGGGGCGCTCAAGTCAATGCGTTCTCTCGAAGATCGCTTTAATAATCGTTACAACTACAATTGGACTTTTTTAAATGATGTGCCTTTCACAGAGGAGTTCATAGAGGCCACCAGTTTGATGGCAAGTGGCAAAACAGAATATGCACTTATTCCTTCGAGCGATTGGGATAGACCAGATTGGATTAACGAGACTCGTTTCGAAGAAAATATTGCGAATGCTGAGAAAAACGGCATTTTATACGGCACCTCGAGATCATACAGAAACATGTGTCGTTTCAATTCAGGATACTTCTACAAGCAAAACATATTAGACAAGTATGATTATTACTTCCGAGTGGAACCTGATGTTGAATACTTCTGCGACTTCCAGTATGACCCATTTACATTGATGAGAGAGCAAAAAAAGAAGTATAGCTTTGTGATAAGCCTATACGAATATGAAAATACAATCCCTACATTTTGGAATACCACGGTGGATTTCATGAACAAATACCCAGGACATTTACATCCTAACAACTCTTTAAAATTTCTAACAGACACATCTGCCATTGGGCCCGAACAATTGAGCTTCAAATTGCATTCAGATTATAACTTGTGCCACTTCTGGTCGAACTTTGAAATCGGCGACTTGAATTTCTTCAGATCGAAACCATATAATGACTTCTTTGATCATCTAGAAGCAACTGGTGGGTTTTATTACGAGCGGTGGGGAGATGCCCCTGTGCATTCTGTTGGGGTTGCACTTCTTTTAGACAAAGATGAGATCCACCATTTTGAAGATATCGGATACAGTCACTCGCCTTTCAAGAGCTGTCCTTGTGGCACATTATTGAGATATGGTAAAAGGTGCACATGTGACCCTGAGGAGGAAACCGCAATAGACATTAAACTCCACAGCTGTCTTCCAAAATGGTGGAAGTTTGGAGCAGGAAAGCGGTTTCTCGACTACTGAACATATATAAATACTAACTTGAAATAGCTCCACGAAATTGTACGATCCCTTAAAATTCATTGTAAACTACTGTTGGTCTAAAGGCTCCGTATTCCAGATTAAGTCTGCATAGTCCTGAACACATCTGTCGGAGCTGAAGAAGCCCATGTTGGCAACACATAAAATGCTCTTCTTGATCCACTGGTCATGGTCCTTTGAGTACAACGCACTGATCATCTTCTGTGCCGCCAAGTACGAGTCGAAATCGTCGGAAACAATGTAGTGGTCTCCATGGTACCGAATAGAGTCCAACAAAGGTTTGAACTCATGAGCGTCGCCAAAAATGTTCAGGTCAATAGCCTGGAAAACAGTCTCCAAAGTCGTCGGAAGCTTTGTACCTCCGAAGCTGTGCTTTTCACGCACCTTGTCCACGTTCTCGGCCAAGTGGCCAAACAAGAACACATTGTCCTCCCCCACCTCACGGGCAATCTCAACAGTTGCGCCGTCCAAGGTACCGATTATCAAGCCTCCGTTCAAAGCAAACTTCATATTGGACGTCCCTGAGGCTTCGGTTCCTGCAGTCGAGATGTGCTCCGAGACATCGGATGCTGGCACAATTACCTCGGCCTTCGAAACATTATAGTCTGGAATGAATACACACTGAATGTAATCACTTGTTTCTGGGTCATTGTTGATCACCTCAGCCACATTATTGATCAACTTGATAATTCTCTTGGCCATATAGTAGCCAGGAGCAGCCTTACCCGCGAAAATGCTCACCTTTGGCAAATGCGTAGCACGCTCTTCTGGAGAGCTTGTCTTTAACAAGAGGTAGTGGTAAATTACCCCGAAAATGTTGAGTTGCTGACGCTTGTACTCGTGAATCCGCTTAACCTGGATGTCAAAAAGCGCATTTGTGTTGAGCTCGTACCCAAGAACACGCTTAACGTAATCTGCCAAACGCTCCTTATTTTCTCTCTTCACTGCGTCCCAGTCTTCCGCGAACTTCTTGTCATCCAAGAACTTCTTCAAGCCTTTCAACAGGTCCAAGTTTTTTAGGAAATCCTCATTGCCCAATTTGGATGCAATCAAGTCCGAAAGACGCGGGTTCGCCTGTTTCAACCACCGGCGTGGCGTGATCCCGTTGGTTACGTTCGTAAACTTGTCCAGACCATAAATCTTCACAAAATCCTTGAAAATAGTAGTCTTGATCAAGTCCAGATGAATAGCCGCCACTCCGTTCACTCTGTGCGACCCAATGATCGCCAAGTGAGCCATGCGTACCTGCTTAGACAGAGACTCCTCTATGATGGAAACGCGGCTAAGCAAATCATTGTCATGAGGAAAAGCGTGCGACACACTCTCCAAAAAGTAGTAGTTGATGTCATAAATAATCTCCATGTGCCGAGGCAAAAGGTTTTGGAAGATCGATAAGGGCCATCTCTCGAGCGCTTCCAGCATTACAGTGTGGTTGGTGAAACCGATGGTGCGCGTCACAATATCCCATGCTTCGCTCCACTCCAACCCCTCAACGTCCACAAGAACACGTTGTAACTCTGGTACCGCTAAGGTAGGGTGAGTATCGTTCAACTGGATCGCCACCTGGTCTGGAAATTCTCTCCAAGGCCGCTTAGACTTCTTGAAGCGACGGATGATGTCGTGCAAGGTTGCGGCAACCCAAAAGTACTGTTGCTTCAAACGGAGCTCCTTCCCAGCGTCAAAATTATCGTTAGGGTAGAGAACCGCAGTGATGTTCTCTGCGCGCTGTTGCTCAGCCACGGAATTTTGGTAGTCTCCGGAGTTGAACTTCAGGAAGTCAAACTCAGTAGTTGGGCGTGCAGACCACATCCGAAGGTTATTCACGCACGAACCCTCTCCAAAACCAGGAATAGGATAGTCGTATGCCAACGCAAGCACCCGGTCCCTGCCGTGCCACACCTTCTTGGTCACGCCATCCACAACCTCTTCGTCCACATACCCGTAGAAATCCACAGGGTACTGAATTTCGAAACGTGGAATTTGCCACGGATAAGCGCGTGCAAGCCAGTAGTCTGGCTGTTCCACCTGATAGCCATTGATGATTTTCTGCGAGAAAATCCCATAGTCGTACCGGAGTCCGTATCCCCACGCTGGGAAATTTTTCAGGGCCAAAGAGTTGAGTACATCCGAAGAAAGAGCACCAAGACCACCGTTTCCACAGCCCATGTCTGGCTCTTGCTCAATCAAATCTTGGAGCGAGAAACCAAGCTCGTTAACAGAGGTTTGCACCTTGTCTCTAACACCGGTGTTGATGAGGGCATTGTCCATAGCACGGCCCATGAGAAACTCGAAGGATAAATAATAAACTCGTTTTGGGTCCTTAGCTGTCTGAATCTGCTGGGTTTCATTCCATTGATGGATGAGCTTGTCTCGGATGCTATACGACGCTGCCTGATAAGCCAGAAAGGCGTCACAGTTGTACATAGAACGAGCCAAAGAGCTCTCGACATGGAAAACAAAATGTCTTTCGAACTCCTCGACTGATTCTATCTCCTGTGACCGGTGTTTCTTCCAAAGCTCCCGACACTTCTCGGGGATCAGAGACTCGATGCTCTTGATTTCATTGACAGAAAACCCAGTAAGCCGACGCTTGTGTAGCAGACGTGGGTCCTTGAGGCCCACGTCAGTATCGTCAATTGTTCCGGGGTGAAACAGCATCGTGAATTGTGTGACTTTTTGGAGCAAGGGGTCGGTTTATATAGCAAGAGCAATGCGCGCAGGAGCATGCATAAAATCGGGTGAGGTCGAACGTTTGGTTCTGGCAATGGCTAATATTGAGATAGTGACGGGTGACAGTAAAGAGGCTAATGTTTCATTTCTTTATGATTCCATGTATTTTACTGTTCGAGTAGCGGGAAATTGATCGTTTTTTTGACGAAAAAGCCTCTCGTACGCAGTTAGTTACCCGAGCACATGTATTTCTTCAATTGTGGGAGTTACTATCAATTCAGACAGACTTCTAGCCAAGTCAGCTGTAAGTTACAAAAGTATAATTGTCTTATTGGACTGGCGGTTCAAAACGGGGATCCCGATAGGGATTATCTCAGCTTATATGTTGCGCTGTATAGTTACAAATGCTTGTGTAGAAATGGTCATAGATCGAGGCGGTTTGTAAAAAGTAACAAGTTTTATCTCATGACTGCCATTAGATCGACTCATCTGTCAAGATCTGCAGACTTCTGCATGCTCTGAATTAGTAGATTACTGAAAAAAACTATGATGAGATCTTGGAAGATGTCGTTAAGAGAAGAGTTTCCTTGAAACCGTCTCGGTTCCATACGCCTGTAACTTTGAAGCTATCTACAGATTAGATGCCCCCACTTGACTCGGGTCACACGTTGCTTACGAAACTATCATTGCATTGTTACAAAATAAGCTAATAATTGCTGAAATCCTCCGAATATTTCTCGTTCATATTTTGTAAAACAACAGGCAAACTTGAGCTATCACTGGTCTTGATGTTGACCGTTTTTATAGAATTCTTGGAAGAGCCGGGCCAGCCCAAAACTCCTCCACCGGCAGGCTTATTTTTTTGGTTTATAAGAAAGTCCAACACTGCATCCACATTTCCAGCAATACTCTCCTGATCCATGTCTATTGTTCCCACTTTGATCGAGACTGTATTACCTGTAGAACTGAAGACTACGCTTGTGTTCCTTAGAATGGATTTCACTTGCTGGTACACATATACCGTATCTACAATATCTATTACTGCTTCTTCTGTTTCCTTTTTCATCTTCTTTACCTTCTGTTTCTTTCTCAAAATGCGCATCTTTTCCAATTCTTCTGGTGTATTTGTTTGTATCATGAAAGGCACCTTCTTATTTTTTTCATAAAATTTGTAACCAAGTACAGGCTGGAGTTTATGGTGAAGTCTAAAATCTGCCATAACAACATCATACTTGTTAAAAACTGTTTTGGTAAATTTTTTGTTCCGCATCCGTGACTCGAACTTCTTGAATCCAAGAATGTCCTTGAACAAATTCTCTGTGTCGCAGTCCTCCACTTGAAGCTGGTCTCTATAGCTGAGAACCGGATCCTTTGAGATTAAAAGAATCTCATGTTCTCTGACTTTTCCGAACTTATGTGGGATGCGAATGATTCTGGGTATGTAGTCACTTTGTTTTAACGGCGGCTTTTCACTCGTAACGATCAAATAAACAAACTCCTCCAGAGGTTTTCGTCTCGGGTTTGAGCTCTTATAGTGTGCTTGTAAAGCTTTAAAAGATTTTATTGTTAGCTCAACATCAGAATCAGCAAGCACTTTCATTAGATGTGTGTTTGGTTCAGACTTTTTTTTTTTTTGAAATTTCTGTTGCGTTTCCATAGTGAAAACAGAAACCATTTTATTACATCCCGGAAATTGTTGAATTTATAGAGGTACAGCGACGACATCTTTGAAAAAACACGAATCTAAATTTCTATAACAAATCAATTAATTCATTAGCAAAACAATCCTCCAGCCAAACCACTAAGAGTACTCATCATAACATCTGACATATCAAATCCACCGACATCGTTTGACCCCAGTAGCACATTATTGTAGATGAAGTCGCCGAGGTTCTGACCCATGTCAGCAGCATCCTCTGTAGATATATGTGGTAAATGGAACCCTCCACTGTAGCCCTGCTGACCCTGTTGTGCCTGCTGAATCATCGTTTGAGGCAGTACGAACTGCGCATTTCCTGGCAACGACGGAACATGGGCCAGTGGCCCCATTGGAGTGATCCCATGGATAGTTTGGTGCGACTGTTTGATGATGTCCAGGAGTCTCTGGTCAAACTTCTGCATCTGCTCCTGATGGATCTCTGCCAGTGACTTTTGTGGCTCAAAAGCCTCTGTCACAAACATAAAGAAGTTAGTGAAGTGCAAGTCTGTAGCCTTGCCAATGACTGTGACCTCATTAGATATTGCTCCCTGTGCGTTATTCTCCACATTTTTCGTAACTGGGAGGAACACAATATGCTTGCCTGTCTTCTTATCCACATACAGCTGGGCCAATGACAAGTAAACAGTGCCAAAAATCAAGTGGAAGTTCAACGCAATGAACGCTCCTAAGTCACCCGTTTTAGCAGAGCGGAACCACTCGCGCTGAAGCTCGGGCTTCTGCATATTGCAATAGCAATCCTTACGCTCTTTCGGTTGGACCTCTTTCCAGTGGAATTCCATAGGATAACCACGGACAAAGGTTTCGTAGCAGTACTCGCAACAGGAGCAATCGGCCATCATTTTGCCATTATAACAAAGTTGGTACACTTTCTCTGAGTTTATCCCTTTCTCAAAAAACTTGCACGCTGGGAGGCCCAAAACTCTATCGAGATAATCAATGAAAGCTTGCGAGTTACGGTTAGTGATTGCCAGCGTTAATCGCAATAAAAACTGGAACCCTTTGTAACCCATTCTGTCGGTTGGCCTTCCCAAGCAGGTATCGCACAAGTACTTAGGAGGCGAGGGCTGTCTCTCGGCACGTATCATTTGTGTGAGACCTGGCAAGATACCAATTTCTGGCTCGATGGAAGATTCATAACACCGCGCACACATGCAGAAGTCGTAGTTACCAAAATGATACAATAAATCAGGAAATTGGTCAGGAGAGCACAATGAGCGCGTCTGTGCTTTAGAGACAGATCGCATGACCTGGTCGAGCTCTAAATCTGTAAATCTGCGAGTCAATGAAATTATGGCCAAGCTGTTCTCACATAAACAGGTTCCCCTGTTTATAGCTGTAAATTTGTTCGCGTGTGCGAATTTGAAGAACTTAGAGAAGCAACCCTCACAGAAGGTCGCACCATAAGCATGACGGAAGTATGTTTGCGATTTGTGATTCTCGAAGTCAAGGGTTTTGAAGTGTCGCATAAAAGATACGAAGCTGTTCCAGTCATTAGCCTTTTCTGTAACCAATAGTGCATCAATATATGCGAGGTTGTCAAAGGGACATCTGAGAGAAACATCGGGGCGGTTTTTTCCGTACCATTTGATCTTGTCCACCAGAATCGGTGCAAACCGGTCACTGAAGTTACTCAAGAGGATTATATCATGGTAGCAGCCAGGACACGCAAAAATTGGAGTCAGAGAATCTGTCAGCTCGTACAAATCACTTCCCTGGCCCTTGTTTGCGTCCATGGAAAAACTATGGAGGGAAACAATCTTTTCTCGAAGGTTCCAGAAGGAAAAAAGGTCTGTAAGGTTTGACATGAGTTCAGGAGTCATGGTAGGTAATCTTGAGAGTGGTTCAATGTTTTCATGCCAATAGCGTTTGCTAGTGCTTGTCGCGAGAAAGCATCCTTTGGAGACGTAAGGAGCCGTCACAGTAGGAACCACGAAGGACTCGAGAACTGTGCATTTGATGTGGTCTTCGTAGCAGGTGTAACATATGGTAGAGTCTGGAGCCTCTGGAAAGACGTAGCCTGCAAGACCACACAACAGGAACTCAAGGCTGTTAACGTTGGGACAACACGGGCGCATAGGCAGCTGCTGATTAGCAGGTCTGATGCCACTATGGCGTCTGCGAAACATAGGTATTTTTTAGGTTGTGGCACCTAGCTTCAACCTCAAATTGGCTTCAATTTTTGATACAAGTTAAACGTGGATAGCCTGCATGTGGGGTACGAATCGATCCATAGAAGCGTTTCGAGGCTTTCAGCTATTAATCACTAGACAAAACTACCCTATGGAAGAGGCTATATATGAACGTGCCCTCTTAGTCGAGTATAATCGTATTTCATGATTTGTTATGATGCATTCGTACTTTTTGCGCTCGAATGATTGATAATCTTATGTTATGGCCATGGCCACGTGTACAGGGGAATAAACCTGCCGCAAATTCTTTCAATTAGAACACCCGTGAGTCAATTAACACTTTTATACTAATTTTAGGTATCTAGAAGTGTAAGGTAGAGCTCTTTCTGGTTTCATTGTAAGAAAATTTGGTAGGAGAAATTCTATGTTGTATATTCTGGGACTATATAATAATCCGTAATATCTTAACAGGTAGAACGGTTTTACATACTTTTTTGAGGCAAAATACAAACTTTCGGTTTTGAATAGCGCTTTTATAGCTCTAATTAAAGCTACAATATCTACAGTTCTGTGCTGATAAAATCAATAAAATGAAAAGCAAAGAAGAAACAAAGAAGTTACATATCACCGCCATTCATGAAAAATCTGCGTACCCCCAGCAGAATTGTACACTGCGTCAGCAGCATTGACTTGCAACTTCCACCGCTCGCTATTTGCTGCATTGATGTTTGAAAATGCGTTCATCCTCGCCTGATGGCCCACTTGCAAGGCCTGCATCTGTAAATTCAACGTCATAGTTTCCGCAGCTTCACCTGCAGTTCTACCCCCCCCTCCGCCAACATTACCCATCATCTGGGCTGCAGCAGCAGCGTTTTGCGCTTGAGCACCAGTCGCGATGAAAGTCATGTCTTCGCCATTGCACGTCTCCCAGACCAAAGAGTAAGGAATTGCATCGGTAAGAATTACGCTAGTCACTGTGTTCTGCTGTTGCTCAGCGATTTTGGAAAAGCTGAAAGTCTTGCCAAAAACCAGCTGAGACATTTTCAAAGTGATATCCCGAACACGGGTATTCATAGAAAGGTGATAAACCAAGGAAAGGAAACCCGAGAGCTCGCCAGTGATGCTATTACCCAAACCCCATTCCCTCTGAACCTCAGGTAAAGACATGTAGCACCGGGATGAGGTTCTGACACCAGAATCCTGACGTGGTACTACTATAAAGTTGCTCTCCAATTTCAGCCCACTTACCATCAAAGCGTGACAGTGCTGGCAGCAATATATAGGGTACGACTTTCCGTTGGCCACCACCTGGAAAAAATAGTCACTCTTAATTCCGTCGTGGAATGGATCGCACGCTGGTACTTGGAACAGTCGATTTAGAAAAGTCACAAACGCTTGAGTGTCGTGATTGAACAAACACTCCAAAAGCTTGACATAAGTCATGAAACTGAGGTATCCTCTTCTATTAGCATTATGTTGGAAGTTAAGTCCACAAAGAATCAGTCCGGTCATTTCTCTTACTGATCTTTGTGCTTCTTGCGGAAAGAATTTGAGAAACGGTGCTATTCCTGCTTCAAAGCACAGTCTACATAAGTCCAACCCAAGAAACGATATGTACGAAGTGCACGCCATATTAGGCTGACACGGAGTCTCTCTTGTGGAGTCCGCCAAGTGCGGAAGCACTTGCTTGATTTCTCTGGCAGGCCACGACTGTATGAAAGAAGTAGTACCCCAAACGAGCGGAATTTTGCCACAACAACTTCCCCGAGGCATTGTGGAGACACTTAAATTTTCTGTCTCGGGATTAAGCTTGAATCCCTGTACATAGCATCCCTCACAATAACACAATCCCTCAACGTTGTAGTATATTGGCAGCACATGCTGCTCGAAGTTCGACTGACGGTAAGAAGCCAACAATTTCTGAAACACGTCCCACTTTCCGGCCCTTTGACCTTCTATAAATGCAAATTTTGCGTCGGGATTTACAAAAGCACACACTACGTTAGCCTCACCAGATTGCTGCACCATCCATTGTACTTTTCCAGACCCAACAGGTTCAAAAAAGTCTCTGAATGGGCCTAAAGCCGCCAAGTCATGGAAACAGCACTCGCACATATAAATTCCCAGCCCGTACTGAGGCCTGGTTTGATAGAGGCCTTTTGGCTCAGGGCATTGCAGGTACATGCCAGGCGTATGCACACTGTCGCACAAAACACGAGAGTTCCAGTTCGCAATCAATTGACGAAGATTAATGGAGCTCTTTTGGTGGTCATTCAAATAAGGCCGAATCTGCATGTTCCAGTAGTACTTCAGACTCTCAGCTCCCATCACACAAGAAACCCCAGCATACTCTCTCTGTTCTGTTTTGACCACCTTTTCCTCGAAAAGTGTGCCTCTGATGTAGTTCTTGTAGCACGATATGCAGATAATCAGGTTTGGTGCCTCTGGGAATACGTACCCTTTGGTGCTCTCTTGTGAGAGCTGGAGAGTCCCAAAGTTTGGACAGTTACAGACATCTTCGGGGAAAAAGTCTGGGTAGGGTGAGGTAGATATTCTTTGTGAAAGGAAAGCCTTCATTTTAGACTGAGTTATTGTTTTAGGAGCACGTTGTTGGGGGCGTAAAAAAATATCCTTTTCGCCAGGAGAAGGGCTAGTTGGAATATTGCTAATGTCATTTTCACTTGGAGGAGGTTTCTTCGTGACATTAGATTTCGCTGCGGGTGCAAGTGCGGCATCCGCGAAAGTTGCTACAGGCAATGGATCCGAAGCTGTTGAAGGTTCTGAAACAGGGAAAGTTACAGAAATTGGTGTTGGTGCTGGCTCTGGCATAGGTGCGGGAGAAACAGCTGGTGTAGGAACAGAAGCCGGAGTCAGGTATCTATCGTTCGGCTCAGGTGCTGGTGCTAGCTGAGGCTCAACAGTCCCTGGTTGAGGATAATTGTACACGCCAGCTTGGTATGGTTCTGGTGCTTCCGAGTAAACTTCGGCCAGCGCGGGAGGAATGCAGACTCCAGTCAGAGGAGGTGATGCATATACACCAGCTTGTGGAGGTGTATACACATTCGCTCGAGAAGTTGAGTAAGTTCCTGTTTCTGGGGCACTGTATACTCGTTCCTGAGAAGAAGGGCTGTAAACACCCCCTTGCGTTGACGTGTGCGGCTGTACACTCGGCTGACTGTAAGCTGGTGCATTCTCGTAAACACCAGAATTGAGCGGACTTTGCTTCTGTACAGGCTCGGGGGCATAGTAGTCTCTATGTGGAAGCGGTGGAGGCTGTCCTGGTTGTTGTGGGTATTGTTGGTATCCTGGTTGGTATCCTGGTTGGTATCCGGGTTGGTATCCGGGTTGGTGGCTTTGTTTCTGGTAGACACCGTTTGGTTGATATTGCTGGCTTTTGTTGTTCTGAGTCGATTCACTTGAGCTCAGTCCAGATTCTGTGGCAGCTTTAAACAATTTCTTGGCTATCTTCTTGCCTGATTTGAGACTTGATCTGCCTTCTCCTTGGCAATTTTTGTCATCACTGAGCTCAGACTCAGCAATCCTCCATGCCTTAGCCGCCATTTTCTTACCAACACCAAACATAGTGATGATTTAGTGGGGCACTTAACACGTTTTATATATAAGTTACGGAACACATCAGTGGAAAAATCAACCCCGCATATAAACTCACCCAAACTTATGACAATGTGTACGTAGAAAAATGTCGTATATTCTTTTTGGAGAGGATTTTTTCGTTTTCAAAGTGTGCAACGCTTTCAAATCAGTAATCTTGTAAATGGTCCACTGCATGATTGGACTAAATATCGAACCACCTCAATGCTTATCTCGAATTATTCGTTCCAGCAGTCAAGAGCACTCCAAACAGCTTCTAGGTTCAACTACCTATTCGTGTACTTTTGGTATAACCAGGAGCTGTCTGTAGATGAGTTTACTATCTTTGCCATGCTCCAATCCTGTTGTGACACCCCAAAATCCCCGTCAGACTCCGAGAACGCATCGAATCTTGGAGAGGACTTGGGCATCTTGGCACTATTGTATGATCATCGTAAACTTTAATGAATTGGCTTGAGATCTTCAACAGGAGATCTATAAATTAATATTACAAGGTTAAATAATAGATGGCCGAGGCAATTTCAGAATTTAATTGTTTCATGTACCGCTTCCTGTACACTTCTGCTGTCACCTCCACTCAAGGAATCTCAACACCCAAATAAAATCAGGGTCTACTCACATTTAAATGTCTGATCGAAGGTCCCATGAGTAGCATCGCAAAAACAAGATCATAACAAGTCCCAAAGTAGAATCTCACGTATTAAATGTTATCGTGAATATATACATAATCGTGAATATATTTGTTAAAGCGTTTATACGACACCACTAAAAGCAGGTCACTATACATGTATAATATCACTATACAAGCGCAAAAATTACACAAATAAGAACGGAAAAATAATTTTAATCTGTTTACCAATCATATAAGACAACAAAATACATTGCAGAGAGCATTATAGATCTTCTTCATCCTCATCTCGCCGGGCAACCCCAAAAAATAACAAGTTTAGAATTTCCATCTCATCGTCTAACGCTTTCCCCATCCTCATCTCACCCCCCTCCCCCACCCACTGCGGATGTCCAAGCACAATGTCCCGCCCAACAATGGTTTCCCCTCGTTCTATGCCAGCGCAGCCCCCTCCAACCGCCCCCTGAGCCAACAGAACGGTGTTCATCAAAACGGGCTTTTCAATAATAACATCCCCCAGAATGCAGCCCCACCCCCTCACAATGGTCCTCAGACGTTCCCCCACCTCCACCACCACCATCCGCCCTCACGGCTTCCTCTCCACTTGGCCACGGGCTCGCGTCGTCCTCCTTCTCTCACCATTGTGCCCTCTTCTCAACCATCTAGTTCATTCAGCACACCCCTCACACCACAGCTGGCTACCATAGGTGCCTTTGGCCCACCTCAGGAAATGCTTCTGCCCTCACATCTGCGGCATCCCCCTCATCCGACTCTGGCTCTGCCTTGGTTCAGCCCCGTTCAGCTGCCGTCCAAGGGCGGCTTCCTGTTCCAGCCGCAGGTAATGCCTGGTGAACGCAGTCAACCCTTCACGCCTCTACTGACACACTATGAGATGCACGCACTTAACCCTCCTTCGCGTGCCCCGGCGCCTGTGCCACACTTCACAAGCAGGGCTCCTAGAGCACACCAAAGAGGACGCAGTATGGGCGTCGTGGATCAAGGTTTCTACAACTTCCCATCTTACGAGGTTCCAGTACGATTTGAGCCTGGGCCCACGCCCTCAATACGACCTGTGGCCAGTCCTGGAGACTTGGCCCCCATCACAAACCACGCACCTAAATTCCGCCGTGCGCTGCCTGGCACTAAGCCTCTTTCTCCATTGAACGCACTCACTGCTGCGCTTGCAACACTGTACTCGTTGTGCCGGCCAGAGTTCAACTACGAGCTCCTGCGTAATCCAAGACGTGTGCTTACCAAGCCTTCAGAGCCCAAGCATGCAGGAAGCTGTGATAACGTAAATAGCGACTACATCTTGTATGTTAATGATGTTCTCGGTACAGAGCACCTGCGTAAATATTTGGTATTAGATGTGGTAGGAAAGGGCACTTTTGGGCAGGTTGCTAAGTGCCAGAATCTCTTAGACAAGGAGATTCTTGCTGTGAAGGTCATTAAGCTGGACCCAGACTTCCTCAATCAGCTGTTGACTGAGGTGCAGATGTTGGAGTTGATCAACTACAAAATTGACCCATACGACAAGCATCACTTTCTTAGGCTTCGAGACAAGTTCCAACACAAGGGTCATCTCTGTATCGCATTCGAGTTGCTTGGCAACAACTTATATGAGATCGTCAAGCAGAATCAGTTTCTCGGTTTGGAAATGGAGATGGTTAAACTGTTTGCGCACCAGTTGCTTTCTCTGTTGATAGTTTTAAAACTGTTCAAGGTTGTCCATTGTGACTTGAAGCCAGAGAATATTCTTTTAGTTTCTCCAGACAAAACAGACTTAAAAATTATCGACTTTGGAAGTGCGTGCCACGAGCGCCAGTCCATATTTACGTACATCCAGCTGCGGTTCTATCGCTCTCCCGAGGTTATTCTTGGCTTGCCTTACACCTGTGCCATTGATATGTGGTCTTTTGGGTGTATTATAGCTGAACTTTTCCTTGGGCTTCCTTTGCTTCCAGGAAGCAACGAATATAGCCAACTTTGTCGCATAATTGACATCTTTGGCTACCCAGCCTCTTGGATGATTGAAATGGGAAAAAACTCTGCCACATACCTCGATAAGATACCTGCTTATCCTTCTCTGGGCGCGTTTAATGCTTCGGGACAGGGATCCACAGCTTTCTACAAGCACAAGCTCAAATCTGCTGAAAAATATGCTAAAGAGTCACAAACACCACAGAAACCCTACACAAACTATTTCAACTCTGTGGACCTTGCTGAGATTATACTCAACTATGAGCCAAAAAACCGCAATATTGGTGGTACAAAAAGATCAGTGCTGGTTGAGAAGTCAATGCCAAAGCTGAAAAAGGCTCTCGAAAAAGAACGGAATGATCGCCTCAATTTACTCCAGTTTCTCAGAGGCATTCTTAATATCAATCCATTAGAACGTTGGACTCCTCAGCAAGCCATTGCTCATCCTTTTGTGAACAAATTGCCTTACAATGAGAACTGGACCCCACCAGGGCCAGCTGCAAACCCTAAGCAGCAACAAAATGCAAATATAATGGCGGGGGCAACAAACCACAGACAGCGCATGTCCAATATGCACCGTAGGGGTCAACTCTCTGCGTCAGCAGCAAGTGGGCACTCAAAATTTGGTGCTAATAGCGTCAGTATGAGTGCAACCCCAACAAACAGCAAATTTGGGGGAAACATGTTCTTTATCAATAACAGCAATCTGGTGTTCAATGGAAATGAAGGAGATGCACAGCAATATCGGCATGAACAAAATAGTAGTGCTAGTAGTGCAGCCTTTACTTTTGGGAGTGCCAATAGCAGTGTGGGTGGCACACCAAGCAGTGATAATATGACAAGCTTTAAATTCCCATTGCAGTAGCACGTATTGCTGATTCAATTATTCTATTCATTTCTCAAAATGGCGTGCAAGCCACCTTATAAAGATGAATCATTATTAAGCATGGATCTGTAGACTAGACTACATTTTGTAACAAACCCTATTCTAGATAGTAATACATGAGATTAAATCATCAACACCAAACACAAAAAACGAAACAATCATTCCTCTGAAACATCCAGTCTAGGCTTTTTGGATTTTCCCTCTAATTCTTCATCAAGCCCGTGCTTTCTCAGATCTGCACTATCCGACTCATTTCCGCCCTCCCCTTCATCTCCTTCCAATTCTTGTACATTATCATTATCATCTTGATCATTCTCCAGGCCTGCCAAGTCAGGATTCTCTTGCCTTATTTCCTCCAACTCTTTGAACCCTTTCCCACCACTTACAAGCTCCAAAATGCTGTTAAACTGGGAACTGAAACGATATTTTAACAGCATGCTTATCGACATGTACAGTCTCTTCCAGTCTGCAGGACTATTCATGTTGAGCTGACTAAAAAGCGCGACAATATCAGAAAAAGATACCTCATTATTGTACACGTTATCCTCCCCGATTTGAAGCCCCAAGTCTGGCCAATTAAGAACCAACTCGTACTCGATCGGTATTTCGGTTTCCATCTTTATGAAGCCATTGCGAAGAAGAGGGAAGAAGGTCTCCATCTTGTCATATATCATATCAGGGCTAGGAATCAAAACGGGAGTGGTGTTCCAGCTACCAGCATGCTCTGAGTGCATTGCAAACACAAGGAACTTCTGGCTAGAGTATGAAAGAATCACTGGAAACCCAATAAACATCTCAGACGCCATGAGTATATCATCAACAGCCAAAGTCTCCTTGTATATAACTATATCATCGTTTTCTTCCTCGGCACGAACACTTGCTGGTGGCAGAAAATCGTCAACGGGCTCCACAGAAACCTCATCAACTGGTATGTTCTCTTTCCCCTTACTTGAGCTGATCAGGTGGTTATGTGAGGTACTGGAGAGTTTCTTGTCTCCCATATTAGCCAAAAAAATATGTATTTGACAGCTTGGAAAATTCTGGTCTTTGACGCGTTTTTTCGCGATGTAACGTTTTTTTATTTAGCGCTGGCTGTCAATGTTTCCTTGTTTCTTAATTTTGATGCAGATTAAAAAAGAGTAATTAGGGACCGGTTTAGATGGGAAAGGGGCAATGGGTGACTCGAACTCTTCGTATCCCCAGTTCGTTCTTCAAACCCTCTATTTCTCCTCCTAAATTTCATTATCCTGAGATTCCAAAAACCCAAAAGCCTATTAAAAATAGTGTTAAGCCTGAACTCATTCCATTGGTAAGTGATCAATTCTTCAAGTTCGAGGTCCAAGAAGGAAACGAAGGTCCTTTTGTTGTGAATACTACCACATACAGTCTATATGGTATATATCTGGAAAAAAAGAATACTCGATTATCGGTCACCGGCTTGCTAGTTGAGAAATGGTGCGAGCTCAAACTGGCATACGAGATATACACAGGCTATACTAAATACACGCCCAGTCTAGCTCGGGGTGCAGCTTACCACTCTCAGGTAGAGTCAGAGACCCATCCTCTCAATATGGAAGCTGTGATTATGCAAGAAACGCTTGATATTTCTGTTTCTACCGCAGCTCAAAGGTTTGCAAATGATACAGTCTCAAATATAGAGAGACTAATACATTTAATGTGCACTGGCACTGCTCGCGAACTAAAGATACATGGTTTTGTTTCCAAAACTTCAGGAAGACTTGTGATGCCAGGCGAGAATTTCAACTCGCTGCAGTCTATAGCTGTGACAGGTATTATTGACCTTTTAAAATTCCAGCACGAGCCTACTCCTTTCGAGGAGAAATCCCCAAAGTCGTTTTCTGATGTCGTGAATATTTGTAACGATCATTTTCCTGGGGCATCGCTCATGATTAGCGACATAAAGACCCGCGGAAGGCCCACATTACCCACCCAGGAGAATGTATTGAATAGCGCGAAGTTACAAGTGGCCATATATCGGATGATGCTAGAAACACTAACCAAAGGAGAAAACACTTATGATATTCTATGTGCTGCACTTTCCTGCTACGACATAAACATAGACGAGCCCCTTTCACCACTTTTCTCGGCATTGTGTCTCAGTCGAGTGCCATTGTTTTCCCAAGACTTCCATAGTCTTATTCTGGGTGAGTTTGAAGGTTGGGGAGGATATAATAAAGTAAATGTTCCTTTACAGACTCTGCCTAAGGTACTGCAAGATAAGCTCGACATGTGCAAAGAATCGTACTCTGAGTTTCATTCATACGTAAATTCTGAGTGGGAACAGCCTTTGACTCTCAGGTATCTTCTCTATGTGTACTCTAATCTTTTGGCTGATTTAGGAAGAGTGATGCAGTTTTCAGATATTCTCACCGTGGATTACGTCACTATGAAAGGGGAAGAGATTGCGAGCGTAACAGAAATATTTGATGAAGAGAAGACGATAGCGTCTGTGGTTTCAGCTGCGAACTATTGGCTTGGTCGCAGGCCGATCAATCCCGTGCCTTACAGTTATAAAAACTACAAAACCTACTGCAAACATTGTGATTTCGTGGAAATTTGTCATTGGAATAGGTATCATGAGAAAAGAGAATAGCTGAAAACAAAATGGTGAAGTCGCCATGTATTTATATAAACGTATATTATCTGATCCAGTTGTAGTTTATTCAAATACAAACCGATCTATCGAAGGAGACCCGGCATTCTCTGCAGCCATGCGAGTAGATTTATTAGCAACAGGTGTTTTTTCTTCTTCACCTACCAGATCAATTTGTCTTTTGAGATCGGCGATCTTCTCGCCCCATTTCTGTTTCACAAGCTCCCGACGCTTTTTGATATCGTTGATGTTGGATCTCGAATACCAGCCCGAATCCTCAAGTCGTTGCTGTGTTGTAGCAAAAGCCTCGTCCTCTGCCTTCAGCTGCTGGATAGACGCTGCTAGCTCTTGCAGAAGCAAGTCACGAGCCAAATCCTTTCCTGTTTTCTTCTCTGGCGCCGGCGCCGTTTTGTCGACCACTGGGGCCGGTTCTACAGGGTCCAATTCCCCTACTTTCATGTTGACCAACGAGTCCTCAATTGACCCATCCATATTAGGCAGAAAATGGAACTCGCTGAAGCGCGAATTCAAAGCATTCACCTTGATCACAGGCAGCATTAATGGTGGACTAAAACTCGCGTCTGATGCATCACTTTCTTCTCCTCTCACTCTCGTAGGCAGCACTGCAATACGTAAGTTGCTAGTTGCACTCTCATCAGTCGTGTGGCTAGTCACAGTTACAGACTTTTGGCGTGCAGGCCCAGACTTGGCAGAACGCGAACGATACAAGTTTGTGGACGATGCTTTGCGAGCCAACAGTCTGGCACGTTCTCTGAATCCTCCCTCAGGCTCTTCATCTGGGCCCATAGGGAAAGAAGGTCTGTCTGCTACACTATCAATCGACGAGGTAAAGAACCCACTTCCTTTTGGGCTCACTGGGCTGGAGAGTTTCTTGATTCCAGAGCGGAGCTTGCCAATGACATTAGAGCTCAGGGAAGACGTGTTGAGACGTGGCAATACTGGTGGCTCTTCTACAGGTCCTGACTCTGTAGTCAGGCCCAGGTACGACTTTTTGTGGCGAACCATTGGGTGAAAATTCTTTTTGAAAGTGCTAAATGAGCCTCGCGATTCGTCATCAGGAACATGGAACTCACGTACACTGGACCGTCCTATGGAAGATGATGACGAGTTATCACGTGTGTGAAGCACAGGAGGCATTTCCATCCTTGTTGTGCTGTTTGTGGCGGTGTGTGTGATTCTGGTATCGCTTTTCTTCTCGCTCTCTTCTGTGCCTCTGCGACGCAGAGAGTTGAGTCTGCGCATCTGCGGCAATGAGCGAACGCTTTTAAGTTTTGGTGCCAGGGGAGAACGCACTCTACCTGCTCGTACTTCCGGCTTCACTTCTGGTTTTGCTTCTGGTGTGGGCTCTTTCGCAGAAGCCAAATCTTTGGATTCTGAGCGTTCACCGATCCAAGGAAATGTATGCCCGTTGCCGTCGTTAACAGATCTGAGATCTATGTCATCCACGGGCAGCGTCGGCTCGGCTGCAGGTACGGCATGTCGCACAGGACTATCTACAAAGACCAAGGGGCTCAAATCGCCAAACTCTGCGTGATTTGCTAATGTTGGGGTACGCATTTTTGGACTTTCTGCCTCAGATTGCCCGGAACCCTGACGCCGGTCGCTCACTAGGGTCGCAAATCGTGCGTGCTCGAGCGAATCTCTGCTGTCGTTTACAAGACCTTTATAGTAGTTCAAGATCTTGAGGTCAGAGTTTCTGTTGCCGTTATCGAACTCGTCAAGGCTCTGAAGAAAACGGCGAAGCTGGGCCAGCCTAGCGTCATCCGAAGCTTCGTCGTCAGGTTTAGCGTTAAGCGGCATGGTGGGACCCCAAGACACGTTTAGTGGTTTAACGATGACCTGTTTCTGTGTTTGGAGCGGTGCAACACAGTGTCTTAGATTTGGTGTGGTTCTGAATAATGTTGATCTGAGTGATTGATTGAAATAATGTGTGCTGAAATAAATGCATGTAGGCACGGGTTAACGTGCACAGGGTAGGAGGGGTATGAGTGCATTTACAAGAGAATTTTCCTTCAAATATAACTAAAACATGTTACTTCAAATTTACTCAATAAGTTCACATTATTTCTGTGTTTGTCTGCAATGTTTGCGAAGAGTTATTAGGGATCTAGTCTATCTTAAGTGCAAACTTAAAGCTGCGTTCCTTCAAGCTCACGCGCAAGAAGGTTACCATTTTTAGAAGATCCTCTAGTAGACTTCTCGAGGGGGGCTCCTGGGTGGAAAGAGGGCAGAGGTATATTTATCATAGCCGCACCCGTCTTAGATAGTACAAGTTCCGAAGAGTATGCAGATTATAGTACTTAGGTGCACGAATGAGGAAAAATTTTAAAAAAAAATGATTTCGCCCAGGATCGAACTGGGGACGTTCTGCGTGTTAAGCAGATGCCATAACCGACTAGACCACGAAACCATCTACAACCGGTGAGTTGACAAGAATGTATAAGAAGCTAGTCTTTAAATTCATGAAATTTTCTCCGGCATAAACACTTTGCAATGTGACTTTGTAATCAATATACGAACCAAACGCTTTTGAATTTAACAACCGTCTAAGCCTGTTTATAGATAGCAATCGAAAGCAAAGCTGATTACAATTCTCAACTAATTATTCAAAAATGTAGTTTCTTATAGCTCTGATTTTTGAAGTACCAGAAAAAAGTGAAACATTTGTCTAGGAAACGCTCGAGAAATCAAAAATATCAGGGATTAGATCGGGAAACATACTTATTGACGATTAGAGTTTAGTTAAGCAATTTTGGAAAGGTTGGAGCTATCTACTTCGTTCACTCATGAGAAGAGGACTATACGGAAGGCGCATTTACAAATCAACAAGTGAAGAATATTTTGAATCATTATCGATCTAGTCCTCAAATTCCACTCAATTCGAACTCTTATTAACAATCGCATGCAACATTTACAACTACAAGCACTACAATCAAACCTCGAAAAATCGAAAATTAAAACCGACCGAAAAGCGTCCTAGTTTTGTAAGAAATCTTTACTATTTCACAGCCATTTGCCACCACCTATATCGCCACCTTCCAATCTCACAGGTGCACCCACATTTTAAAAATTCATTTGCCATCTTACTAATAACCATCGAGTTTAGGGCACACGACCGCAATGCTTCTGTCCAAACAGCTTGCGCTCTACATACGCAGTAGCAAGAGAGCTGCTCAGTTCGGAGCGCGTTTTCAAAGGCGCTATGCCTCTGGTGCTGCTATTTCCCCGGAAATGCTTCATAAAGCGGCATTTGAGTTGGAGCTCACCCCCGCAAAAAAACACAACGCTTTCGAGATATATCCATTTTCTTCGCTTTTTGACAACGGTGCGTTCTCCAGATCATTGAACCTCGACACCGACAAGGCGGAGAAACCAAAGGAGGACAAAAAAGAGAAGAAAGAGGAAAAGAAAGAAGAGAAAGAAGAGAAAGAAGAGAAAGACAAGAAGGACAAGCCCCAAGAAAAGAAAGAGTCTAATATTGAGTCCACAAAACAGGACTCAAAGCCTGCAAAGGTCAGTTCTTCAGCGGCAGGTGGTTCCGGTTCCGGGTCCAGTTCTGGGTCTGACGATGGGTCCGATGGCAAAAAACGCGGCTCAAAAAACGTTACTGCTCTTCCAGAAATATATCCTCAGATAATGGCGTTGCCTATTCTGCGTCGTCCATTGTTTCCTGGTTTTTACAAGGCTGTGGTGATTTCGGACCCCTGTGTCATGAAAGCTGTCAAGGAAATGTTGGACAAGCGTCAACCATACGTGGCTGCATTTTTATTCAAAGATGAGGCTGCTGAGGCTGATGTGATTCACTCTACTGAGGAGATTTATCCTGTAGGTGTTTTCGGTCAAATTACCCTGGTTTTTCCTTCAAAAGACGAGAAAACTGGGGTTGAGACCATGACCGCCTTGATTTACCCCCACAAGCGTATCAGCATCGACAACTTGATACCTCCTAAGTCCGAAAAGGAAATTGAAGTTATCAAGACAGCTCGTGCACACGAGCTCGAGAAAGAGACTGTGGATGAGTTGTTGCAGGAGGGCAAGAAGTTTGTGCCTGAACAGGAAATCTCTGAAGACAACAAAGCCCGTATAGAAGAGGAAAACTCTCAGTTTTTGAAAGAGAAGGAGATCCGTATTTTAGATAAAATGGATGATGAAGAGGTCGCAAACCCTACAATTTTCCTAAAAAACCATTCAATTTCTCTTGTGGACGTCTCTCCCTTGGAGGACGAGCCTTTCGACAAGAAGCTGCCTGTGATCACTGCCCTCACTCTGGAGATTCTCAAAGTTTTCAAAGAGATTAGTCAGTTGAACACGATGTTCCGTGAGCAAATTGCAACTTTCAGTGCTCTGATCCAGTCCGCTACAACCAACATTTTTGAGGAGCCTGCTCGGTTGGCTGACTTTGCTGCTGCTGTGAGTGCAGGTGAGGAGAAGGAACTTCAAGAGATTTTGGACCTGTTGGACATTGAAATGCGGTTGAAGAAGTCGCTCATTGTTTTGAAGAAGGAATTGATGAACGCAGAGCTCCAGAACAAAATTCTGAAGGACGTTGAGAGTAAGATTCAAAAACGCCAGCGTGAGTATTACTTGATGGAGCAATTGAAGGGGATTAAGCGTGAGCTCGGGATTGATGATGGACGCGATAAGCTTATCGAGACATTTAAAAAACGGGTGGAGAAGTTGAAACTTCCTGAGTCTGTAGAGAAGATCTTCAATGAGGAGGTAACCAAGTTGTCTACGTTGGAGACCGCCATGTCCGAGTTTGGTGTGGTGCGTAACTATTTGGACTGGATCACTCAATTGCCTTGGGGCTTGCGCTCCAAAGAGCGGTACAACATTCCTAAAGCCTTAAAGATTCTCGATGAGGACCATTATGGGTTGAAGGACATCAAAGACCGTATCTTGGAGTTCATTGCTGTCGGAAAGCTTCTTGGTAAAGTAGACGGTAAGATCTTGTGTTTTGTCGGTCCTCCTGGTGTTGGTAAGACTTCTATTGCCAAGTCCATTGCCAGAGCATTGAACAGAGAATACTTTCGTTTTTCTGTGGGTGGCATGACCGATGTGGCCGAGATCAAGGGTCATCGTCGGACATATATTGGTGCTTTGCCTGGTAAGGTTGTGCAGGGTTTGAAGAAGACTCAGACCGAGAACCCGTTGATCTTGATTGACGAAATCGATAAGATTGGGTTTGCGGGTGTTCATGGTGACCCATCTGCTGCTTTGTTGGAGTTGTTGGACCCTGAACAAAACAGCACGTTTATGGACAACTACCTCGACATTCCAATCGACTTGTCCAAGGTTTTGTTTGTGTGTACCGCGAATACGCTCGATACCATTCCGCGGCCTCTTTTGGATCGTATGGAGGTGATAGACATTGCAGGTTACATTGCCGAGGAGAAGGTGAAGATAGCCGAGAACTACTTGATCCCTCAAGCCAAGGAGTCAAGTGGTTTGGAAAAGACCAACGTCAATTTGTCGGATGACGCTATCGAAGTTTTGATCAAACAGTATTGTCGTGAGAGTGGGGTGAGAAACTTGAAGAAACAGATTGAGAAAGTGTACAGAAAAGCTGCTTTGAAGATTGTGAAAGATGTGAGCCCTGAAGAGCTTGAAGAAGACGCATCTGTGGCTCCAGAGGCTGAAAAGGTGGAGTCTAAGCCAGAGTCTGTGGAGGCTGAGGTGGACGAGATTATCAAGGAAGCCGAGGCTGGCAAGAGTGAGTCCGATTCCAAGACGGAGAGCAAGACTGAGCCAGAATCCACTGCTGAGGCTAATCGTATTTCCTTGCCTGAGGACCTCAAAATTAACATTGAGCCTAAAGACCTCAAGGACTACATTGGGCCTGCTATCTTCACAAGTGATCGTCTTTATGACGTAACGCCTCCGGGAGTTGTCATGGGACTTGCGTGGACCTCGATGGGAGGGACCGCTTTGTACGTTGAGTCTGTGTTGAACCACCCTATAGATGAGAACTCGAGACCGGGTCTCGAACGCACAGGCCAGTTGGGTGACGTGATGAAAGAGTCCTCGACCATTGCCTACTCTTTTGCGCGCATGTACTTGGCTAAGCACTTCCCCAAGAACCGATTCTTCGAGAAGGCTCTGATCCATTTGCACTGCCCAGAGGGCGCGGTTCCTAAGGATGGCCCTAGTGCGGGTGTGACCATGTCCAGCAGTTTCTTGTCGTTAGCCCTCAACAAGCCTCTTGTTCCTACTGTTGCCATGACCGGTGAGATCACTCTCACTGGGAAGGTATTAAAGATTGGTGGTTTGAAGGAGAAGACCATTGCTGCAAAGCGGTCTGGAGCCAAGACAGTAATATTCCCTAAAGACAACTTGCCAGACTGGATTGAGTTGCCTGAGAACGTCAAGGAAGGCTTGGAGTACTTGGCTGCTGACTGGTACGATGACATTTTCAAAAAGTTGTTCCCAGACGTGAGCGACGGAAATGAGGTGTGGGCCAAGGAGTTTGCCGAAATTGACGCTAAGAAGAGCGAGGGAAAGGAAGACGCAAAGGATTGAGTAGATAGGACTTTAGAGATCTGTAAATAAGATTGATGCGGTGTAGAACAGCTGCTTGAGTGAAGTAAACGATAACACAGAATGTAGCATTATAAGTCTCATAATTGATTATATATCCTGTATACAATATTCAACACGGTGAATGTAAGAATTGAGTGTTGCTAGCCTTTACGTTAAAATCTAGTTGTTTGATTGTAGGTGGCATTTTCGAAAACCGATTGTTCATAGGACAGATCTCAAATATAAAGAGTGGCCACATTGAAGTGGAATTTCTTAATGCATTCTCAAAATCTCAGTTTTTGCAAGCCGAAGTCTGACTGTTCCACTCTGTTCGGTATGGTTTAAAACACAAATTTGGTCAATTCCCGATGAAATTTATGCTTACGAAGTTTTATAAATGCTGGATATGGCTCAAAGCTGGCATCTTTCGCGTACCAAGTAAGAATATATCGGAGTTCTGCGTCGAACTTACAAAACTTTACGAAGTTTCTAAAATTCATCAAACACGCGTCAAGTTAAATACAAAGATCTGATACACCTGCAACTTTATATTCGAAATATAAACACTCCACGACGGAATTTGTATTATCATCCGTTTGTTAAGTAAGGGAGAATGCACATGAACGCAGAAATGACAGATTGGCATGTAACACAAGGCGTTACGGTGGAAATTCTCAGAAAGAACTTATTTGTAGTAGACTGTGCAGTTATAGCATTTGTTTTGTCCTCCAACGTTTCATGATAACCTAATCACCTTTCTTTTACATTTGCAAAAAAATACAGTATACCCCAGTAAAGAGATAAAAATTGCGGAAGAACGTTGCATGCAATGCCTCTAACACTCGTTTCAAACAGCCCGACACATTTTCTTTATTTTTTCTACAGTGTGTAGTTTACCGTTCCAAAGGTGTATGGAAGCTTCTAGAGGGCCAGGGCACATGTACAGACAGCGTGGCAAAAAAAACTCCCGCTGGCTATAAAGACACATTTTTCGCCAGACATTCTGCAACTTCACTTCACGATGCAGACCACATTTGCACGGAAGAACTTGTGCATGGCGCTCTTCGCGCTTCTATATGCCTTTTTGTTTGTTAGTGCTCCTGGTCTTATGACCGGTGTTAGTGCTGAGGACGAGGCTGTTGAAAATTACGGAACCGTCATTGGTATCGATCTTGGTACCACCTACTCTTGTGTTGGTGTGATGAAGTCTGGCAAGGTCGAGATCCTCGCCAATGACCAGGGTAACAGAATCACCCCATCCTGGGTTGCTTTCACCGATGAGGAGCGTTTGGTGGGTGATGCCGCCAAAAACCAGGGTGACTCAAATCTGAACAACACGATTTTCGACATCAAGCGTATGATTGGCTTGAAGTACAACGACAAATCTGTACAGCGTGACTTGAAGAACTTCCCATACAAAGTTGTCAATGACGACGGAAGACCAAAAGTCAGTGTCGAGTTCAAGGGTGAGAAGAAACTCTTCACTCCAGAAGAGATTTCTGCAATGATTTTGGGTAAGATGAAGTCTATTGCCGAGGACTACTTAGGTAAGAAGGTGACTCACGCTGTTGTGACTGTTCCTGCTTACTTTGACGACGCCCAGAGACAGGCCACCAAGGATGCCGGTACCATTGCCGGTTTGACCATCTTGCGTATTGTCAACGAGCCTACCGCAGCCGCCATTGCCTACGGGTTGGACAAAAAGGGTGAGCGTCAGATCGTTGTCTACGACTTGGGTGGTGGTACTTTCGATGTATCTCTTTTGTCTATCGAGAACGGTGTTTTCGAGGTTCTTGCTACTGCTGGTGACACTCACTTGGGTGGTGAAGATTTTGACTTCAAGATTATCAAGCATTTCCAAAAGATCTTGAAGAAGAAGTACAACGTGGACGTTTCTAAGAACAACAGAGCCCTTGGTAAGTTGAAAAGAGAGGTTGAAAAGGCTAAGAGAACTTTATCTTCTCAAAAATCTACCAGAGTTGAAATCGATGCTCTCGTGCCAGGTGTTGACTTCTCCGAAACCTTGACCAGAGCCAAGTTCGAGGAATTGAACATGGACTTGTTTAAGAAGACCTTGAAGCCTGTCGAGAGAGTTCTCAAGGATGCCGGTGTCAAGAAGGACGAGGTTGATGATATCGTTCTTGTTGGTGGTTCGACCAGAATACCAAAGGTTCAGGAATTATTGGAGAAATACTTTGACGGTAAGCAAGCTTCCAAGGGTGTTAACCCAGACGAGGCTGTTGCTTACGGTGCTGCTGTTCAGGCTGGTGTGTTGTCTGGTGAGGAGGGTGCCGAGGAAATTGTTTTATTGGATGTTAATCCATTGACTCTCGGTATTGAGACCACTGGTGGTGTGATGACTAAGTTGATCAACAGAAACACTGTCATCCCAACCAAGAAGTCCCAAATCTTCTCCACCGCAGCTGACAACCAGCAGACTGTGTTAATTCAGGTTTACGAGGGGGAGAGAACTTTAGCCAAGGATAACAACTTGCTTGGTAAGTTTGAGTTGACCAGTATCCCACCAGCCCCAAGAGGTGTTCCACAGATTGAGGTTACCTTCAACTTGGACGCCAATGGTATCTTGAAGGTTAATGCCGTTGACAAAGGTACTGGCAAGGAAGAGTCCATCACTATCAACAATGACAAGGGCAGATTGTCCAAGGAGCAGATTGACAAGATGGTGGCTGAAGCCGAGAAGTACGCCGAGGAGGACAAGGACTTGAGAGAAAAGATTGAGTCTAGAAATGCCTTGGAGAACTACGCTATCTCTTTGAAGAACCAGCTTGATGACACCTTGGGATCTAAGTTGGACGAGGATGACAAGGAGACTTTGGAGGATGCTATCAAGGACACTCTCGAGTGGTTGGAGGACAACTCCGAGACCGCCACCAAGGAGGAGCTTGATGAGAAGAAGGAGGAGTTGTCTAAGATCGCTTACCCTATAACTTCCAAGTTGTACGGTGCCGCTGGTGCTGAAAGCGACGACTACGATGATGACGACGATGATGATGACGATGACTACTTGCACGACGAGTTGTGACGGCTACATATCTATCAAATCTTGTATAACAGAATAATTATGCAGTAGAGCTTAATTGTAGATTCAAAATTTATTTACTTGCGAAGCAAGCAAAAGTGTAATGAGATTGCTTAATAAGTGAATTATCTACCAATTCAAATAGCGCAGTGCCATTTGTTATTTTTCCATAGAGCGTAGCTTTTGATGTGTATTTTCATTAGTGTGATTGGAAATATAACGTATATGTTTCTGAATTTTAGTGACGTTATAACCTCATTCACTTGGTTTACAGACCCATATATAAGTCAGAGGTATATGTAAATAAAATCGTGTTAAATACGTAAGTTGGATGCCAGTTCTCTGTACAGTCCAAGCCTTCGTTCGTATACGATAAGTACTGTGATGGTTAGCAAGGGGTGAGTAAATATTTTTCAGGAAATAAAACTCACACATTTCTTCCTCATTTCTCGCATCCAAATTACCCACCGAGTATCCTCACAGGCCACAAAGCAGGCTGTTTATACTCAATACACCTACAACCATGCCAGATAAGCATAAAGAGAGAAAGATTGTGATTCTTTTGACGGTGGACACCGTTTTCTGCCTCATCGAAGCCATCACTGGCTATGCGGTGCATTCTCTTGCGCTTGTGGCAGACTCATTTCACATGTTGAACGATATCTTTTCTCTTATTGTGGCGCTTTGGGCAGTTCGCGTAGCCAAAAACAGAGAGGCCGACGCAAAGTACACCTACGGCTGGCAGCGTGCGGAAATTTTGGGGGCGTTGATTAATGCTGTTTTTCTCTTGGCGTTGTGTATGACCATCTTCATTGAAGCCATACAGAGATTTGTGTCCCCAGAGGTGATTTCCAACCCAAAGCTTATTCTTGGGGTGGGTGTTGCTGGTCTTTTGTCCAACTTTGCAGGTTTATTTCTATTCCATGACCACGGCCACGGAGGTCACTCCCATTCTCATGGGATTCTGCTTGCGCCTGAAGAGCTGTATCATGATGAGCCTGAGCACTCCCACAGTCATGACCACGGCCACGAGCATTCTCACTCGCACGACGAAGAAGACAGCATTGAAAACATGTTGCCTTTGCTTCCAAACGAAGTAGTTGAACAGGAGTTGCATAAGTCTCACAAGCACGAACTCAAGAAGGGATCTAAGACAAACCTGCTGTCTTTGAACATGGAGGGTGTGTTTTTGCACGTTATGGGCGATGCCTTGGGAAACATTGGGGTTATTGTATCTGCTATATTGATTTGGAAGACAGACTACTCTTGGAGATACTATTTTGACCCTGCTATTTCTCTTTTCATCACTGCTATCATTTTCTCTACTGCTATGCCTCTTTGCCGATCTGCATCCAAGATCTTGCTTCAGGCTACGCCTTCAACTATTTCCGCAGAGGATGTGCAAGAGGATGTTCTTTCTTTGCCAGGTGTGTTGGCTGTGCACGACTTCCACATCTGGAACCTCACTGAAGAGATCACTATTGCCTCCATGCACGCGGAACTCGAAGTGCCTCCAGAGAAATTCAATCTGATTGCGATGGACATCCGCACGTGTCTCCACGCGCATGGAATTCTGTCTGTGACAGTCCAGCCCGAATTTGTAGACATGGATATGGAGCGGCTGAGCGCACAGTCTACACAGAACAGTGGTAATGAAACATATGGGGCCGTTAACAACTGCTCACAGAGTTTTTTACCTAAAAAGTAGTTCAATTGTATTTCTTGTGTTATATTATAATTCAAATTGCTATGTAGACTACACTAAAACTTGAGCACCAAATGAAATTGTATGTATGGATGACGCGAAACGCGCAATGAAGCACAAAAGTGCTAGCCAGAGGCCTGATGAATAACAGGAACTAAGAATACAGCGGCAAATTAGCCGAAAAATCAACACTAACCTAACCCACAAATGCGTACGACAAGGCACCCAAACTGAAGAGGCCAACCCCGAAATACCATATGCTGTTGTGGTTGGAAGAAGCACGAACTGCGTTGGTTCTTCTTCTATTTTCCAAGCTACGCTTCACCTTTCTTCTTGTGCTGCTGCCGGTGGCGGTCGCAGATTCTGTAGGATTCAACGTTCCTGTAGGTAACATTAATGCCGGCTTGTAAGCCAACCAAAGAGCAGGTAAAGGTGTACCATCAAAATCGTTCATGTTCAACCGGTAACGACCATAATAGGAATCCACATACACGTCAAAATAAGAGAAACTCGTGTTACTCTCATAACGCGAGTATGTAGAAGTACCACCGTCGTTACAAGGATCACTGAGTAGCTGGCGGCAGTCTACTTGTATAGCATTCAAATTGATGTTTCCATCGGACACGTTGTAAGTACCGTGTTCCCACTGCAACACAGCCGTTGGACACGTGTGGTCTTTCGGGTTTGGGGTCACAACATAGATGGACAGCTCATAGTGGCCATCTGACGTGAAAGAATAACTTCTTCCCGGCAAACCTGGTTCAATGAGCAACTCATCAACAGGGTCATAAAAACCCGGTCCGGTGAACACCTGGTTCGATTTTGTGGTCCAGGTACCAACTAACAACAGAGAATCCTGACTAGCCAGTACACAGGCCAAAATGGCAAGAAAACCACCAAGTTGCATTAGAAGCATATTGCGTGATCTTTCAAGGGGGAGTGTGTATTAACGAGCGCTAGAGTTGCGGGAGTGAGGTGATTGGTGAGATTCACAGAGACAACAAGTCACAGATCTGTTTTCCTCCGGATTCGAACAACAAAGACAACAAAACTTTTGCACTCCTAAAATCAAAAGATGAATGCAAAAAGAAAAGGGGCCGGGTAATCGCGTTAATTGCCCAGGGGTTGGAAATTATCTCAGCCGGTGAAAGTGTGAAAGAGAAACTAAAAGAGATGGGCTATGTGTTTTCGAGCATGGCGAATGCCTTTTTACTGTAGTGTCATGAGCTCATGGCTGAGGAATCGCGCTTTTTTGTTTTTGCACAGCCTGCTTGTGGATCTGGAATAATGAATTTGTGAGTATAAAAATGTTACTTAGGTTAGAAAGTCGTAGGGAATGTGAACGGTATTTGAAGAAAAGTGTTTTTCATGTCTATGTGTGTTTTTCAACAAATAGCGGACCTTTAAAAGCCCCGTTTGTAGTTTGGCAGAGGCTTGGCATAAGTTTTAGAAGTGGCTTTTGATAAGCACTGATAGCTAAATGAACGTCCATAGAATGAAGCCTGATTTCTTTAATACTGATAGAAGGACAAATGTATCATTGAGCTTTGGGTTTCAAGATCTTGTTTTTGATACGTGTCGCGGTACCCTTTACCTCCTTCTTTGTGATTAGATAAGCACAATGTAATGCAGATGCAATTGAACTCGTCTGCAGAAATTTCTGAATAAGGATACAATTCTTCTATTCCTTCTATGAGTATTACACTGAGTCGAGCATTGCTTTAAATTGTTAATCTAGAAGTTAGATGAATTGTAAGTGCAAAAACACACTTATTTACATGATTGTGCCTATCGTTCTATGCTCTAAGGTGAAAATACAAGTCAGCAAGGTCTGCGTGTTCATGGTTATGAATAAGAAACAGTTTTAGTAGTATACTATACACTCAAGCCCTGATGAATCTTCTGAAGCTGTGCGCACTATCAACCAAAGCGTGTAAATCTTTGATATTAACTTCTGTTTGGAAAAAGCGAGTATCGTAGTGGTCTTCAGCACTCGAGCTCGTGCCGCTTGCCTTCATTGCTGCATTAGCTACGAGCACTTTGTTCAGTTGCACAATTAAGCCTAAATCTTCGAGCTTTTCCCAAGTCTCACGACAGGCTTTCTTGGACCATACTCGCGCGCTTGTGACAGCTTTCAGAGAAATCTTAGAGGATCCAACTACCAGCAAGTTCACTGAAGCCAGTTTTAAATTTTTAGATATTTTCAGGTATTCCTCGTAACAGAGGTTGAAATTGACGTAGTTTATGTCAAGCCTTGCTGTGACTCTTGCAGCACAAATCACCATCAAAAGCTGAAGCTCTGAGAGCCCACCGTTCAACAAATCCTTGAGAATATTATTGCCGAAATTGAAATAGTTGAAGTTGTTCACGGATGTATACTTGAGGATATCATCATTCAAAGGAAAAGGGTGAGAAGGGCCAACTTGCGACAATGGATACAACATTGAGTTGAGGAATTCTCCGTGACTCTTTACTGTGATGAACACCTTCAAAAAAAGGTCTTTGAACGCACGTCCGAAACCAGGTTTATAGAAAAGAGAGTTAACATAGTCATTCCAAACAAGCCCAAACTTTTTGTTCACAAGCTTATCGTTTTTTAGCTCATCGAAATTGAGACACAAGTTGTACCTTGTATCAAACCAGAAATACTCTGCCTCAGAGTCAGTATGATAGTTGATCAACATGGTTTTGCTGGTCACGTTTGTACTTCCAATGTGTCCAAAAAAGTTTATTATACGTTGTGAGAAGCGTGAATCCACACGTTTCTCTAACAGCTCCTTTATGTTTACCTTTGTAGTGAGACCCACTATTGTGATAGGAATTGTGTGATTGCTGCTGGAGAGGTCAAATAAATTGTATAACAAAGTCTGTCTCCCATGAGTTGTAAAGCGCTCAAAGTCGTCGATCACAAACACCAATGCCATCGCGTGTTTGGGGGCACTCGGATCTCTTTTTGTGTCAACACTGATCTGTTCTAAACTCGACAAAATAGCAGAAAAAGTTTCGTTGATAGAAGAGCGCTGAAAGTACAAATCTTCATCCTCATCATCACTATTATCTTCACCTTCCTGCCCATAAAACTGCTGGAAACGGGAGCCTTCCAGAAACCGCTTGAGATTCAAGTCCAACTGACGAGCAATTTCGCGAACTGCCATCTTGTCTTCTGTCTGCACAGAGCCAGACAACCGAATGGTCATGAAAGTATGGTTGTCCCCAGAGTTATACTTTGCCTCCAACATTGACAACACATTGTCTAGTACCAATTTCTTGCCACTCTTTCGACTGCCAATGACCAAGCAAGATGAAGAGTCTCCATGGACTACACCATGCTCGATGAATGTGTATATTTCTTTGAGCTTCTCAGCCTTTGAGTTGGGGGTTTGGTTTGGTCTCAGAGCAGGATCAAAAAAACCTACTGTCTTTCTGAGGAAAATGGGTGGACGGTCAATTCTTAAAAGTTTTGTCTGTGTGGTTTTCCCTAACACAGTTTCACGTACGTATTGCACGTCTGCATCAGAAGGCTCATAATCCATGCTGTTCATCTTCTCTATCTCTTCGATCTGCTCTTTTGTGAACTCCACTAGGCCTTTCCCTGGAGAGAGAGACTCTGAGACATTTACTGTGCTCTGCTCTTTCAATATTTCCTGAACCATATCCTCTGCCAGCACCAGATCCTTCACCACAACACTAGCAGGGCCACGGTTCCTGTTCTGCAACCGCGTTGCCTTCGACACACGTCCGTCGTCTTTCGAAGGTTGTTTTGGCATGGTTGTTGTTTATCCTGGAGTCGTGGAATAGAGTGGGTCACGTGATTAGTGCGAAATAAATTTCCAAAATTTTTCACTCAAAAAAACCACCCCACCATGCCACCGTTTGCTTTCCTGTCGCTTCGCGCGGCACTTAGCCTCCGTACTTCCATGCGTGCTTTTACGGCTCCAATCAGAAGTTATGCTGTAAGTTTCAACCGCTCCAAGCCTCACCTCAACGTGGGGACCATTGGCCACGTCGATCACGGAAAGACCACTTTGACCGCTGCCATCACCAAGTGCCTTGCCGATAAGGGTCAGGCTGACTTTCTCGACTACGGTCTGATTGACCGTGCTCCGGAAGAGAGAGCCCGTGGTATCACCATCTCTACAGCTCACGTTGAGTACGAGACTGAGAAGCGTCACTATGCCCACGTAGACTGCCCAGGTCACTCCGATTACATCAAGAACATGATAACTGGTGCCGCCCAGATGGATGGTGCAATTATTGTGGTTGACGCTACCGACGGTCAGATGCCTCAGACCAGAGAGCACCTTCTTTTGGCCAGACAGGTTGGTGTGCAGAATCTTGTTGTTTTTGTGAACAAAGTGGACACCATTGACGACCCAGAGATGTTGGAGTTGGTGGAGATGGAAATGCGTGAGATTTTGACTAAATACGGTTTTGACGGTGACAACACACCTGTGATCATGGGTTCTGCTTTGTGTGCTCTCGAGGGCCGTGAGCCAGAAATTGGTGTTAAGTCCATTGAGAAATTGCTTGACGCTATTGATGAGCACATTCCTACCCCAGTGAGAGACACCGAACAGCCATTTTTGATGCCATTGGAGGATATCTTCTCCATTTCTGGCAGAGGTACCGTTGCCACTGGCAGAGTCGAGCGTGGTGTGTTGAAGAAGGGTGACGAGGTTGAGATAGTCGGTTTCAACAAAATTCCTTTAAAGACCACCGTTACCGGTATTGAGATGTTCAGAAAGGAATTGGATCAGGCCATGGCTGGTGACAACGCCGGAATTTTGCTCAGAGGCACTAAGAAGGAACAGATCAAGAGAGGTATGGTCTTGGCTAAGCCAGGTACCGTGCTGGCTCACACCAAGTTTTTGGCTTCTATTTATGTGTTGACTAAGGAGGAGGGTGGCAGACACTCTCCTTTCGGTGAGCACTACAGACCGCAGGTTTTCATCAGAACCGGCAATGTGACCACTATTTTGACCTTCCCAGAGGATGAGGGTGTTGATCACTCCAAGCAGGTTTTCCCAGGTGACAATGTTGAGATGCATTGCGAGTTGGTATCTCCTACTCCAGTTGAGCAGGGTCAGCGTTTCAATATCAGAGAGGGTGGCAAGACTGTTGCTACTGGGTTGGTGACCAGAATCATTGAGTGATTTCACAGGGCTGTGATTAAGCTGGCATGTATTTATTCTACGTGTATATAGGTTAATTGTAGATATGTGTCTCTTATGTAGGATCATGTATTTGGTCAAAGGAGTAGGTCTCTTTTAGCCTGGCATTCATAGATATGTCAAGTTTCAGTTAGATTGTTCATCAAATAAAATAGTCTATCAATAAACAAATTCGATGCTTAAAGCAAGCATATTTGTTCTGTGATTTCCCTTACAGCTCACTACTTCGGCTCCAGCGGGCCCACGTTCCATATAGTTCTATATAAAATGCATATAGAACAGGGCGTAAAATAAACAAACACATAAATGAATAAACCGTGGATGACTCGTGCTATCAAATCTTGAAATGAAAGGTCGGTATGCCCTAAGTTGTGTGCATTACTAGCTTCACTCGCAGTGCATGTGTCTGCCAATTGAATTTTCTTCTCCGTCCTCGGCTCCTTGCACATTTCTCCATATAAACCCTGGCGCACCCAAACCCACAAACTAATGCTTTCCAGAACCGCCCGCAAAAATCTTCTCGCGTCCGCTTTCTCCAGATCGCTCCACGGTCTGGCGCTTGCGCGTGCGTCGCGTGTCGAGACTGACGCCTTTGGCGAGATCCAGGTTGAGGACTCCAAGTACTGGGGTGCTCAGACCCAGAGATCCTTGCAAAACTTCAAGATTGGTCAGCCTGTTGCCCGGCTTCCACCATCCTTGGTCAAATCCTTTGGTGTGTTGAAGAAGGCCGCTGCCATCGTCAACGAAAATTATGGGACTTTGAAGCCAGAAATTGCCAAGGCGATCCAGGAAGCAGCCACCGAGGTTTCCGAGGGTAAGTTGCTTGACCACTTCCCATTGGTTGTGTTCCAGACCGGCTCGGGTACTCAATCTAATATGAACGCCAATGAGGTGATCCTGAACAGAGCCATTGAACTTCTTGGTGGTGTCAAGGGCTCGAAGAAACCTGTTCACCCTAACGACGACGTCAACAAGTCCCAGTCGTCTAACGACACTTTCCCAACTGTGATGCATATTGCTGCTGTCACAGAGATCCTGACTCTCCTTCTTCCTGAGTTGAAGGCCTTGAAAAAGTCCTTGGAGGTCAAGGCCAAAGAGTTTGCCAAGATTGTTAAGATCGGTAGAACTCACCTTCAGGACGCGACTCCTTTGACGCTCGGTCAGGAATTTTCTGGCTACGTCCAGCAGGTTGCTAACGGTATTGTGCGTGTTGAGGCCTCTCTCGAGCACTTGCGTTACCTTGCTCAGGGTGGTACCGCCGTTGGTACTGGTCTTAACACAAAAAAGGGTTGGGATAGTGACATTGCTGCGGAGGTCTCCAAATTGACTGGTCTTGAATTCAAAAGCGCTCCTAACAAATTTGAGGCTTTGGCTGCTCACGACGCTATTGTTGAGGCTTCTGGCGCTCTTAACACTGTTGCTGTCTCTCTTTTTAAAATCGCCAACGACATCAGATACTTGGGCTCTGGTCCAAGATGTGGATACGGTGAGTTGGCTCTCCCTGAGAACGAGCCAGGTTCCTCCATCATGCCTGGTAAGGTCAACCCTACTCAGAATGAGGCTTTAACCATGGTTTGCACCCAGGTGTTTGGTAACCACTCCACCGTCACCTTTGCTGGTGCCTCTGGTCAGTTTGAGTTGAATGTTTTCAAGCCAGTGATGATCTACAACCTTTTGCAGTCTGTGGAGTTATTGGCTGACGGATGTAAGTCTTTCAGAATCCACTGTGTGGACGGAATCAAAGCTAACGAAGACAGAATCGGCAAGCTCTTGCATGAGTCTCTTATGTTGGTCACTGCCTTGAACCCATACATTGGTTACGACAAGGCCTCCAAGGTAGCTAAGAACGCCCATAAGAAGGGTATCACATTAAAGGAGAGTGCTTTGGAATTAGGTGTGTTAACTGAGGAGGAGTTTGCCAAGTGGGTTGTTCCAGAGAACATGCTTGGGCCTAAATAAGTGGTGTAAATATTCTATGAGCAGCAATTCAAATGCTTAATTGTAGATTAACATATTTCAAGTTGTATTTTATATTATATTGATATCTCTTGATTCGGAGGGTTCGTTTGTGCAAGGAACTTCGTTTGACCGAGTCAAAACAAAAGCACATTTCATGTCACTATATTTCAAAATCGGTCCAGGGCCACATAGGTATGGAGTGAAAAATCAATGCAGCTTCCAAAAAGTACACATATAAAGGTTCATCTTACATAACACATTTCTATTATATAAACGTTAATCCCTGAGCTTTCTGGCACTATAGTACATGATCATGTGGTCCATTATTTCCCTTCCTCCCTGTCCTTATTCTCCTGCTGCTGTTTCTGAAGCAACCGCAACACAATCTGGTTCTTCTGTTGCGATGTCAATGAGCTCGCAAAGCTGATCCGCCCAGACAATTTACCCTGGACATTCGCAGGCACCTGTGTTCGCTGAGCCAGAGTCCCATTCTTTGCATCCTGTTTGAGCCCATTTCCCAAAAAGTTGTTTTGAGAAAGGGTGATGTGCCTGGCGGCTGCACGCGTCACCTCCTCATTGGTCCAGGTAGGGTTCTTTGCCTGGATCAGGCTGATGATCGCAGATACCTGCGAATGGATCGTCCCTTGTCTCCCAGGAGTCGTGGCTCTCGCTACGGTCTTAGGCGCAGGCAGAGCAGACTTTTCTTCCTGTGACAGGTTGGTTTCTGACCGACGAGAGCTTTGCATTTGAAGCTCTCTCTCACGGTCTGCCTTCATACGCAGAAGATCAGCTGGCGTGAGAATCTTGCTCTTGTCCTCTGTGCTCATCTGCTTCTTGAACAGAGCAGCACCGTTTGGCTTAGGTGCACTCTCACGCTTTTTCATAAGCTTTTTCATAGCCTCAAACATTGAGGCCCATCGGAGCTTGGTGTGGCCTCTCTGGATGGACTCACGCCCCACACCCAAAGGAAGAAGTCTCCTCTTTGTGGCCCTCTGCATCTTATAGGCAGCCTCAAGCCAGGCCTGTGCCGCAGAAGCATGTGGCCCCTTGAGGTCCAGCAACGGCATTTTCTCAGCTAGCTGGAGATACCGTTCGAAACACTGCCATGGGGTGCGACGCTCAATGTTCGAAGTGTATCCCTTTGTCGCTCTTGCCAGAAGATGGGCCAGGATCACATACCAGTTGTGTCCAAACTGTTCTCCATAGTCCAACAACTCCTCGTCATCCTCTGGGAGCCATATAGTAGGTGTACGAAGCTCAAGGTATTCGAGAGGTGGGGGAGCGGGAGGTCTGATACCCTCCTTTGATGGAGGGAAAAGACCATTAGCTTGTGGCAAAAAGTCTTCTTGGTCCTGGCCCTCGGGCTTGGGCTTCACGACAAGCTTGTACCATCCTCTGTCATCTTCCAAAGGTATAATGAGCTTCGAAATAGGCACTATTGGAGCGGACTCATACTCGCTCCCTGGAACAGAGTTCTGCTCCAGGAAAGGCGTCAACGACGTCATACCGTCGTACACTGACTTCGAGAGACCAGAAAGCAGCGCCTCTGGAAGCGTGAGCCGCACGGGGAAGTCTGTCTCGTGCCGTGGAGGCAAAAAGACAGAAGGATCCATCAGCATGCTCTCAGACTCATCTACGCTACGTAAAGCTCCTTCAGGCGCTTCATCCGCCTGTGTATCTTCTATGACTTCTGGAGATTTGTTCCCATCTTCTGGACTATCAATGCCGAATATGTCGTTGCTAAAGAACTCTTCAAATTGGCCAGAAGTATCATCGCCATCTTGCATAACAATATCTTCTGGTTCTTCTTGAGCCTCTTGAACCTCGGTAGGATCAATCTGACGAATAGGTTTTCTTTTGACGCACACTTCCTTTCCTACTGCATGGTATTCCATCACAGCAGTTGCCAAGTAAAAGCACATTGCAATTTTATACTTCTTTTCCTCGCGGAAATCTGTGGACATCCACACAGCCTCCGAGAGAAGATTGCTCCACTGAGAAGTTCCGGTACTCTTGAATGGGTCCACAAACCGCTTAGGCTGTTTGAGACACCATTTTCCTTGTTTCTGGAGCTCCTCTATGCGTGAGTGTACGACAGAAATCTTACCTTCGAGAAACAGGCTCTCGAAGAGATCCGTGGTAAGCACTTTATGCAGATTAGCAAGAAGCTTCACCATCTGAAGACTACGCAGATAATAGAAAAGCTTGGACAATGGCATGGTTTTGCTTACCTTTGTAGGGAGACTCTCCCCCAAAAGCATGTATAAACTCAGCTCTGGGTCTTCTGGCTCTGGCTCTGGCTCTGGTTCCTGCTCGCGCTCAGCAGCATTCTGAGCTTGTATGAGTTTCGAAAGTTCGAAAGAAGAAGCTTCGTGAGGTGCAGGCCGGATGCTTTTCTTTGCCCGCTTGGGATCAGGCCGCCGATCCTTGGCCTCGCTGATGCGCCGTTTTCGTTCCTTGGGACTGATCCTGGAAACTTCCTTTGGCTGAGATCTTGATGGTATTGGCTTTTCGGGCTTCTTGAACTCTTCTGGGAGCTTCTCTATGCCCAATAACTTGTTTATTTGTTGCCGGTCTTTGATCACTTGGGTCTCCTCTAACAACGCATTTTTGTCAAGCTCATGGTCCTTGAGGAAGGTAATAAGTAAGGGAGAAATTTTTTCCAAATCAGACTGTTTAAGGACCTGGTTTGGCACATTAGAAACACAATATAAAAGCGCAAGTCTTCTGCGACGAGAGCGCTCAATATCATGAAGCGTAGCACGCCGGCGGTCTATAGACTGCTGTTTGAGGCGCTCCTGATGTTAGAAAAGAAAAGGTTATGGCTGCCAGAATACCACCAGAATACCACTTACCATGTTGGCTTCAACTGACATTGGAGAGATGCTTCATTTTGGAGTTTTAATTATTTAATTTCAGCACGTGACAATATATTGACACTTTGCGAAGACAAAAAGAATAGTCTATAGTTCATTTGTTAAAGTGAAAAACACTTACCGATTTCACAAATTTTGAGAGGTTTTAGGTGCTTTGTATTCTTTTGGAGTGAATTATATTATAAAATATTTGATTACGTCAATTCATAACATACATTATATCACGTATTCTATAAATCGACTGGTGAGAATATCTGTTCAATTGCCTACTTCCCAATACGAGCCAAGTAGCTCTCCCAGCCAGCCTTCTGGTACCGAGCACCCTGTTCCACAGGGTCTCTTCCCTTACCAAATAAGCCTCTACCAACAATGATAATGTCGCAGCCTTCGTTGCCAATGACCTCGCTCACGGGTCTGTACTGCTGCCCAAAAGCGTCACCCTTATCGTCCAAACCAACACCAGGAGTCATGACCACCCAATCCTCGCCTTCATCCTGTGGAGGAACCGCATGCTGAGCAATGAACCCAACCACAAACTCTTTATATCCCCTAGCTATATCGATAGTCTGCTTGGTGTACTCTCCCTTGGCAATCAGACCCTTAGAAGACAATTCTGCGAGCATAAGAAGCCCTCTAGGCTCACTTGTAGTCTCCTGAGCGGCGGCTTTCAAGCCAGCAACAATTCCCGGGCCAGGGACACCGTGGGCGTTTGTAATGTCAGCCCAGCTGCTGATCTTGTATACACCAGCAGAGTATTGGAGCTTCACCGTATTTCCGATATCAGAGAACTTTCTGTCCTCGAAAATGAGGAAGTTATGTTTCTTCTTGAGTGCTAAAAGAGGGATAATCGTCTCTTCATATGTAAAGTCGTCAACAATATCTATGTGAGTTTTAACCACACAGATGAACGGACCTAATGTGTCAACCAATTTCAATAACTCTTCAGTGGTACGTACATCAACAGAAGCACAAAGGTTTGTTTTCTTCTGCTCCATAACGGTGAATAGCTTTTTCACCAACGGATTGGCACTACGTGCCGCTCTCTCGGAGTAGCTCAGAGACATTTTCTAGATGTACTGACGGCATGATTGAAAAATTAGATGTAGTGCTATGCGCACGCAGGTCTGAAAAACTTTTAGAAAAGAGGAGTGGCAAGTCACCATAAATTCACGTCAAAATGGAGCAATTAAACAGCCGTGAGCAACAAGAATTTGCCAAGATTGTTGAGCAGAAGCAGATGAAAGACTTCATGCGGGTAAGTTTCGAATTTTTTCCAGATTTTGGTTTATGTATGGAGCTTGATATCACGTCATAGTTTCTCGAGATCTTGACTAACTCCAGTTGTATTCTGATTTGGTTCAAAGATGCTTCACCGATTGTGTTTCCGACTTCACTTCTAAGAACTTGACTACCAGGGAGGAGGGCTGTGTTTTAAAGTGCACCGAGAAGTTCTTAAAACACAGTGAGCGTGTCGGAGCAAGATTCCAGGAACAAAACGAGTTGATGACTAAAAGTATGAGAGGTTAATGTACATAGTAATATACTGAATGTTGACTGTAAGTGTGCTACTATATGTCTGTCAAGTAAGATCCAAAGTGATAGATAAGACTTCAGAACGTGGCAAAATCATAATATGAGCAAATAACTATAGCTTACATCTTTCGAATTTTGCGGTGAGTATTTTCAGTGATATACATATATATATTGTAAATGGAACCAAAAACATAAGAAAACGACTGCACACTCTACTCTTCGTTATGACTCTAAATTCACCACAATCCTTTTACAATTATCATCGTTTTGATATATCGATATAAATGCGCCCACGGCTTATACAACAAGATGTCATTGCCTTACATTATGCCTCTCCGATGCAAGCTCACGCCCTCTTTTTCTGTTGCTCAATGATAGTGAGAGCCTCGTTGACCCCTTTCTTCCATCTCTTTAAGCTGCTCAACACAAACTTCCACTCTTCAGAACCCAACTTGTTTTCCGGGCTTTTAGGCACCATAACCAAATTGAGTTTGTGGATGCAGAACACCTGTTTGAGCTGGTCAATTTTACCATCCAAAACGCGCAAACCAAGAGCATTGATCAACAACGACTCGATTTTGACCAAATCATCAGCAAAGCCCAACTCGTCGGATATCTGTTTGTAGGTCACAACTGGACCAAAGTTAGTCACCTTCTGAGCCTTTTCTGGATCCACCTCAGAGGACTCGAAAGTTCCCCTCTCGGCAGCTGTGAGTGCTAAAGCAGCTAGTATGAGGTATTCTTTCTTAGCAATAAGTACAGAAGCATCAATAGTCTTCTGGGCATTTGCCTTCTTGGAGAATTCTGCCAAATTGTCACTAGTGTACAGCTGTAAAAGACTGAACAATGGAGAACTCTCAACATTTGGGAGCTTAAGCAAATAGCTCAAGTCCACCTCCTGAGGAATGGACAATGCAGACTCAACAAGCTGTGAGACCTCAGCGGCACCAGGCTGGTATTTGAAACACGCAGATTTCAACACAATCAAAGCATCGCCTGTATAAACAAGCCCCAAGAGCTTCGAAAGTGAAGCCGCGAAGGATACAATCTTGGAAGAAGAGCCACACTCGTTCAAAAACTCTTCATATACGAACAAAGATCCGTCGTCAGAAAGCTCCACAAATGGCAAAAGTAAGTGTGCGTTTTCGCTGCGCAGTTGTGAGTCCAAATTTTCAAAAATAGTAATGATGCTCTCCAATACATTGTAACGCAATGGGGAAGCAGAATGAAGCAAATTGAAGTATACGGTCAATATGCTCAACACGCTGGTAAAGCGAATCAGGATTTTGTCGTTAAAAGCTGGATTAGACTTCGGGGAAAGGGTAAGGGTGTTTGTCAAAAGAACGCCAAATCTTTTGATGAAAACCTCTTCGGAACTCGCGTCAGGTTTCTCCTCAAAAAGAGGGTCCAGTATTAAGTAAAAAACAACATTCAAGCAAGCCTCGAGCTCTTTGTCAGGTAATCCAGACAATTGTGGTACAGAATCAAGTACTGCGGTGTAAAATTCCTCCAGAGGCTCTTCTATAGCTCCATATTTGGTGGAAAAATCGCGAGTTTTTGTAGCAATGTCCACAAAAGAACTATAGTTTGCCGCAAGCTCAGTAAACTCGCTGTCACGCACAACGTATGGCTTCACAAGTCCCATGATGTGTGGTTTTTTAGGTGGTTTGGTGAAAAGTGGAAAAATTTTTTGGGCGGGTAAGAAATAAATAATTGATCTTGTTACCAACCCATACATATCCAATTAAAGAGCCCAACCACCAGCGATGTCACTTGCAAAGACATCTCTGCAGGCTCTTCTCTTGAGCAGTATGCTCAAAAGTGTGCCCAAAGATCTTAAAGTGCAATACAAGGAGCAGCTTTTGAAAAATATGCTTTTGCGCTTGAACAAAACTGCGCACGACAAGAGTAAAACCAATGATATTGTATCCGAGTTGCGTCGTCAGCATTTCAACAAAGGTAACACTCTCCAGTCCCACAATGACTTGATGATGTACAAGCACCAAATTTTCAAGTTCAACAAAAACATAGAAATTGACACAGTTCTTTTGGATCGTCAGGTTGCAAAGTTGGTTAAGCAGTTCCTCAGCGTATCTCCTATTCCAGGAACCCGTTCTAGCCCTAAAGAGCCAATCATGCATGACAAGCGTAACATTCTTCCGATATACTTGAGTGAGCCTGTTTTTAAGCACCTGACCACCTCGGTGACAATCTCGTTCTACTATTACAACAACTTCGAGCTTGCAGGCACACGCAAGAAGGAAAACCGTTTCTACAACTCACAATGCCAGTATTATGTGCCTCTTATCAACAGACTTATGAGCGCGCTTTGTGGTCTGGGAGAGCAAAAGAGCATGGCAAGCATTCTTGAGCAGTTCTATGGTAAGAGAGTGACAATTATTCCAACAAAAATCAAATATGTGCACAATAACACTGACATTCTTGCACAGTTCATTTCTGGCAGAGTGGAGAAGGATGCAACCTTTATGAAGCGTGCTGGAAGAGAACTTAAGCGTTCTATGCCAACTATTGCCGACGATATTGCTGCAATCGATTACAATGTCAAATTGATGGACTTGGCCCTGAGTCGTATCTCCAAGGCCACACAGCAGCTCCAGAACAACGTCACCTCAAAGTTGGACCTTTCAAAGGTGTACGAGTCGGACTACGATGAGATTGCCAGAAACTTGGTGATGTTCAAGTACCTTGTGGGAGTGCAGATAATTGGTAAGGGCCGTTCTGCGGTGCTTGCGGCAATTGCACGTGCCCAAAGTTACAAGATGTCGCGTGGTACTTTCAGAAACAAGGTGTTTGGCAGCAAGCTTTTGGGGAACCGCTACGACTTGAACCACTTGGAGAGCAATATCAATACTGCTAACAGCACTTTTGTTGGGAAGTACGGGAAGTTCAACATTGGGTTGAAGACCAACTGTCTTTAATGTAAATATTATCAAATACTTGTTGATGTGTAGACTTGTTCGTTAAAATAGAATTACATTTGTTTTATATTTGCATCTGAAATCACAGAAACTAGGTAGATATAGAAATTTTTAAATTACAGATGGATGTGAATTCCGACAGGTGTTTTCATTCTTAGAGAGTTTTGGCTCATATTTTTATTCGCTCAGGTGTTTAGGAAGTTCTATAAAATTTCAATGAGATTTCACATCACCAAGGGCATCCCTAAGTCAACAAGTGATGAAGTAAAATGATACGGAAATACTCATTCACTCTTTTTGTTTTTATTGTTTGTTTCAAGATAGTTTGGTGCCCTGGTAGGTGCTTTACATTTCAAGATTGAGCTATGATTAACAGCAGAGCTCAAGGGAAATATTAAGATCTATGAAAGAGTGTATTAAGTACCATAAGAACGATTTTTCGTACCAAATCATAAAATCATCTTCTCGTTTTCTGACAATTTGTAAGCAACATGTCATTTTTTCAAATTTTCAAAAAGTTCATAAAAAAACTCTAGGCTTTTAAGAAAGAAGTGTTTTCACTCAAAAATGGGTCAGATAACTTCGAACAACGTAGGAATTCTCTTTCATCAGTCAAAGGTAAAATTAAGGTCTTTTTTGGGTTCTTTAAATACGAGTAGGAACACTTGATGGAGTTCAGCTTTTTGCTGTTTAACTATAGGAACAAAGTTCAAGGAGCACACACTTTTCTAATAGCAGAACTTCTTTTGTTCTTGCTACTAGCGCTCGAGGCAATACCCTCAGACGAGTTCCTTTACCTTTTGCTTTCAGGTAATTCAAGGGTAATTCAAGGATAATTAAAGGGCATTAAAAATCAACCCAGGTGATCAAAATTATATTTTCAAGACCTTGAATCTTTTTAAAGGCTTGAAAAGAAAGGTTTGAGTAGATGTAAAGAATTTGAATTTGAATCTTGATACTTTTAGCTCCAAGGTTTTTTTTGCTCGTACAAGACTTCGTGGCCAAGCTGGTTAAGGCGTGCGACTGTTAATCGCAAGATCGTGAGTTCGATCCTCACCGAGGTCGCTTATTTTTTGATAATTTTTTACCACAGCAAAAAATTTAACTACAATTTGAGTCTTTTTGAGTTTCTGTTACTTAGAATTGTCGATAGTGCAATGCAATGACCACCTGGAGATGAATATGCATATATGGCAGTTGGTTGTGTGTGCAACCGCATAGTGCCATAGTCTGTTGATAAGGCAAGTCAAAGTATGGTGCGCAATAGGTCAACAGATATTTGAATATGAAGAGAAATAAATAGGCAGCGAATAAGCCGTCTTTTGAAAGATGGCAGACGTGCGTAGATTAGGGTTCTATCTTAGACAACGTCATCAGTCATAGAGAGATACTTAATTAAGAATAAGTGGAGTGCTATATGATAGAAGTGATGTGGTCTTTATCTGTACATTCATTGACACTAGTTGACACTTACATTTTCAGTGCAAAAAAACCCGAGCAAACACTGATAAAAACGTTTTACAAAACGATAGAATCAAATTCAAGCGCAAATGTATTATGACCCAAGTTCAAAGAACTGTAGATATAAATACCCTGACTTACCCTCACTTAAATAAATAATTTGAAAATTCAGCTGAAACGTAGACACCATGTTGGACATCATCCAGTTCATTGAGGAGAAAGGGGGCAACCCTAACGCTATCCGTGCGTCGCAGAAGGCGCGTGGCGACTCTGTTGAGATTGTTGACGAGATCATTGCCGAGTACGGCGATTGGGTCAAGATCAGATTCGATTTGGATGAGAAGAACAAGCAGATTAACAAAGTTCAGAAAGAGCTTGGGTTAAAATTCAAGGCCAAAGAGGACCCAACAGAACTCAAAGCCAAGAAAGACGAGCTTGTTGCTGAGAAAAACGCCTTGTCTGCCAAAGAAGAAGCTGCTGACAAGCAGTTGCGTTGGAAGGTTAACCAGGTGGGTAACATTGTCCACAAGAGCGTTGTAGTCTCTGACGACGAAGAGAACAACGAGTTGGTGAGAACCTGGCTTCCTAAGAGCGTGAAGGAGGTTGGACCTGTGGCCACTGCCACTGGTGCTCCAGCGGCCTTGTCTCACCACGAGGTGTTGTTACGCTTGGACGGGTATGACCCAGAGCGCGGTGTGCGTGTTGTTGGTCACAGAGGTTACTTTTTGCGTAACGCAGGTGTGTTCTTGAACCAGGCCTTGATCAACTACGGTTTGTCCATGTTAGCTGCCAAAGGCTACGTTTGCTTGCAGGCTCCTGTGATGATGAACAAAGACGTGATGGCTAAGACCGCGCAGTTGTCTGACTTCGATGAGGAGTTGTACAAGGTTGTGGATGGTGATGACGAGAAGTACTTGATTGCTACCCTGGAGCAGCCAATCTCTGCGTACCACGCTGGAGAATGGTTCGAATCTCCAGCCGAGCAGTTGCCAATTCGCTACGCGGGCTACTCTTCGTGCTTCCGTCGTGAAGCGGGCTCCCACGGTAAGGACGCTTGGGGTATTTTCCGTGTGCATGCGTTCGAGAAAATTGAGCAGTTTGCCTTGACCGAGCCAGACAAGTCGTGGGAAGAGTTTGACAAGTTGATTGGGAACGCCGAGGAGTTTTACCAATCCTTGGGCTTGCCTTACCGTATTGTTGGGATTGTGTCTGGTGAGTTGAACAATGCTGCTGCCAAGAAGTACGATTTGGAGGCGTGGTTCCCATTCCAGAAGGAGTACAAGGAGTTGGTTTCGTGCTCAAATTGCACGGACTACCAGTCGAGAAATTTGGAGATTCGTTGTGGCATCAAAAAGAACACCACTGCGCAGAAGGAGTACGTGCACTGCCTTAACTCGACATTGTGCGCTACTGAGCGTGCCTTGTGCTGTATCTTGGAGAACTACCAGAAGGAAGATGGTTTGATAGTGCCAGAGGTGTTGAGAAAGTACATTCCTGGTGAGCCAGAATTCTTGCCATTTGTGAAGGCTTTGCCTAAGAACTCCACTAGCCAGAAGAAGAAGAAATAGGCGATGAGCGAGACGTGGCGCCAAGTTGTGTACTTGTATAGGTGTTTATGTGTGGCTCGATTGGGGTGTGTACTTTACTGTTCACTATTCGCCACTTGTACCTTCCGTTGATGTGTAGCACTTGTTATAATATAAAGCTTTTTTTTTGTAGATGGGAAAGTAAAGGCCTGATTTTTCTGCGAGATTTGTGTCTATTGTCCATTTCTGTTCATTTTAAGTGAGGCTTCTGTAGTTGATCTACGAGTATTTATCAAAATTTCACTTTGAGACTCGTTTTAGCATCTTAACACTTCAAGTTTAGTGCATCTCTAGGATAACAGGTTTTGCCCAGAATGGCAGGCCAGCATACTTCCCGTGGAATAACTTGAGATTGCGCTTACAACGACCTGAAATACTTGAGCTCCTCGAAAAAAGTCAATACAGTAAGATGATCTACGAGAAGGTGAAACTCAAGGGGGGCACATCAAGGTTAGGGGCTTCCGCCTGAGCTAGCCTGAGCTAGCTCTGTAGTGTCTGGAACCGTGTATGTTTCCTCATACTTGAGATCGTCATAACCTTGAGAAATAACATAAGAGGCAACGCCCCAGTTTAGCTCATCATAATGGATTTCAGTCTCAGACAGGGCTTGAGTAACGCAATATGACTAGGCAAAAAATAGAGACATATTTGAAGCTAAGGGTAGAATGAGACACAGACTTCTTATTCATCAAACCGCCCCTATCTTCAATACAGGAAACAATTTGTTTCACCAATCCTTTGTATCTTTATCGAGGTGATGACATTATATTACCTAAGCTTAACAGATTTAAGATGCCATAAAACATGATGCCACTACAAAAAATATAAAGCATAAATAATCACTTCAGTCACTAAACATAGAATACATGCTGGAATCAAAATTAGCAGGAGTGTTGTAGAAATCATTACCCGCTTGCTGCTGCTGCATCCCCTGTTGAATTCCCTGCTGAAAAGGAGGCTCCTTAGGAGGCAAGTTAGGTGCACCACCATAAGTGCCATACAAATTAGACAAGTTTTGCAAATTTGATGGTGCTGGAGGTGCAACAGGAGGCGCCTGGTAATAAGACACAGGTGAACTAGCTGGGTTTGAAATTGATGACTTTTTTGGAATCAAAGGTGCCTGACTCCAAGGCGTCGCAGTTATGGATGTATACTTGTTCTGGTTGTTAAAGTCTGACAGATAAATGTTGTTGTTTGTAGTTGTTGTGGTAGGTGCAGAAGTACTCAAGTTGAGTCTAGCCAACCGCTCATTCAAATCTTCCAGTGTAGTTGGCCTGTCACGACTAGCCACTGCTGGTTTGGAAGAAGCAGAAATCGTTCTAGCTCTAGATTGCAAACTTGCCACAAACTCAAAAAGCTCGTCATAAAATTTCTTGCCCAATTCAAGCCCCGTCTTGATGGCTTCATATTTAGTTTGAAAGCCTTTTACTTTCTCATACATGCCCATTTTCAGCTTCTGCAGCTGTTTGAACAGCTTTCTCTTTTCTACAATCGCACTGTTCGAGTTCAAGGCCACAAAATCCGTTGAAATTGTGTCCATGAGTGCATCCTGAGTGGTAATCATCTTACCAATGCGCGCCTCGTAAGGCTCGAACTTTTCAAGCTCTTTGGGAAAGATTGTCAGACGAACCTGTTCCTCCAGCATACCTTTGTTGGCCACTAAAAGGTTGGAGATGTCGTCTTCATGCACCTTGGTCTTATATTGCTCAAAAAATGCACCAGTCTCTTTACTCAAGTATGCGAGTTTAGACAAACTTTGGTCAATCTTCTTGACCAAAGAATCGGCTTCCTCTGATGACCGGTCGTCAATCTCAAGCAAAGACACAGCCGCCGAATCTGGAGCTGTGAAATACACTTCAATCTCATTTGTAGAACCCTTACGGAAAAGCCTATAGAGTTGCTGAATGGCCCCGAAGTTCTCCGTCATCTGGCGATCCGAGGCCTCGGTGTCAATCAAACTCTTTTTGATCTTGATAAGGTCGTTGCGAATGTCCATCGCAAGAACGGCTTCTTCCAGCCCCGGGCCAATTTTTTGTTCTTCCCCCCACAAAACAGCTTCGCACGACAACACGGCATCACGCACCGCATTGCGCTTTGTTTGGAGTGTGGTGAACGTGATCTCGCGGTCGGATTGGACTTGGGCCACCAAAGGCTGTATCTGGGCGGCCACGTCTTCAAACTCGTTTTCGGGGGCGTTGGTTCCTCTGAGCATCGCCTTGACAGCAGCAAACGATTTTGGAAGACCCAAGTGGCCGTAGAACAGCTGGAGGGCCTCTGCAGCCATATCTACACGCTCACCGCACAGACGTACTCTCTTAGCCTTCTCCTCCGAGTAAATCAGGTTATATTCGTGCACTTTTAAAGGAATAATCCGCTGGAACAAGGGCTGTACATTTTTGAGTTGCAGGGCAGGAGCAGCAAGCACCATATCAAAGTTTGCAGCTTTGACGGCCTCCAAAGGCTTGATGGCGTCAAGCGAAAACAGTTGCGGAACAGAATCATGATATATATAGTCATTGTCCTTTTCAAAGAGAGTTCGTTCCTTTTCAATTTTCTCAAACAAGTCCTTGGCAGAGGATTTGAGCACAGGATAGTCTAATGCATCGTGCGCCACCAACGCCACCAGGCGAGCTTCACGAAGCGCCGTCTGTGCTTTCAGCATGTACGCTATGGCATCACCGTGCTTTGATGCCTCCTCACAGGCCTGGGCCTGATGATAACACGCTAAGCCCTCGTAGTAGTGCTTCTTGGCTTGCACAATAGCAGTCCAATTCTGATGACTGGAGGGAAGCACACCTTCTTTTCTCATGGCCTGGATGAGGTCGTGACATGAGGAATACATTGAGGCCGATCCCAGATAGAGCTTGGCCAAGAGTGAGTGCTTAGACTTGGCTTCTGCACCGTATACAAAGGCTTCCTGAGCTTGAGCCAACATAAGCTTGGTAAGTAAGACTACCAGAGATTGGTGGAGGTCGTTACTTGGTGCGTGAAGGAAGTTCTTCGATACATAACTGAACACACCTGCAGCACTCTGGAAACCAGCCACCGCGGCCTTAGGGTCGCCGTCATCAGCAGCATGGCCGTGATATTGTCCGGCAGCCACGTTCAGATGAACCGCAGCGAAATTGAAGAGCACACACGCTTTTTCAAAGGCCAAAGAGTGTTGTGAGTGCTCCGAGTGGTCAAAGGCATCCCGCCACAAAAACAGCACATGGAGACCACCGTAACGTGTAGACACGCGCTGGTCGAGCTGGTCAAGCTCTACATAATATCTGCTGTAAAAAGAGAGGCCGACAGAGTCGAGATTACACCCTGCCATCTCATTACGAAGTTTAGAGAATTCAGCAGTTTCGTCAGTGAAGTCTGTCCACAGTCCAAAGTGAGCCGCTAAATAGTTGCGGAGAGCTGTGGTCCAGTCCACAGGGTCTGTAGTCTTGAGAGGCACCGGAATAAGGGGGATTTTCATGGTTGCACCCTATTCCGTATGGAGTGAATATAATTATTTGCAGCTGATTATGTGATTTGATTTGATTAGGCTTATGTCATTTGTTTTTGGTACTTTGACTCGGATATGTAAGATTTATCAAACGTGGAACTGTTTATTCTAATATTTTGGTTTTTTGTTTTGTGTTTGGTAGCTTTCTGCATCTAACTGTGAAAGTGGTCACTGGGTTTGATCTTCTGAATTCACTATATCCTTTTGTACTGATTTATGCATTTGAACACGATAGAGCAACTACTTTGGCTCGGTGTCCCTTACTATAAATTACCGATTCTACGTGCTTCTACTATATTATGTATGTTTTGCGGATTCAGTACTGTACATACAATGTCACGGATGAAAATAATTGACATAAATAGCACTGAATTACATCAGTGATCATATGTATATATAGCTCTTAAAACATTGACAATGCCTATTGTATTGTGATAAGTTAGCCATATCAGCGAAGATTAGTAGTCTTGCTTGATTTACGCTAGAGGGCGACCTACACTTCCCACTATTGTATTATTAACACTGTGTTATAATCGATCTAACACCATCTCGGTGTAGCTTATATAATGCGATGTATCTGCAACCTGTGAGCATACACCAAATGCCTCACTCATAACAGGTTCAGGGCCCCAAATGTTCGTAACACATGGTATGAGATTATTTGCTTTATACCGCGTATTACCTTATGCCTTCAATCATTCATCCTTACACGTTCACTCTCTCCAACTCCTCTCTGCCAGCCTTGGTGTACAAGTACTCGTTATAGTCTCTGGCCTGGGCCCACACGTACCACACTATAGAGCCTGGAATAATCACGTACAAAGCCTGTGCTTTGACTCTTCTGAAAACGTTGAAGACCGCATTGTGGGCAACGTGAGCCAAAGGTCTTTGCGCATATGGAGAAACGGTGTAGGTAGTAATGCCCTTCTGCTTTGGGCCACCGATGTTACCCCACCAGCCCATGTATGTTTTTCCGCCGTGTCCACCCATTTTTGATGTATAAGTTGTGAGCGTAAAATTTCTTTGTCTTTTTCAGACCACTTTATAATTCGACGTGTTTGATTGGCTTGCAAAATTTTGAGCCCTGTACCCTTTCCGGCCTTCATTAAGCAGGGTTACAGATCGGGGCCACTAATAGTAAATTGTTGTGGACCTAAACGCGTTTAGAGCCCTGTTAAGGCCACATTTTTCAGATCAACAATCAAGGGTTCTCGACACGCCGTGTCAAGAAATTCACTAAGCGCTTTTTTGAAAGAAGACCTATTCTCAAACTTTTGAGTTAAGAAGATAAAGTAAGGATTGCTTTTTTCCTTAGTGCCATATTTCAACTGTTTGCATATTTGAGCTCATCAATGCACCTTGCTTTCCCTCAGAAAACGCTTAAGCCCAAATCGGGTGGGTTGTCTGTGCTCTCGAGGCTTCAGCGCAACAAAAAACTTCTTCCTATAGTGATTCTTCTTTTCACCCTTTATTATCTCTTCTCTGGAGACAGTTCATCTCTCTTTTTTAATCTTGACCTGAAGACCCTTCCTGAGGCTCATGGGCTTTATAACGATGAGATATTGACTTCCAGAACACTTATTTTCCCTCCGGTGGAGCATGCTCCTATTCTCAAGCAGTTGGATGTCGGACTTCTCTTTCCTATTGATAAGTCCAGCAACAAGCCAATATACGACCAGGCTCCTTCATCTGACAAAAAGGAGAAGGTAGAGGACCAGGCCAAGATTGTGAGAGAGGCGTTCAAAAATACGGGTAAGTTGAAGTTTGACTACAAGAACCGCAAGTCTCCAGAAGTTGTGGTGGTTACAGATGTAGATTTCGAAAAGTATGACAAGGATCACTTGACGGCCATCGTTCAAAACCGCGTGGACTACGCTCAGGCCCGTCACTATGGTATATACGTTCGTTGGACTCAGGAGTTTCAACCTACTTTGGCCAAGGACAACAATGACCGTAGTTGGGCTAAATTGTTGTGTGTGCGTGCAGCAATGCAGGCCTTTCCTCAGACGCGCCATTTCTGGTATATTGGGCAGGACCTGGTGATTGTTAACTACGATTACGACATTGTTTCGAAAATTTTGGCTCACGATCAGCTCGATCCTTTGTTGTTGAAGGACAGACCTGTTGTTCCTCCAAGCGGGGCCATCCACACATACAAGAACATCAAGCCAGAGAATGTGAAGTTTTTGATAACTCAGGATGAGAGAGGCTTGAACACAAACTCGTTTATCGTGGAAAATGACTTATTCGGAAAGACTCTTATAGAGTTCTGGTCGGACCCATTGTACCGGAAATACAACAACTTCCCTATGAAGGAGTCCAGTGCACTTATGCATATTTTGCAGTGGCACCCTGTGATTCTCTCCAAGACGGGGCTTATACCACAGCGCTCGATTGCTTCAGTTCATGGGGGTGATGATGAGTCAGGCTATAATGAGGGTGATTTGGCGGTGGTATTGAAGGACTGTGACATTAGAAAATCGTGTGAAACGGAGTTTGATACATACTGGAAGAAGTTGCACAAATAATATGTATAGGTTTAGGTTTATCTTAATTAGGACTTGTTGGCCCGATGTATATTACCTTAGTGAGCGTAGTGAAACAAATGTGCTAATTCTGCCCATATTTCTTAAAAAGCGATATAGCGATAACTTGACTACACCTTAAAAAACCAATATTTACCTATAGACTAGACTAGACATAAATCTCAACCGACTACATACTCACGGTATCAGAGTAGTAGTTGCGGATCTGTTTCTTTCGGAACCCACTCAAGTATTTCTCGCCCTGGATACGCAAGCGCTCGCGCTGCTCGAACGTCATCATGAACTGCGACAAGGTGATGCCGTCCACGTGCAGCACGCGCGCCAATTCCTTGTCACGGTTCAGGTTTTGAGCCTTCTTGAGTATCGTACTTTGGTTGCCCTCGATAAGTGCCGGTGTAGACTCACTCTTCTTCAATTCACCATTCGTCTCATACACCATCAACGTCGCGTTTCGGTTGAACTGCACCGAAGATGCCTTGTGCATGCGCTTTTCGACTTCATAGAACGATGTGTCCGTGATGGAAACGTTTACCTCCGACTCCTCAGAGCCTGCATCGCTCAAGTTATCCAAGTCCTGCTGATTTATCGTACCGGCTAGAATTTCTTCAGCAAGAGTCTTGAAGCCATCATTTTTCGACCGAAACGCAGGAACTTCCACCACAAAAGAACTGTTGTTCTGATCCAAAGGCTCCTGGCATGCAGACACCGAGTTGATGCGCTTGAACGCTGTCTTCATCATCCCCACTATGCTCCTCTTGGGTTTGTAGCCGCCTCCAGAGTCCGACATTTCCAGAAACGCAAAAGCCTTGGAATCATCAAAGAAGCTCTCAGAATCACTCACGACTGACTCAACATCGCTATGTGGCTGAGGGAACCCAACTGCGCTGAAGGAAGGCTCCTTTTTAGGCACAATAGGCGGATATACTTTGTTTTGCAAAAACTCATCCACATCAAAAATGCTGTCATCCTCGAAATTGTCTTCTATCAAGCTGATGCACGGTGATTCAATGCTTTCAAAGTTTCTACCCAAGGAGTCTGGCGGGGCGAAAAGGTCATTGAGAGAAACCTTCTCAACGCCACCTTTTACAATAACGTCAGAATGCTTCTCACTCTCACCCAGGTTGCTCTCGCCCAGCTCATTCTCCTTGTCCTCCTCTTTCAGTCCGTGCTTTGTCTTGAACGCAAGCTTTCTGCCCCATGTTTTGAGAGTGTTCTTCTCACGGCTGTTTTGGTCCACGAGCCGCAACTCCGAGGATACGCTCGTCTTGCGTCCTGGCTTCTGCTTCTTGAACCACCCAGAGGTCACCCTAAGTGTACTGTGGTGGTTCGCGTACTTCACGTTCTTTTGAGGTGCTTTGAGCACACTCTCAGGCGAAGAGAACTCTGTCTCGTCACGGCTGCACATACTAAGCTCCATGCTAGAGAAAGGCTCGTCCACATACAGAGAGTCGGCTGACTCTTCAGGCACTTCAAATACCTTGGCGCAGTCGGAGCTCTCGGTCTGCACAGAGCACGTGGAGATTGAAGCAACATCGGCAGTGGCACTGCTTGAGGCGTCTGGTCTCTTGAAGAAGTCGAGAAACCCGTGGCCCGTGAGGGTTCTGAGGGTGTGCTTTTTACGGCGAGTGACCTTCTGAGTAGGCTGTTTTTGGCCTGAGCTCAGTCTGAGGACCATAGTAGATGTTTTGTGGGTGCTAAGCCGAATAGAGGAGGCTGGTTAAGTAGCAAATGACTTTATGGTGGATGTGTAGCACGTTTGTGGTTTATGCGAGGGGGAAATAACAGGGACATAATATGACTACAGCAGAGGTAGGATAGCCCAGAATTTCTAAGCGAGTTTCGAAGAGATACTATAAAGTAAGCTTATATTGTATACTGGATATAATAAATGATGTAGCTTGAGTAGATGTGATTCCTTTCACTCTTTTAGTGAAGATTTGAGAGAAGAAGATCAAGAAAGCTTGTTACAAATATGACGAAGACGCAACACCTCAAAAGATAGAAATAAATGTACCATCTATTTACTCTTCATATGTCTTCGTTGCCGTCATCTCATTTTCACATGACCGAGTTTGAGCCCGCGCATAACGAAAAAACAAGCTCATTGCCACCAGAGAAAACCGCAAAACATCACATAATGGGAGTCTCGGAAAAAGAAAGCTACTTTCCAGGTAAGCAGATCTAAATAAATATAGATTCTTGAGATTTTGGTTTTTTCCAGCCTTGCAAATACTAACGTGCAGCCTTAGAAGATGCCTACAAGTGAGTTCTGGAAGAGTGATGTACAAATAACTTAGATCACTGTTAATTTATCGATTGCCATTGCTATTTGACAGTTTTACTAATGAAAATTTCTAATTCGAGAAAGAATGAATAAGTTAATCCAACAAGTACATCTAGTGTGCTACACTTACTTCGTCCACAATACGTTAAATACTAACCAGCCCAATTTCAGAAGAACAACTTGAAATTCTCCACCAACAGGTGGTGAGTGAAGGTGACATGGCATCTGTCCAGTCCAAGTTCAACTATGCTTGGGGGCTCATTAAGTCATCTCACAAGCAAGAACAGAAACTTGGTGTGAAGATCTTGACAGAGGTGTTCAAGGATTCGCCCCAAAGAAGAAGAGAATGCCTTTATTACTTGGCTATAGGTACATATAAATTGGGAGACTATTCAGACTCGCGCCGTTATGCAGATGCGTTGGTGCAGCACGAACCAACAAATAAACAGGCCATCGCATTGAAACGCATGGCCGAGGATCGTATTTCTCGGGAAAGTTTAATAGGCGCGGGCATTGTTGCCGGGGCGCTTGCTGTAGGGGTCACAGTGTTGAGCGCGATGATGAAGCGCAGACGTTGATATCCAAGGATTAAGTTGGACTAACGATCTATAAGCGATAATTTTTGTACATAGTGGCCGATCTTATTGGGTTCATATTTCCATCCACAAAGGATTAATTGAATGAATTGACGCGATTCATGTACATGACTCAACCCAAAAGAGTTTTCATATCAGCTATTAATGCACATCAATTTCATTTGACATGTTGTAGAGAAACACCAAAACAATCTATTACTTGTTGTGGCGGGATTCCATCGCTGATTGCGGTCATGATATGCCTTTTTGAGAGGCATTTGCGAGGAAAAATCTGCATGTTTCATGATCGGGGGCGATTGCAGACTGTCTTGTGCAGATCCTCTGTCGACAGCATTCTATGGGTCAATTCGAGACCCACCTGATCCCAGGATATTGTCGATCTTCGTTAGTAAACAACTAAGGCTCAAGCGAGGCTAGGCCCCTTAAAAGTTTTAAAGATTCTTGTAAGAGGTGCACATATTCAAAGAAGCGCCCAATTGAATTAATTTGTCACTATAGTAAAACCTAGAATTGTACAAAATACGGCATCGAGTGCCTTGCCCCACTCATGCTTTGAATTCAATGGTTGTTTAGGCGAGTGTATAGAGTTAAAGTTAACTGTTAAACAGATCAGAGCCAGGTAGGTATCAAGTGAGTACACAGTACCGTGTGTAGACATCCAATAGGCTTAGCCCTACATATTCGAAACACCTAATGGACAAATTCTCTGGGCAACACTGTTCCGAAGCATAGTGCTAAAAAAAAAGAAGAACTGGGTTTAATGCTTTTTGACAAAGCAAAATATTGTATAAATGTGAATCAATAGATTCTATAACAACATCTGTCAACATAATTGAATCTGTGGGTCTTCAACGTCCGGATCAACGTTTTAATTAGAGCGTGCCATCAATTAGCCCCAGATCTTGCAGCATAATTAAGCAGGTGCCAAATCTTGCTTGCCAACGACCGCCCGTAACCTTGCCCCTTGCGAGTATGCGAATCCTGAATTGTCAGGCACCGTCGATCGTTGCTGGTGGGCAGAACTGACCACAGTTCTGCTTCTTGTTTTTCTGAGAGTTAATATGTTCTTATTTCTCAAAGTCAAGCTAGGGAAGAAACACAACTAGGTTACGCAAATTGTAAAAAGCTTGGTATTAGAGTTGTTCGGTATGCGAACGTTGGAGGGGAATACCGCGCTCCACTCTTTTATTGTTCTGCATAAGCAGATCATGCAAGTAGATGCATACTGTCTCACATTTACCAATCTCCATCTCAAGGGCCTGGACATATATATAGGACCAATGTCGCGAATTAGCGCCACATGTCACGTATCCAGGTATACCTTAAACTCAGGCCTGGGGCCGGTCTGCGTGTACTCTCGCGTGATACAGCAGACCCTAATGCCATAAGACTTACTAGAGAGTCCAAGGACCAGACTGGGCCGACCATGTTTTCGTTCGATCGTCTTTTTGATGAAAAATCGCTGGCGGCTTTGATGTATGAATCTATACTCCGAGAGCAAGTGGTTAATCTCACTCAAAACAGTGCCACCTTTTTCACTTTGGGACCTGCAAACAGTGGTAAAACATACACCCTTTTCAGACACGGACTTCTCCAACATGCTCTCAAAGACCTTTTTGCCCAATTGGATAATCTCAATGGCCCTTTCGAAAGCACGCCTTACCATGAGATCCTAGGAGCCCATTATGGAGGACTTCTTCTTAACGCCAACGATATCTTCGAAGGTAAAGGTTCGCATACAAAACGGTCTAGCGTATCCGAAAGTACCCCTGACGGCGAAAAATATATAGTTTCCCTTTCCATGTTTGAGCTTCATAACGATCAGGTCTCAGACATGCTTGAGCTTACTAAGGACTATGCTTTCCTTAAAAAGCAGCTCACAAAACAATCGCGCCGTAGCGGTATCTTCAGCGACTGCGACGGTAAGATCCGCCCCGCGGGTATTTTTTCTGTTTCGGTAGGTCTGCTCGAACAGGCCCAACTTTTGGTGTCTCTGGGGTTAAAGAATCGCAGGGGCGCACGGTCGCATGTCTTTCTCCACATAAACGTACACGCCGTGAGTTCTGCGAAAGCCAAACCCTCTTTCGGCCAAAAGCCGCTCACACACCCTGCTTTCCCTGGTAATAATATCAAGATCCGCACCACACGCTTGACAGTGGCGGACCTCGCTGGAGGTGAACGCTCCAGCATGACAAGCCGAAGGGCTTTCCTCGAGAATGCTGCTGCAAACCAGTCACTCACAGAACTAGGGCGCATTCTTCTGATGCTTAGTAGAAGTAAAAGTCGCACCAAGGAAAAATACCTCGTGCGCTCCGACAAGCTCACCAGACTCTTGCTTAGTGATTACATCGGTGCTGTCGACAACAAAATGGCAGTATTGGTCGCGCTCGACCCATGTGGCGATGCTCGTGCCACTGCCCAGACACTCCGTCTCATTGAGCCACTTCCACAGTTCAAGAACGGAAAGGCTGGTGCAAACGTCACCAAAGCATCTCCTTTCAATTTCCGTCTCGGTTTCAAGACACGTACCCGGCCTGTTGCTCTGAACAGAACGTCTGTGATTCTGGTTGATAGTGAGGCCCCAACTGAGGTTCTGAGCGTGGCTATTCGCAGACTATCAATTGCTGCGCTGACAACGCCATCCAGGAACGGGAGTCGTGACTCTTTGGCTACCAGAGAAGCGTTCATTCGGAGTAGCCAAACCACGCTTGTGGGACTGCGAAAGCCGGGCTCACCTGTGCTGAGCTCGGAACGTAGCAGCAAGACAATTGTAGCAACGTTGGTTCCAAGTCCGCGGTCACAATCTGCGCCTCTGACACAGCCTGCACAGCTCAGTGCGATCTCAGAGCGCAGCGAAGTTGCGTACCGGTGCCAGTCGTTGAGCGATGAAAACTCTTTTCTCAAGGGACGCAACCGGTTGCTTGAGAACAAGATGCGCGAGGCCGAGGCTCGCCACAAGGATCTGGTGCGCAAGATGGCACAAGACCTCTCTGGGTCACGAGTGGAGCTCGACTGTCTCTTGGTGAAGAACGCTAAGCTTTTGGCACAGGTAAAGAAGTTGGGGACCGAGCTGATGGAGAAGGAGTCGAAGATTGCTGAATTGGAGAAAAAGGTACAGTTTGGGCAGAACGAGACACGTTATCTTAAGGGCGAGCTCAACACCGTCTCAGAGGATTTAGAACACATTAAACGTAAATTCACGGTGGTGACATACCAGAACCACGAGCTTCACCAGCAGTTAAAACAGCTCAAGGAGCAGAAGGGTACGGAACGCAACAGCAAGAACAGCAGCAAGTCCAACAGCAATCTGACGCTCGAGGGCGAAGCTGTGAAAAATGAAGATCTTCTGTTTTACTTTAACGAGTTTGCATACGACACGTCACTTCAGAGTGCTTACAACAAGGCAGTGGAGAAGGATTACGCTATAGAGCCTATGCGGAGCACAAGTGATGTGACCGGGAATGGGAATTTGACGAGCAACAGCTCTGCAATTTTCGACTACGATGATTACCGGAGAACGGGGATTGCATCGGTAACCAACTCTCAGTACGAGAGTGAAAGTGATACCAAAGCTTCTCCAAGGGGATAGTGTGGATTTATTGTTAATGACATTTGCTATTTGATCAACGATTGCTTCTTTTTTTGCAGGTTTGCTGTATCGTATTTACTGTAGCTGAGTAGCTGGTTAAGTGGGGGCAAAATCAGATTAAAAATCACTAGAATTCGATAACTAAGTAGAACTCCAGATCTGATTATCATACGAGTTGATTAGTGTATATAACATGAAGTGTCTTTTACCTTGAAAGCTTGAAGCTTTGGAATTCTCACGTAGAACCGCTTTTTCCCTAACTTACAGAATTACATACCTGAATAGCAAGTCGAATAAAGTATGGCTAGAAAAAAGTCTAGTAAATCTTATACGGTTTATCAGATATAAACTTCGTGAATTTTTTGGCACCGCGTGCTCATAATGCAGGGATACCCCACAATAAATCTGAATCATTTACACCCTATAAATCGCACAATGACCACAATTATCACAGGAGCTAGCTCTGGAATTGGCCTTGCTATAGCTAAGTACATTTTGAGCGCATCGCCAACCTCTTCAGTGTTTCTCACCGCCAGAACTGAGGCCCCTTTGAGAGAGCTCTCAAGCACCTATGGCTCAGACAGAGTGTCGTATCTTGTGGCTGACATTGAGGAAGAAGAAACTAGCAGCAAGATTGTTAAGCATGCTGTTGACAAGTTTGGGTCAATTGGTACGGTGATTGCTAACGCAGGCATGCTAGAGCCGGTGGAGCGTGTGGATGATGTGCACATCAAAAAATGGAAGCACCACTTTGACGTCAATTACTTTTCTGTGGTGGACCTTGTAAGTCAGGCAATGCCATACTTGAAGGAGAGCAAAGGAAATGTAATTTTGGTCTCGTCTGGGGCTTCCACCAAGCTGACAGTGGGATGGGCTGCATATGGTGGTAGTAAGGCTGCCATCAACCATTTTGCACTTTGCGTGTCTCATGAGGTTCCTGAAGTGAAAGCTGTGGCAATTGCGCCAGGCGTAGTAGATACAAAGATGCAGGGCTCTATCAGAGGAGATAGTGGTAAGAACATGATTCCTGAAGAGCTCAAGCGTTTCCTTGATTTGAAGAGCAATAAGGAGTTACTTGAGCCTAGTGATGTTGGTAAGATCTACGGTAATTTGGCTTTAAAAGGTGTCCCTGATAGTTTGAATGGGAAATACGTGAGATATAATGATATCTTGTTGAAACCATATACTAATTGATTACGCTTAAAACTGTAGCAGCGCGCCGATGGAGAAATCAATGGGAGTTCAAAGAACACCACAACTGAAGTCTCGTCACTAAATGGCGAAGTGCGTTCATCTAAGAAACCGGAACGAAATATTAATTGTAACTTTACTGTTAATAAAGTCAAAAAATATTCAACTATAAAGCTGTGGTTGATGAGCGAATGCTGATCTCATAATAAGTCAGCAAACACACATATAGGCTCCTATTATAATATAGTATAATACGTTAAGTATTACCTACTGATGTTAAAGAAGAAAAATTTGCTGCAAATTTTTTTTCTGAAATACCATTTTCCAAGGCAGGGTACCCTCTGCATGAACCATCCTTACTCACAATTCACTGTCCATGATTGTCCAGTGACCTCTCTCACGGTCTCTCCCACCGGAAAGTTTGTCTTAGCCGGATTTGAGGATGGTAAGACAAAACAGTTCTCGCTTATTTGGGGCAATAAAATGTCTGTGGAGTTGGTAAACACAACTTCTCTTGCGTCAAGAAGAATAACAAATGTCGAGCTTAACGTGTCCAATATAAACGAATACGTACTCTCTTCAGGGAACAATGTCATATTATACGACCATCACCAGAATGAGATCATAAGGAAGTATATAGATGAGCGTGGGTGGTTGGTTAACAATTCCAGCAGGTATCTCACAGAGAGTGTCGTTACAGCTATAGATAACGACAACAGCTTAAAGTTCTATGATCTTAAATCAAGATCCGGAAAACCTGTTCAAGTGTATCGAGATGCAGCTGATAGCATAGCGTGCTTTGATTTCAAACCGCAAAGAAGTTGGCTCGTGTGTTGCGGCACTATGGATGGCTCTGTATATACTTATGATCTCAGAAATGAGAAGTTGGTTGTAGACGAATTTGTGAACAGGAGCGTTACTGCGATATCCCTCTCCGAGTCCAGAGACAGAGACCGCTCAGAAAAACTCTTGGTGGGGCTGTTGAGTGAGCCTGCAAAGCTTATAGATGTGAGTTCTGACGTGCCCGATTGTTCAGATGAGAAATTGGAGCTTTCGCCTCCTAGAACTGTCCACACTTTCGAAAAGAAGATGGAGAACACAGAGTACCAGATAGACTGCCGGCTTATAAATAGAGACAGAACCGCCATTTCGGGCTCAGAAACTGGTGAGGTATATTTGTGGAATGTGGATGGGAAGGGCGTGGATACTGTGTTGAAAACATACAATTCTTATATGACAAATGAATCGAGCAGCGCAAAATTACTTCAAAAGGTGGCCCATCTAAGGTCTTCCCAGGCTGTGATAGCCGGGAGCGGGGATGGTAAGCTCCACTTGTGGGGTCATGTTAAAATATAGTTATTGTTTATGTTTGCGTAGGTTTGATAGAAAAAAAACAGTTGCACCAATATTTACAGAGCAATGGCCATCTAAAACATTGGCTCAAGCCCACAGAAAGGGAAGCATTTGATTGAGCCATTATAATCTGCCAGTTCAATTGTCAATAAGCATTCATTAAGGATACACCTACGATCTGGGCATACATCTTATGAAGTTTAGCTTCACTAGGTACAGTTCATCTCTCATAGTTTCCGAGCAAACTCATTGTACTTATAACTACAATTCTTAGATACAACCATAAATTATAGAATTCAAACTATGCGTACCTCGCATCATCTAGAATACAATACAATACACAATACAAATACACAAGCACTCGTAGGGTACATCAGACAATCAAATAAAAAAACACACATATGGATACGCGCCTCACAGGATACACATAGCCATATCACAACTTCACCTGACGTTTTATTAGATACCAGCTTGAGTTGAACTAAGTGAGCTAAGACAGTATAACCTCGAAGGATAGATTCAGTTAATACAGGCATGTTTTGTCAACATGGCTATACTTTAGACAAGTTATGATCATACATAGCTGTAGCTTGGAGTCGATAATCTCATCTCGCTTTGCTCAATGAGACTATTCAAAAACACTGTGCTCCGCCGTAGTCTTCCAAGGCTCCGGACTCTCCAGTCTTGGCTCAAACGGCTTATATGACTTGCGATTCTCCAACAATTTTGCTGCGATTTTCACACTTTCCAGAGCATAATCCACATTACCAACAGCTGCATTCACATCAACAAACCCAAAAAGAGGCACAAAATCTTCTAACAGGCATGAGAATTTCGCCTCTATAATAGACTTCTGTGGAGTATAAGTCACATTTTCCAATTCTTCTTGTATAGAAGCCACAGAAACAGTTGTATACTCAAAAACATCCTCAGGAATACTTTTTTTACGAGGAGGCTTCTCAAGGGTGCGCAGAAGAGTGCTCTCTGCGAGCGTAGGGAAATCTGCCTCATTCAGAACTGGTTTAGGTGCAGGAACCGTAGGAGGCTTGGCCCATGACGCCGTTGATGGCAACGTAGGCTCCTCCGACTCTGTTTTTGGTAGGGTATACCGTATAATACCTCCTCTAGGTTTTTCAGGACTCAGGCTTTCTTGTTTATGTAGGGAATCTGCTTCTTCACCAGGCTCATGGAGATACATGCAGTATGGGTTCGGACAGCTCTGGCCCCTGAGATACAGAGAACAGTATTTTGTTGTTCCATGGGCCGCACGAACTACTCTACCATCAATCGTGGACCCATCAATGGCACGAATGCATCGGTCGGCCTCCGATTTTTTCAGATACGTCACATAGATGCCGTACCCAGTGTTTCCTATGGAATTAGCGTTTTGGTTGCGCCGATTCACTACAAGTTTCGAGACTTTTCCGTACTGGCCAAAGTACCGTTCCAGGCGAAGCGTAGACTGGAGGTCCTCAAAGGGGACCGGAGGATGGAGGCCAACCACATAAACCAAAGTCTTCTGGATGACTCTCATGCCGGCAAGATGTTTTCGCGCTGCCTCGTGGTCTTTCTTGTCTTTATGGCGTTTATCTTTGGCGGCTTTGCGTGCGTTTGCCGCCTTGATTTGCTCTGAGGGAAGCACAATATATTCTACACTCTCGTCATCATACTTACGACGGCACGCGGGGCAACGGCCACTAAGGTCTGGATTCTGGCGGATATTGTTGTAACAGAATTGGCAGATCTGGTAGCCACACGGACATGGGAGAAAGGCTTTGTCTGAGGAGTCCATATTCTCTGCACAAAGAGGACAGACGTCCTCCTCGTCGCTTAAATAGGCGTCGTCGGCTGCCACCATTTTTCGTGTTTGCTGGTGTTACTTGTTGGTTTAGCTATTAACTTATCGCAAGGATGCAGCTCATCGGCACGTGAGATGTGGGGAGCCTAGCTAATATTCTCAATATATTGAAAATACCCATTCTTGCGAAACGAGTGCATTAGAAGAGCAAAATTATCCTTCATTTGTGTATTTTTTTGTGTTTAATTTGTAAAACTTAGTCGCAATGGCCGTCTAATTCTTTCAATGCGGGTTTTGATCTGCTGGTTTGATTTTAAGTGGTGATCTATATTCGTATGTGCTCATGTTAGGGTGTGATGTTTGAGGTGTTGCCACCGCAGATAGATTATAGCGTTACTTTAGTTCTAATAACTAGGAACGAATTCGGCTCAAAGGGCAACTTTACAATTCTATGTTTCAATAGATTCCTGAATGTGTGTATTCGTATTCCTTTCGAATTTACTTACAAAATAGTTGTATTTTTCATTTAAGCTACAAAAATGTCAGTTGTGAGGCCATATAATATGGTCTACGAAGGTTCATCTCTCTTTAATTTTCGAGGTCTCAATTTGGTACTTAAGAATGCTAAGGTGGATCATAATTAAAATAGACTAAAAAATGGCTCAAGCTCTTCAAAGGACTCAGAATCACAAGGGGATGCATTAAACACGTATTCTCTATTATTAACGCCTCGATGACCATTTGGTCTTAATTCACTTTCCTCTCGAAAATAATTCTCCATGTCGCTAAACCTCACGAAATCCAAGTTAGGCACCAAACAATACTGGGATGACTTTTACCAGCTAGAAAAACAAAATTTCCAAGCAAATCCAGAAGATACCGGAGAGTGCTGGTTCGATGAGTCCAATGCTGAAGAAAAAGTGATTGAGTTCTTGGTGGAAAATTATGACGACCTATTACCGAAATGCTCGATTGTGGACTTAGGAACTGGCAACGGAAGACTCTTGTTTGATCTTTACAATGAAGAGGAAGGCCTCTTCAAGAACAATTCGTTGACTGGATTAGACTATTCAGAGACTTCTGTAGAGTTCGCGAAAGGCGTAGCAAAAAAATTGGACTTGGACAAAACAATAGATTTTCACAAGGTTGATTTTCTTAGCGAATGCGAGCTATTTTTGAAGGAATATGCCAACGTAGGCGTGATATTGGATAAGGGAACATTGGATGCTATAGCGTTGAACGATGAGCCGTACAACTACGAGGGAAAGGAATATAAGGGCTACGAATTGTATCCTAGAGTGGTAGAGAACATACTAGCGAAGAATGGGGTGCTTTTGATCACCAGTTGCAATTTTAGTGAGAAGGAATTGGAGAGCGTGGTGTTGGGAAATAGTAAGAGTTTATCAATTTGGAAAAAGATTAAGTATCCTACATTTCAGTTTGGAGGGGCGAAGGGCTCGACCATCTGTTCGATTGCATTTGTGAAGAATTGAGGATTTATTGACGGTGTTTGACTCATTATGGACTGAAAAAAGAAATGTGATACGTTCTTTGATATTATGCTAAGTGTTGACTTTCAGGAACGTAGTGTAATTGGAATACTAAACATAGACACTCAAGTTTGAGGAAAGGTTTTACTCGACTTTCCATGTATGTGCTTATTAGCTTACATTCACCTGGATTATTGAGAATCAGTCACCAATAATTGTGTTTATTGGATAGTATTCGATGTGGTGCAACTATATTTAAGTATAAAACTTATGAGAATGAACAGGGTTGCAGGGAAGTCATGATCTGTTACACAAAAGAGCTTTATGTGTACTTTATCCTCCGAAAATGGAGCTAATCATTGAACATCCAACATCTTGAGTGTGTTAAGGCATATATCTATCTATAATGAGAAGAGTATGAGTCTCGACCTAAAAAATGTGAAAAAAAGTCATAAAAATGTATAAACTCAAGATAGTACAGGCTATATTATGGTTTGCATGATCATGTATCACAGAACTGACTTCTTGCTATTTAAGAGAGCAATTGACCTTTTGAAACATTATATGTGTTGGAAATAAATGAGAATGCTTATGTTTTAATAAAAAACTGAGTATAATCCTGATGGAAGGCTTAATAAGCATTCTACTCTCTTTGAAATAAAAAAAAGATATAATTATTCAACGGCAAAATTTTGTATCGGATGATGTGGTGGCTCAATGGTAGAGCTTTCGACTCCAGTTCTTCGTGTCATCGAAGGGTTGCAGGTTCAATTCCTGTCCATGTCAATTCCAATTTTTTTTTTCGCCCTTCAAAAGTCAATCTAGCATAACGGAATAAGTTTTGATATTCGAACTCGATAGAATAGCTATAGATTTGTGGGCTCATAATTTTTGGGCTTAACTTCGTTCCTGTTCTGTGTTTATTTAAAGCCTTGATCTTTTCCTTTCTTCAACAAGAATACGCTACCAAGGTGATTTACAAAATTTGGAGACGATATTACGTACGAACTGCTAGATTCAACCTAGATTGACTTTTTGAGAAGCAAAAAAAAAAAAAATGGAATTGACATGGACAGGAATTGAACCTGCAACCCTTCGATGACACGAAGAACTGGAGTCGAAAGCTCTACCATTGAGCCACCACATCATCCGGCAAGTTAAAAATTTTCAGAAAAACTATTATATATTTTCAATATAATTTCTTAATCGCAACGAGCAGACACAGACCAAGACAATTAAAAATGCAGAGAATCATAGAGTTTCATGCAATATATTCAGTTGAAAAATTATGCAAGGAGAGGCTTCAGAATTTCGTGAACAGATCTCCTCGCTTCTATGATACAACCACACAAGCCGTAACTATATGAACCAGTTGATGATACGTACAACGTAACAATTTGAGGCAAATGACTTGAGATACAGAAAGCTTTAGACCCTGAAGTCCCCTGAATATCAGTTTTGGAGCATATAGTCAAAGCTTTAAAGTTGGATAAAGCTATCCTCTAGGGCAAATCAAATTAAACAAATACGTGCCAGCAATTGTGACGCATGAGCTGCACAAGCCAAAGTCAAGTGGAGCTTTAAGGCTGATCATGGTCAGGAATCTCTATTCTGGCAGCTTATTACACACAAATCACACTTATCACTATGAAGAAAATCAATCTAACTACACAAAACCTCGTCAATGCTCGATTCAGTAACAGCTTGCCTCAATACCGATATTTCACCATCCTCGATACATCTAACTAATCTTTACCAAATACAATTACCGGCTTGTCTGGAAATCCTGAGCTATAGGTCTAGAGAGGGCTTACTTCTTAACCCACTTAGAAGATCTATTATTAACTCCAACTAGAAAAATCTATATTAGACCAAGCCATGTAGCAGACTTCGTTCACTCACGTGGCTCAACTAGAACTTCTGCAAGTTACCGTACCCCTTGATTCCCTCTGCAAACTTCCAGCTCATGTCCTCCACCTTCAAGCCCTTCTCGAATTTTACTCCAGAGTCTTTGTCGATCGTAACCAAACTGTAGCGGTTCATGGAGCGAGCATCACGGTAGAACAACACCTTCATAGACTCGACAATCGCAGCGCGCGCATCGGCCTGTGAAACAGTCTCTACATCAGATTCCTTATCAACCAATTTTCTGAGGATAGGAATGGCTAAATGGGCACCAAAACCAGTAGCTAAAGTTGGAGACTGGAATTGAACCCCGAGGAGATCATTGTGTGCCAAGAATGGTTCGCCTTTACTATCAATACCAGCCACAATAACCGCGTTCCACAATGGGTCCATCTTGGAGCGGCGGTGGTAGAGCAACCGGTTCATGTACTCGTGTATATGGTCGGCCTTGAACACATGGTTTGCGCTATCGTAGTCGTTCTCCAATTCAAGATCGTCCAATGTGCGCTGAATGCTTTGCAAATCCAGGATATCGCCACTTATACCGACAACAGTGTCCTTACCAACCTCAACAAGACGTTCAATGTCAGAGAATCTGGCTAACGATCCATACAGACCCAAGTTGTCTGCAGCAATGATCACCCCATTGTTGTACTTGATGGCGACCACCGAAGTACCGGTCACAATGGGCTGTTGTGTCTGCATTCTAGGAAACTCACTCATACGAGCATTGGCTATCTGTGTGTCGTACAGGCCGTGCACAGAGTTGTCTGGGCGTCCCCATCTATATGGGTCGTGGTCCATGGTAGATTTAGTGTGTGATATTTGTATGTTGGTAATTATTAAAGTGGCGATGGTTATGTGCGATGGACTGGTGCGATCTATGTCAATAAATGGGATAGAAGACATAAATCTTTGCCATACGTTGGAGACTTGATTTCTTTTGTTTGTAGCTTTTTGGTTGGAAAGAGTAATGGCTTAGCAATTTGCAACATACGGACGATTAAGTGACATGTGGAATGTATAACTAGCATATAAACAGATAGATACTGTTTCTTTCCTTTATTTTATAATGTTCAATTTCTATTTGTGATTGATCTCGTTCAGAATCACTTTTTTTGAGATGGGATGGCTGAATAATTAACTTCAACAGGATTATCGCTTCACTTTGAACATTCGGATATCTTTAATCCTATCAAAACTTCAATTTTAGCCTTTAATTTTCGGATTGTAAACCTTTCAATCTGAGGGCTTGATAAACATGATAAGTAACCCAAGGCCGCTTCGTTTAATACTTTGAGACTTTTGGAATACGCTCACACTGGAATGGCTGAGAACTTCCTCGTCGTAATACTGTAATTAATCATTTTAAAATTACACTAAGTTACCATTTACATTTGTTCATTATAGGCTTCACCACTTTATTCAGATTCGCGATATAGCTTGTCACTTTTGGTGGTGCATCTGTGAGCTAGTGACACATGGTATCAAGGTCACCAGTTCATCACTCCACAAGAATCATAATGAGCACTGTCACACCATCCCCATGTGAATGGCTTCGTAAGTTTCTTGATTTATGGTAGTTTTAGTGGCACCGAATATGTTTACCAGAGTCTACGCACTCAGTTGTCTTGGTTCAGTTCATTTAACTCATCAACATCCAATAACCTTGCTTTGATCGGTCTAACTCACTATTGTAACAAGATAAGCCCTACTTGTTTAGCAATAATAAGGATAAAGGATTGCTCTAGGATAGCCTCATTACTTTCACTTTAGTGATTATAGTTATGAATGCCTCAACAATCCACAAAACCCTACCAACTTACTATCAAGCCAGAACTTACAATCGAGCTAGAGCTCGCCACTTTCATTCTTATTTCACCAAAACCTCGCTACCACCAAAGTTAACATCTTCAATTTCAATCTCGTCAATCGGCTTGTATCTGAATCTCAAAGGAAGAGCAGATCTCAAGTCCACATCGGCCTTGCTCGGTGGGAGTTTGGACTCCGCAGAAAGAGCGCCAGGCATCACTCCTCCGGAGAAGAAGTGTGGTCTTGGAGTTCTATCAGCTTTGACTGGTTAGTATATTACAGTCGATGAATAGCAAAATTTATACTCACCACGAATCTGTCTGTTTGGAAATTTGATCAAGGGAACGTGCTTTGCAAGACTCTGAAGTGTACTTTTCATGATAGTGTATTGGCTTCACGGTAAATTCATTTCTTATATAAATTTATATGTCGGGGCCGCCAGTGGAGATTAACACCCACGGGGGTGGTATATCAAGAAAATTAATATACCTACAGAAAGGCACTGATGGATTCATGAACTATCTATTATGAAGTTTGGATTGATTTCGAGCTTTGAATGTATCTATCTACTTTTCTTCTCTCAAACTTTAGCTTCTAAAGAGATCTTTGAAGGCATGGGTCAGAGCACGAGATTTTCATGACCTGGGGTGGGCTTTTGGTTATAAGCCGTATAAGAAGTCAATCTTATAAGAATTGATTGAAGTTTGAAGCGCATTTAAGTTCCATTCGAATCCTTCATTAGTACTTTTAGTTGCACATAAAATCAAGACGTGCATCTGCTCATCTAGCTCATCAGACCAACATCGAACAATCTATTGTAAATCAAAAAGCCTAATTCCAAGAAATTACAACTTCACTTTCAGGAAAGTACAACCAAAGCTCAATTGACTTGGTACACTAGATCTAGTCGCATAAACAGGATAATATAATATAGTCACATCATACTTGTTAACGTCAAGAACTCACTACCCCAATCCAAAAATCATAGACTTAAGAAAAGCATAGAGCCGAAAAAACTTGAATACCGCAGAGACTATAGCTTTATTATCATAAGGCAATGTTTTCCTGAAGATTGATTTTGATGGTTTCGATTAATGCAATTAAATAATTACACCTCACCATGACAGAAACCGAAGGTGCCTCGTACCTGGAGCAGCTTCTCGATCTGTGCCGGCGCAACAACGAGCTGCTTGCTAAAGCCATCTTTGAAGAGATTAAAGATCCCGAGAAAATTGCGGCTCTTATCAATGATACCAGAGACCCCCTTGGGTATGCACCTCTCCATATTGCCACCAAATACGGAAACTATGCGATCCTCGACTTGATGTTGGATCAGGAAGGTATAGAGGCCGATCCTACGACTCGTTTGGATGGAGACACCCCTCTTCATTTGGCGATCAAATATCTGCATGAAGACGTTGAGTATGGTAAATTCCTTGCAGAAGAGCTTCTTGAGGTTGGCGCGGACCCGAAAATCAAAAACAAGCATGGCGAAAAGCCTGTAGATTTGGTTAGGGGCGATGATGGCGCTCACCAGGAGTTAAGAGACATCTTAGAAGAAGCCCTGTACGCAGACATGGTTGGGCATGACCAGGTGTTAGAGGGGGTGCAAGGGATAGATTTAGGGGTGAGTGACGAGGAAGAAGAAGAGTATGAGGAGGATGGAGACGAGGAAGAAGAGCCACAAGCCCCCTCTGCTCCTCCTCCTATGCCAAGTGCACCTCCTCCACTTCCTCTGGATGTACCACCACCACCTCCTCCTAAATGAGCATTCAGCGTGTGGGAATTTTTTTGTTTTTTTAAAGCTTTAGCAAACAAAGCATCGAGTGAAGTACGTCTAAAGTGAGTATCAATTGACGTTAATTTATTATAATAACACTAGGCTGAAGAATCATCTCGAGTACAATGATTGAGCAAACTATGATCTCAGATTATATTCCACTAAAGCTGTAACTTAGCCGTGTATGATTATTCAAATTTTCAGTCTTTGCTGCTTGGAACTAGCTCGCTTTTTGGAGGAGTTAGTTAAAAAATAGACAATTTTCTTCGTTGAGCAGTTGGACGGTTTATAGACAAGTAGTTGATACAGGATACATCATATTGTGTTTAATTGGTATCTATGTAGACCGCTTCTGGAATGAAATTAGGCGAATTTGAATATGTGGATTGGTCTGATGATAATTGGCTATGGTACTAGGTGTAAAACTTGTCGAGCTTTGAAAAAGGACGCTTCTTTCTATAGGAGTTCAAGTTCAGTTCATGGTTGCATATATGGTATAGCAGATACAGAAATATTGTAGTTATTTATGAGTGTTGAACTATTAGCTTTATACGGACTTCATAGAGAAATAAGCCAGGTGATTCAAGAGTAGTATTTTACTTGCTAGCTTTGTTTTGTGTTCAAGTGCTATTAGCCCTGCCAATGAATTGGCTCAAAATTCAATTTAAGAAAAGTTACGCTTTACGAAGAGCCCCCTTGGTTGGATTTTAATTGATGTTGACAGTGTTTTAGATCGATGCAAAGCATAATGAACAAAGAAACCATATCACATATCAGAACGAACTGAATTTTGTTTGCCATGAAGACTAAAGATTCATTGCATATCTATAGTTATAGCTTTCATAATCATGGATACTTTTAACATGAGCGAGGTCAATTCATCATTGCCAACATATACAAAGTATACTTTTGGAATTAAAAGTTTCCGGATAATCTGGTGGGGTATTTCTGGATTGCCCGATCGCGTGATCTAAAGTGTTGGATATGTTTTACGATGAAAAGTGTTACAATGGAAATACGTTATGAATCATAGAAGAATAGCTAGGTATACTCAGTGCGCCCCCTATATAAGCCTGTGCAAACACACCTTCTCACCCCATTCGAAAAGCTTTCGCAACTCAATCAACGCTGTGGTTTCACTAACTCAGGTACAATTGGTACCTGAATCAGCCTGCATGTGCAGATTATTGTGCTCAGATTCAACCTAAATCGAACACCGCACCAGGAACCAGAACAAAAAAAAGCCACACTCTACAACCCATAAACTTTGAAACCCCGTTACATCCTATCAAAAACAAAGGTTTCCAAGAAAAGAGAAATTTAAAGCAGAAAGGCTAGCGAGATCTTTACAAAATTATTTTGCCAATTAAATTATTTACCATGGAGAACGCGCTCTTGGAAACCATCCAGGGCTCTACGCTAGCTGACAACGCTCTCCGGTCGGCTGCAGAGGCTCAGTTCCATGCTGTGGTCGCATCTCAGCCCTCTGAGGTTGCTACGGGGCTCGTTAACCTTGCCCTGAACACATCTCTTGACCAACCTACGCGTCAGGCGGCGCTTGTGTACCTCAAACGTATCGTCCTCACTCACTGGTCGCTTGGCTACGAGTCTTTTGTCGGTCCTCCGGTGGACACTTCCCAAAAGGCGCACGTGCGGACAGCCCTCCTCAAACTTTTGGCTGCAGACGCGCTGAAGCTCCGGCGCGCTGCAAGTGGTCTTGTGGTGGCAATCGGCGTCGTAGATTACCCAGACGAGTGGCCAGACTTGATTCAGGCGCTTTTTGGGCTTCTTGACGGTAATGAAAGCGCGATATTAGGTGGCTTAACTGCTCTTCACGACCTCTTCGATGAACTTATCACAGAAGCCCAATTTTTCGAAGGTGGCATCGGCGAACACACATTGTCATATTGCCTCAGGCTCCTAGCTCCCGAGGGCCCCGTGCACCTCCAGGCGCCTGTTCTTAGGCTTCTCGAGGTTGCTCTTAAGCAGATTCAAGGGCCAGACGTCTTTGGCACGCTGCGTGCAGAGCCTGCTCTTCAGGCACTCCAAAGAGTCCTCCAAACAGTTGTGGCACTTGTTAAGGAACAGTGTCGTCATTTGGAGGCAGTGGCCTCAACAGGAGTCGGACTACTAAATGTACAATATGTGGATACAGGAGTCAAGGCATACGAAGTTCTTGTGTTCATGGTGAACACATATAGCAGAAGAATTTTTCTGCAAAGTTCGAAAACCGAGCTTCAACAATTGGCTATTTCACACTGGACTTTATTAGGTCCGTACTATGCAAATGTGGCCTTGAGTCCAGAACCAGCAGAAAGACCAATCGTGTCCAACAAGGGCCACGAGCTGGAGTACCCGGACCCAGAAAACATGTTGGACCTGCTAGTGGTCCAGGTGGTGCAGCTTCTCGGCGCACTCTCGGAAAACCCCCTCCTGAACAACCCTCTGCTTCTAGAGCAGTGCACAGACTGCGTCTTCTTGTACAATGCGCTTCCGCATCGCATCTATGAGCTGTATGTTGATAACTTCAACGAGTTTGTGACGGAGGAGACCGAGATGCTGGGCCAATTCACTGTACGGCATCTGGTTGGGGACTTCCTCCTGGAGTTGCAAGAACTGGACGCCGCCGCGCTCACTGAGCGTCTGTTGGCCCAGCTTGCGACCACGTGGTCTGCTGAGGATTGGCGTCGCAAGGAGGCCGTTCTCTGTGGTCTTCAAGCGCTTTTTCTTAATGAGGACGCAGCCGATGCTGTCCCCGGAGGAGCGGCCACAGAAAGCGTGCTTGGCCACTTGATCGGTTTCATGGGCCCGGGCTCGAACCCGGCGGTCGTGGCACGTGCGATGCTCGTGTCGGCCAAATTCGGCGAAAAATACGGCGCCAGCGCAAAATCTCTGTATTCTGCACTCATGCTGTGTCTCCTGGTTGCAGCAACGGTGCGAAATGCCGACATGGTAGCAGCGCAGGGCGTACAAGAGGACCCTGGTTTCGATAAGACGGGTAACGATGCGACACGGCTTGTCCAGGCAGCAGCGTTGGTAGCGTTCACGTACTTCGGTAGTTACATGCTATTTGAAGATGCTGAAGCAAATTCTAGAGTTCATCTGGTGGTCAGAGAGCTTGTGAGCCACGTGTTAGATGAGTCTGAAGAAGACACACCAGTGGCCTTGCTCGAGGCATTGACTTTGGCAATCCGCATAGATGTGAAGAATGCCCAAACAGACACCCTGGATATTGCCTTGGTCTTCTCGTTGGCTGGTGTAGATCCATCTAACGTGGCCAGTGTACAGGCTGCCAAAGATGCTTTAGAGACGCTTCTTGCAGGCATCTCTGAACAGGAGTACATTAAACAATGCGAGACTGGTCTTCCTTCATTGATGAGCATTATTGGGTCCGCAAATGAAGCTGGAGCTGCTGATTTTCTGCTGCCTTTAAACATGGCTTTGGAGCTCTTGGCTGCGTTTGTGGCTCAGAGACCAGGCGAAGGCACTCTTCCAGACGCTGTATTTGGCTTCATTTTTGCGCCCATTGTGGACCTTCTCTCGGCGTCTGCAGATGATCAGATTTTACAGGCTGGAGGCGAGGTTTTAGAGCTGCTTATCCAGCACCTGGCTAAGCTGTGCGTACTTGGATACATGAGAAATGGAGTCAGTGGTTTGGAGATGGTTCTTCGCGTTTTGAGCCGCTTTTTGTCGCCTGAGCTTTCGGATAGTGCTGCTATGAATGTAGGCCTGATCATCTTGAGCATTGTTCAAACTTTTGGGGACGATCTCGGGCAGCACATGCCCGAAATCTTGGGTTCTGCAGCACGGCGGTTGGTCGCAGCCAGACTGCACGTGATCATTGAGAACTTGATTTCTGTTTTCTCCTACTTGGTTCTTCTTCTGCCTTCTGAAACTCTTGACTTTCTCCACAGTATGGAGACTGAGACCGCGCAGGGAAACAAAAATGGGTTAGAGGCTGTTCTTCCTGTGTGGTTGGAGAGCTTTTCAACAACCAGAGGCTTTGATGGGATTGTGCAAAATGTCAAGGCTTTGGGACAGATTTTCTTATTAAGAGACTCTAGAGTCGAGTCTATTGTTGTTCAGGGAGATCTTATTCCAAATACCGTGGCTCCAGGGGTGATCGTGACGAGATCTATGGCCAAGAAGATGCCAGTTAAATATACTCAAATCCCGGCCCTGTTGAAGATTCTTAAGTTGCTTGTTCAAGAGTTGGGGTTCCAGCTTCAGCAGGGAGAGTCTGAGCCTATGGGGAGAGAGGATGATGAGGAGGGGTGGGAGGATGTGGATGATGCTGAGCTAACAGAGTTCAAGCAGTTGAGATCCTATGTAGAGGGAGGAGGGGTAACCGACGAGCTGTCGGAGGAGTTAAGGGGGGTGATTCGGAATTTCTTGGTGGAGTGTATAAGAAGTGCTCCGGAATATTTTGAGGGGTATTTTAAGGAGTTGACGGAGCAGGAAAGGGGGATTATCCTGAAGATGGCTTGACCATCTAGTAAATATCATGAATTTCCGAGCGAATGCCAGAAAGTATGCTAGAATATATTTTTAGTATTCGTTTAACGCTCAGGGAAACCATCATTGAGTGAATGTCCGAATGTGAATTGAAAATGTTCCTTTGTTACGAACATTCTACTATACCAGCTAAAGCTCCTTTCACAACCCTATGTGGTCAAACGGTCATGTCAGAAGTTTTTCGTGTCAAAGATTTTTTAAAGATCATCAGCACATCTTATACCAATTCAAATGAGTGATGCCAGAGTTAATAATATTGAAGTTGCTATAGTTTATAGACTGTCAATGCGAAGCATAGTCGATGTGTAGAAAGTGATTAATTTTGTATATTCTATTTCATTCTATGAGGTTTTGTGAGATCCGCTCGACATATTTAGCATTGACAAAAGATTACTTTATGTTTAAAGCCCCAGTGATGAAAAACTTTGAGATTATAAATGATCCACTTATACCAGACTGGTAATTGACGTAGATAACAATAACATCATCTCAAGGGACGGCTTAGGACAATAGTATTAGTGAGTTTGAACCACCTTACTTAAATATGAGTTTCTGTGAAGGTAGGGCCTTACATGCGTAAAGACAGCAAGCCGCAACTCGGCGCTGTGGTTGGCCGGTTACAGATATATATATTCCACGGTGAATCTACACAAATATTATTGAGCCATATTGTAAGGACAAGCATTAGCAGACTCTGAAGATTAAATTACATAAAGTCTCCCAACTGTTCAGTTGTTTTTATTCAAGTTACAGACGTATACAAATTTTATCATAATAAATCATTAATGGTAATCATTAGTAAACAATCACTAGCAAACTGTTAGCGAACGGTCACTAGAATTTGAAATCGTCAGGTGTGTTATGCGTCCACCCTCCCAAAGTCTGCCTCCCCGTCTTCTTAACAGCCTCTCTTTCTCCCTGCTTAAACTGGGAATACAGCCTCATGCCCACCAAATCCCGTGAGATTCTAGCCATGGCCCACCTGGAGCACATAGATACACCGTGTGGCTTCACATCGACAGCATTTTTCTTGGGCTTACATCCAAGCTTCACCCCACTATTGATTACTTCGTGTATACACTCCCCCTTTCCCTTCAAGTTAGTTTCAGGGAGATTCTTATACAGAGGCAAGTACAAAATCGCATTCATGGACGCTTTAGCAGAGTTCAGCTTGGCAAACTCAAAGTGGTACTTAGTAGTGAGAAGCTCAAAATAATGAACTCTAGGAGGCACAAATCGCCCATAGAAACATCTCGAAACATCATTAGCATTGTTCACAGCAAAACGAGGCAAAATAAGGTATTTCAAAAAAATAGGGTTAGTGAATTGCGATGTTATGCAGTTAGTAATTCCAGTTAGTTGTTTAATACAGAGCTTATCAGAGCAAGATTTTGATAAGGAGACTAGCGCATCTGCTCTTCCAGGCTTAGTTCTCACGATTCCCTTTTTTTTGAAATGCGTCTTGCCTCTGGCAATCCCCCCTACTGTGGTCAATGAAAAATTCCACTCTTCTTCGGTACTGTTTGAATCGAGACTAGAATCACCACAAGGAAGCTCTGATATGTATAGACCTAGCTCTGTGTCTTCTTTAAGAGAAAGTCTGTCCCCTACGGATTCTACTATGGACTCTGAAAAATCTTTTTTCAAGGCCTCTTTGATGAGGTAGTAGTTGAAAAGTCTTAGGGCTAGTATTTCGGCATGGCAGTCGTGTAGAACTTTTCCCTTTGATTCGAATCGATCAATGTACTCTTTTGGCTGTGATTTGACTCCAGTAGCCATGGTTATGACTTGGACATCCTGCCCTTTGACAGCCACTACTGCAGCTAGTACGGTCCATTCTTTAACACCATTACTTCGTATAGAAGGCTTTCCCTTTGGGGGTAGGCTACCAAACTCAGAAAAAACGCTCTCTGCTATTCTGTCTGCGATAAACTCATTAGGTTTTGTCATTAGAACATGTAATTGTGAGTGGTAAATAAAATCGGGGCACGGAACCATACTACAATACATGATTTAGTGTTGAATAGTATACTGATACATCACATGACAGCATAATGCCATAAGTTTGGCTATTGAGTTTGAAAACTTTACTTGAGTTAGTTTTTTCATCCTTAATAGTATACCAGTCTATAGAATAGAAAGACACAGAAGACTTTTATATGAATTGTAGCTAGAACTACTTTGCTCAACTTTCAATTTTCAACAGTTTTTCACTTATAAGAAGTTTTATATGAACAAATACATGGAAAAAACTAATGTACATTAAGAAATCTATGGTTCCGACATTGATATGAATACAGAATGGACGTTGTAGAAATTCTTTAAAGCATCAAGAGGATTTTAAGGAAGAAAACATATACTGTTGCCTCGCTTAAGTTAAGATCTCTCTAAACATAGTGTATAAAATGAAATACCTATAGGAAAGTCTCCTTAGCGCTTTTCGTTCACAAAGGTTCACTTTATTCTAAGCTCTCCCCTTCTCTTCATCTCAATAGCCTTCTTGTATGGTGGCGCTGTTGGCCCCTGAACAGGATCCAAGCTTGTCTTTGCAAACTTCTCATCCAAAGTATAAGTAGCATCTGAGTCATAGATCGACAAGTCTCCACACGCAATAAACGGTGCAACCACTCTTTCCTCAGTTGGAAGAAAGTTTTCTAATTCCTCTCCCAACTCATTCTTACGTCCTATGCCTGCCCCACTGAAGAACTCTTCTGTAGACTGGTTAGGACGCAACTGGGGAGTCCAGCCAGGGCGCGGCTTATAGTTGCGGCAAACAATAAACGCCTCAAGCAGAGTTCCTCTGGAGGCACGTGGCTTGGCACACACTACGCTTTCAAAGAGGTAGCCTAGCTGTGCATACATCAAGTCAATGTCGCGACCACGGAAAATCTTCGCTACAAAGGATCCGCCTGGCTTCAAGAGACATGTGGTGAGCTGAAGAGCAGACAAAATCAACTGTGCCTGGATATACTCGTCCAAGTCATGCAATCCGGTCACATCTGGGGCACCGTCACTACACACAAAATCAGCTGGCTCACCCCCGAAGATGTCCAAGATCTTTGCAAGTGTTTTAGGGTGTGTGATATCTGCCTGAAGGGTCACAACACCGTCTATTGGGGCCATAGGTTGGAGGTCTACAGACACAATTTTTGGCTCTTTAGCCCCCCCGGAATTCTTCTCGTAAATCTCGCGGGAGAGGACTTGGGACCAGGAGCCTGGAGCAGCACAGAGGTCGACTACTCGCTGCACACCCTTGAATAGCTGGAACTGCTCATCTAGTTGGAGAAGTTTGAAAGCAGAACGAGCACGCCAACCTTCTTCTTTAGCTTTTCTGGTTAGTATGAAGTAAGATTGAGGCAGTGGAATCTTGTTTCTGGCTTCACTTGTGTTGCAAAGATTACGTAGGTATTATTTGAAAATACACCTTTCACCACCTAAAGCAATAGAGAAAATCCCCACTTTCTCAAATTCACCACAAAAACATCAGACTCACCTATAGTATAAATCTCTCTTGTCTTTACTGCTTTTCCCCATCTGTAGCAGTAGTGAGTATATCAGAGAAAATAAGCTAAATTTTTTTGATGAGGGTAACTAAATAATTTTCACTAAATAATTCAACGTTACGGTGAAGATCTTTAATGTTTGCGCTTAGACCTCTGGCACTTGCTCTTCGGAGATTTGCTACTCTGAGTCGTGTTCTTAAAGCTGTGGCCAAGCCAAGCTCAGGAAAAGTACAGTCCACAAATCCAGAATTTCCCGTTAATGTCGAGGCCATATACCATGCTCCTCTCCGTCACAAGTCCCAGCATAAAGTGTTAGCCGCAGAGGTGTACTTTAGCTCATACGGAACTCAGAATATGGATTTCTTTGTTGATTTTGCTCTACGAGCTGCATATTACCTTGGTATTCCAATCACGGGGCCTATGCCTTTGCCTATAAAAAGAGAGCTCTACACCGTGATCCGTGCGCCGTTTGTGCACGCCAAGGTCAAAGAGAATTTTGAGCGTAAAACACACAAGCGGATGGTGAGAGCCTGGGATGCCGACCCGGAGCTTTTGGACCTCTGGTTTTCTGTGTTGAATAAGCATAGTATGGCCGGAATTGGTATCAAGACCAATGTGTTCGTGCAAGAGTCTATGAGTGCGTTGAAAGATCTTGATGACGTCAACTTCAAGGTGGAAGAGCTTCCTTACTTGAGCAGTAATATGGACGCTTCAGATGTGGTGAAACAGAGAGTGGGGGCTTTGTTGGAGGATCCTGTTTTCAAAAAGCATTTGGGTGAGAAGGTGGAAAAGGTGGAGTCGAAGTAGTGTATATATAAATTCGCTGGAAGTTTTATATAAGCGAACAAAACGGATTGGGAGTGATCTGCATGACCTCTATTGATACAGTGGTCAACAATAAATAAAGGAATCTTAAGCCAATGTAACTTTCTAATCTGTCATTTGACTCCTGTGAGCAGCAGAAAGCCATACCATATAAGTAGTCTTATCGTAAGATTACTATCCATGGTTAGGCCAGCTGTCTTGAGAACTGAATTTAAAATCTATCAGAAATGATTTGTGCACGATTTTACATACAGTGTTTGAGACGCCTAAACAATTTGATTATGATCTACGGGGATTAATATATACCTGCTTGGGAAAGCACACCAATCATCCATACAAATCATCAAACTCCTCTTCACTATCCTCTGGAAGATCGATGATCTTCTTTTTCGACCGCTGGACGTCGGCCCGGCAAAGAGGGCATGTAGCATTTGTAGTGAGCCACGGCCTTATACACTCGAGGTCAAACCTATGACGACAATTGAGCTCCACCACTAAAGCGTATTCATCCGATAAGAAATTACTTGTACAAATAGCACAGTTCTCGTCCTCTTTCAATTCATTTTTGTCTAGCCTTCTGAGAGTTTCGAAAAACTCTTCACTCACACCTCTGTGTTGGGCCCCTGCCTCTAGTATTTCACGAAAATTTAAAAGGAACAGGGGGTCCAATGCGAGGCCGTCTTCTTCTAGCAGGCGTAATCGGCTCGTTAGTATTATATATCAAGAGATCTAACTACATATAGATGCAGCTACAACTAGTGACAATAACATCGACGACATCTAGAGTATGGATGATATCGGCAACGTTATGTCAGCATTAAACTCACTTAACAAGAGGAGCATATTCTTCAGGAATCTGGTCAAGCCCCCTGTCCAGAGGACTGGAAGAAAAGACGGAGCCATGCAGCTCCATAAAGTCGGTCAAGAGCGTATTAACTCTCGAGGAGCTGGACCGAGTTGGCCGGGCCTGCTCTCTGACACCATGGTCGACTGGTTAGCTGGTTTTTTTCAATTCTGATCAAATGCACTTACGCTCATAAGACATTAGTGGCGAATGGAATCTACAAAATTTATTGAAATCGAAAAAAAATACACTGATAATGCTATCTTACAATTTTGATTGAGAAACTTTTCTGAGAATGGTCTCATTGAGAACCTGAGGATTGTTATGTTCTCTGATGTTCTTTATTCTAGCACTAATGCAATTTAACTACAGCTTGGACAGTCCAGGTAGTATAGAATGAAATGGAGGATGAAAAACTGAGATAATCGTAGTCCTCTAATTAAGGGGACTTCTCTTCATTCAAGACAATTTCTGTTCAACAATATCACAACATCACATTGATAGCTGAAATGAGACATCGATACAGATAAAACCATTACTGAACCTAGTGTACTAGCTAACTCAACACTCTTATAACATGTATGAAATCACCTATATATTGTTCTCCACCTACATTACAACAACTATTACATATATTATAATAATCACATTATGCACACCCTATTCTAGCATACACAGAGTTCTAACAAACCAACAGATGTTCACGAGCTCGCATCAACCCACCTGGTTTATCACTCATGTTTTGGCAACACCACTTATTCATGCAGATCTGGCTTCAAAGTGGGGAACAACAAAACTTCTCTGATAGTATTCAGGTCTGTCAAGAACATGGCCAAACGGTCGATACCGCACCCCCATCCACCAGTAGGCGGCAAGCCGTACTCCAAAGCATTACAAAACACCTCATCCACAAGCTGGGCCTCATCATCTCCCTGATCCTTCTGTCTAGCCTGTTCTTCGAAACGGGCTCTCTGGTCAAATGGGTCGTTCAACTCGGTGTAGGCATTACAAATCTCCTTTGTAGCCACGAATACCTCGAAACGCTCACAAATTCCAGGAATCGAACGGTGATACTTGGCCAAAGGCGACATCATCTGTGGGTGACCGAAAATGAAGGTTGGATTGATGCACATGTCCTCCAACTCGCCAACCAACTTGTCGAGCATTCTCGCGTTGGTCAATGGCGGAGCGCACTCCATATTGTTGTCCTTCAACAACTTCTTCAAGAACTCGCCTGTCTCCTTGGTGTGCAACTGGTCTCCTGGAGGGAACTTGACCCCAAACTTCTCCTCCAAGCCCTCAATCATGTTAATTCTTTTCCATGGTCTCAGGAAATCGAGCTTCCAGCTCTTCTCGGATTCGTGCCCCTCTGGATGGTACTCTACCACGTAGTCCCCAGTAATCTTCTTCACCATCTCACTGAACAACAACTCAGTCATATCCATCAAGTCGTAGCAATCGGCATAGGCCTGGTAGAACTCACAGGTGGTGAACTCTGGGTTGTGAGTCATGTCAATCCCCTCGTTACGGAACTGACGACCAATCTCATACACTCTGTCCAAGCCACCGACGACCAACTCCTTCAAGAAGAGCTCTGGCGCAATGCGCATGTACATCTGCATGTCCAAGTCGTTGTGGTGAGTAGTGAACGGCTTGGCGGTCGCACCTCCAGCAATCACGTTCAAAATAGGAGTCTCAACTTCCACAAACAGACGGCTGTTGAGGAAGTCACGCATGTAAGTGATGATCTGCGATCTCACAAGGAACTTGTCACGCACACTTCTGTTCATGATAAGATCCAAATACCGCTTTCTGTAACGGGCCTCCTGTTCCTTGAAACCGTAATGCTCCAGCGGCAACATGTGCAAACACGGAGTCAAAAGAGTAATCTTCTTGGCAAACACAGACAACTCCCCCTCACCCCCCTTCTTAGGGTGGGTCTTACCTGGGTAACCACTAACTCCAACAATGTCTCCTCTTCTTAAGATGTCGTGCATCTCAGCAAAGTCACCGTCGGCATCCTGGGCCTGCGCCATCACTTGCACCTGCTTACCTTCACTCTGGAGCACGTAAAAACGCAAAGACTTACCGGACTCACGCTTCACCATGATACGCCCAGAGAGTGTGATAGTGGTGTCCTTGAGCTCCTCACCTTTGGTCAAGTGGCCGTACTCCTCGATGAACTCAGGAACGGAAGTTGTGTTGTGGAACTTGTGAGGATATGGATTTAAAGACTTGGTCTTGAGCATCTCCTGCACCTGGCGAGAACGAAGCTCGTGGAACTGGTTAGGAGTAATGTCCTGGAGATTGTCCTTCTTTGGCTTGGTTGGTTGAGGGTTGGCTTTGGCCTTTTGGGCTTTCTTCTCCTCAATCTGACGCTGCTTGCGTCTCTTCTTCAACTCAGACTTCGAAACCATCTCACCGGTAACGTCATCGAGATGGAGATTCTGGACCTGCTCAGCCACGGCTTCAACTTTGTCGGACATTGTGATATCTGGAATATACGTCGATTAGTCACTGACTTTTTGTTAACTGAGGCGTGAAAAATTAAAAATGTTTCAGTAGGCCGGGTAAGTTAAAATTTTTATCATACAAACCAGTGCTCTATCTAATTACGCTACAATGAGGTATGTGAATGTGTTGGTGTGATTCTTTCTCAATCCAAATGAGCTGGATGTTACGAAATGCTTCTTTAAAAGAGTAGGACATTTTACTCAGGTTCAAGTGCGACGTTTGGTGGTTAAGTAGAAGACATGAATGTGATCCGAGAAGAAAGTTGGTGAAAAATAGACGATAAGGTTAATGTTTATGTTTTCTGGTGTTTCAAATGCTGCTTTGTTTGATTTGTGTGTGAAATTTGAGGTGCTGAATAGTGAAAGATGTGGACAGGAAGTGAAAAACAGGTTGTCATGTCGTTCCTGTCAATCAGTGGAGGGATCAAGCAAACACAATCTTCTCGAAGTCGATGAAACTATCTAATGAGGCGTATTGTATACTTCAGTCATCTTTTAACTATCATCTGATTTCTTTAAGACTTGATTGTCGCATTCAAGCACACTCTATAAGATTGCTCGATTTTCATCTAATTTGCAGAAGCTGGATTCTCTAGCGAGTACGAGTCATAGAATCGTTAGAAAAAATAAGATATTCGGGCGGAGGGATAATATTCTATTCTAATCTCGATTTTCTCGCTTGACTCCCATATCTTACTAACCAGTACCACATCCGTCCAAATCGAAGCCTCGGCTCTTCTTAAAATCCTCAAACACTCGGCCAAGACCTCTCCAACGCCTGCGTCTGGCCCCATTCTTGGCGTGGACAACCCTGATGGAACCCTTGCTATTTCCCATGCCTTCCCCTTCTCCACCGGCGATTTCTACGAAAAATTCGCCCTGAAAAACAAAACAGACCATAAATATAAAACCGAGCTTACCGAACAGCTCAAAGCTGTTGGATATGCCACCCAGTTTATGGGATGGTTCCAGAGCTCTACTCTGCTGAAACTTTTCAATAAAACTGTCAATGACGCTTTGTTGAACGCCCAACTAAACGACAACCCAAACTGCATTTTGCTTGTGCACGATACCCTGAAGGTGGCCAAAGGTGTCTTGTCTTTGCGTGCCTTCCGTTTGAGTGAGTCCTACATTAAGGCGTACCTCGACAACGATAGTACGTGCAAGCTCGACAAGAAGACGGTGTCCGACTATGATTTGTCGATAAGCAACTATCTTGTTGAGTTGCCAGTGTATGTGCACAACTCTCAATTGGTATCTTTGTACCTCAACGAGTTGGAAGTGGAAACCACGCACCCAGTGGATGACTTGGAAGTGAACAACTTGATCGACATGCCTCGTAAGAAGACCTTGTCTGCATTCGATGTTTTGTCGATGCACAACACAGATACAGCCAACACAAGCAAGCTTATCGAGGTGTTGGATTTGTACAATCAAGACTTGAACAAACTCAACAGCGTCCAGAGATTGTATGCTCGTGACTCTGCCAAGATTGAGCAGTGGAAGCAAACTGTGAAGGAGAATGGTGGTATGTATGAAGGCAAAGAGGTGGACATTGAAAACGACTGGAAGAGTGTTTTGAAGTTCCCTCTGGCTTCTAGACACGAGAACTTTTTCTTGAGCACTACGGTGGACGGGTACTGTGAAGATTTGGAGGCCGGTGGTGTGGCAGACTTGGTGAAGGGGTTCACTATCAAGGCTGCTCTTGAGAACTAAAAAATGAAAAACTTCGAGCTGAGAGAGATTTTGTTCTTATAAGCCATACTTGTTCAGATTTGATTAATGACTTATAAATCGTTTTACCGATCAATCCAGAGTGGTGCTTATTTGCATGTTACCCATCATGTATACAGATCTATCTAGGTACCAAAGTACAGTCTAGTGCATCTAGTTATTTCGACTATAGATTAGTGTTATCGCTCAATTCATAAGCGATATAAGTTTTGGACGTCCGCACTCGCTAAGACTCAATTGGCAGCATTAGACCTGATCATAGCATTATCTACGATTTTTGATGAGTGTAATAAATACTAGATGAATTCTAAGTGGCTAATCTATATCTCTAGTGAAAGGTGGAGTTGCTACTTGCTGGACAGCTTAGTTGTTATTTAAAGCAGTTCAGTAACTTGAAAATCTAGTCTTGAATGCTGATAACTCTAGATGTATTGGAGGGATTTCAAGAGAAGTTCAAAACGTGAAATACTTAACAAACAAAACAATATTCATAAATAGGAAACCGTGTAATTGAAAAATAACTTATACAACTAACCCTAGTTCAAGATCCAAGCATGATGATTAGAACTCCGATCTTTGGATCTGGCGTCACCACAAGCTCTTAAAAAAAGCCTTTGTAAGACACCAGCTGAATCGTATCTCATTGTGTTGAAAACTGATAAGTCCTCTGTGAACTGGTATATCATTAGCGGCACCACCAACGTTCACAAACAAAATCAAGAATCAAACAAATAGTAAAATCTTAAAACGTCCTTAAATATAACATCAGTTAAATTAGCGAAACAACGGTCGAGCAACCGCACAATTCCCACATTCGAGATTACCGGCCCCCCGGGTAAACGATGACATTTATTGACATCTGCATATTTTATCACTTCACCGCGTAAATGAGCTCCAAAATTGGCCAGAATATACCCACCGGCTTCACTTTCCGCTACATTGATACATCGAACCCAGATGACCCTGCCTGCAAGTTTCCAGTCCCCCTCACCCTCTCTAAACCTTTTTTTTCAGGCAAAACTGTAGTGTTTGTAGCCGTCCCAGCAGCCTTCTCACCTACATGTCTGGAAATCCACATCCCTGAAATCCTCACCAAACTTGACGATTTCAAATCAAGAAAAGTGGACCTATTGGTGGTTTTGTCCAATAACGACGCCTTTGTGTTGGAGGCTTGGCGCAAGGAGTTGGTCAAACATACCGGAATTGACTTGATTCCTTATACGTTCCTGAAAAATAACACCTCTAAGCCACAGGTCTTGTTTGCTAGTGATTCCAATGCTGAGTTTTCGAAGGCTTTGGGGTTGGTTCAGGATAGTCTGAAGATGGGCATGGGGCTTCGTACTGCGAGATATGCAATCATAGTTCGTGATGGGGTATTGGTGTACTGCGGGAGAGAAAGCAAGCCGGGCGTTACAGTTTCTGGAGCGGAGGCTTTGCTTAGTAAGTTATGAGGTATTCTGAGGGCTATTTTTCAAGAATCCACTACTTATGAAGAGGATCTATTGAAAATTCAGTTGGTTTGATATGTTCACGTTGATCATGTAGATTTGGTTCTTTTACTTAGTTCGATCTTCTTGTATATTGAGTGTGTGTTCATATATTTTATGGGTGGCCATTGCAGCTTAACTGAGCTTACTTGCCACCACATTTCCAACACCGCCAAGACCGATGTCAGACTAGTGTATCCGTATGGTTTCGTCAGAGCTCCCGCTCAGATAGTCTACAAGTGCATCATCAGCTAGAACTTCTGCCGCTATAAACTGCTGTTGTATCAAGCACACTCAGCTTGCCAATCATATTACTCTCAAGAAAGTGTAGCAAGTTCATATTTGTAGACGCTCGTATGCACTTACTACATTTTGAGAGATAAACCTTTCCAATTGAAGCATCGGAATCAAGATGGAGAGAATCTGAAGCTGATAATTAGCACTAACACTATGAAGTTGGTCTCAACCCCTCCTACAAGTCAAATATATTACACTTAATTACTCATTACACTAATATACACTCACATCGGCTGTGAAAATCCCGTACAATTCGTCCGCCTCCAACTCGTTTCTAGACTCCAACAAATAGTTTGGTCTCAGACCACCCCCATCCTTCCCTGGGACCACCACACAAACTCCTGTTCTTCCAATTCTCTGGGCCTGCCCACCATCGAGAACTGCCTCGATAATCCGCTTCTCCAGCTTGAACTCGCTTACTATAACATTGAAGCGCGCCTCGGATCTCGTATAGATCTCCAACCGCAGGATCGCAATCGGGTTCCACTTCCCTGTGATGCTCAGCTTCTTGTGAAGCCGGATTTTGCGCACTGTTGGCGCCTCACCCTTGATGAGCCCCAACGGCAGCTTCACGCTGTAATCCGAGACCAGCAGTGTGTTCAGTGCCTCGTAGGAACGCCCCAGGGTGTCCAGGAGCTGCGCCCGCGTCTTCATGAGCGAGTTCAGTGTGTGGTCCTTCTGAGCGAACTCAAGCGCCAGACACACGCCCAGAGCCAGCGTGTGGTTGCGTGCTCTCACGCACACCAAATTGGTTTTGCGGGTATATTCATTGAACGTCTTGATCTGTACGCTCTCCTCGGCTCTCGACACCAAAGCCGATGAGTTGATTGGGAGAATCACGGAAGGCTTGATGCTCGCAAGAGATGCCTTGAGCAAGTCGCTCTTGTACAAGCACATGTAGCTCTGCTCAACAGACACCACAACCTCCAAGTACATCAACTCGTTGCTGAGGCTTTCCCAGTGGTCGGCCTTCCAATACAGTACATGGAACAGGTCCTTGTACACAATGACACAGTTTTCTATGTTTGCAAGGTACTGCTCTGTCACAGAAGCAAACGAAGAAGCCAGTGACGATTTTGGTGGCAGAGCCTTACCTGTAAAAACCGTCAAATTTTTAGTGTTCTTGTCCTTGCGTATAAGCAGCCCTAACAGAGGAGAAGCGATACGCTTGAAAGACTCGAGCTTCTGAGGTTGTTTTCTAGAAATCAAAGTCTCGCGAGACAGAGTCTCGCATCCCTCATTCTCTTTTAAGCTGGTGAACGACATCACAGCTGCTGGAGAACCGAGAGAAACAGGACTAGGCAATACCAGATTTGGAGAAGCAAGCCCTGGAGATCTGATGCTGGGAGACACAATCTCAAAATCCACAGATTTTCTGCGCTTGAGAGAAAGCAACTTCAGTTTGCGGCTTTTCTTCGGCTCATCTTCTGAGTAGAACTTTGGCTCAAATGCTTTACCAAAGTTGCTGAAGTGGTTCACGTTGGATGTCATCTGCACAGATTCCAGGTCCAGCTCTGGCGACCGCGACCGGTCTTCAAAGTACTCCTCCTTGGGCACAGGGATGTCGTCGTCGTCGGAGATCACGCCCTCCGAGTCCAACTCTGGCTTTTCGATTACCGTCAATTCTTTGGACTCGAGCGAGTCCTGCGATGGCGGCTTTAACTGGGTCTCCGGGACTTTCTGAGGCGTCAGCGAAGCCTCGGGTGTGAGAAGGCCTCCCAAGCTCCGGTTGCTTTGCTCCTGGTGCGTAAGACCGGTCACAAACGACAGGTTGGACTCTGTTGATCGCAGAAGGAAGCTTATTTTGCTTGGCAGCGCAAAAGAAGACTTGGTAGGCAGGGCAAAGGACGACTTGGTAGGCAGGACGAAGGACGACTTGGCAAGCAGAGCAAGACCAGAGTTTTGAGATGCAAGCTTCGAAGGCAAGCCATCAGTCTTGGTCTCAGACTTGGAACTCTCGAGCAGAGACACGCTATAGTTGTTAGGAATAACTATAGAAGTGTACTTTGGTACAAGATCGCCTAAAAGACGCTGCTGTGACTGCGAAAGACGCTTGGTGTTGAGCAGATTTCTGGACGCGCTCTTGGAGATGCCGGTCTTCGAGATGGAGTTTCTGGACACGCTTTTTGGAAGTCGTTTTGGCGTGAGCTGCTGGGCAGGCTCAGTGGTTGGCTCCAGAGTTGGTATGCTTGGTATGCTCTTACCAGACTCCGCCTTGGCTGGAAGACAGAGACCAAGAGCTAAACCAGTAGCAGCTGCACCACTACTAAAAGTAGCACCATTTGGAGTGGTGGTCTTAGACCCAGATGCAGAGTTGAGGCCAGCTTTAGAGGCTGAAGCAGCAACAGATCCAAGACCAAGTTTAGACAGAGACCCTGCAACCGAGCCTAAACCGATGCCAGAACCAACTCTTGAACCAGCACCAGAATCAGGTCCAGAACCAAGACCAATGGTGGATTCAGAGTTCACAACACCAGTAGGGGCAGAGCCGAGTTTGAGAGTAGAGCCAGAGGCAAGGCTAGCTTTGAGACCAACATTTGGTACAGCCAGGCTAGTGTGACCAACAGTGTGACCAGTTCTCGGTCCAACATATTTTAGCTCGCCATCATCAAGGACCTTCTTCTTGAGGATCACAGAGCCTCTCTGAGTCTGTCTCTTTGGCTTAGGCTCCTCCTTTACCTCATACACCTTATTTTTATTGTCGAAAACAAAAGCACCCTCCTTTTTAGACCGACCAAAAAGCTTCTTGAACAAAGGAGCACGATACGATTTCTTGAAAAACCCGCTTTTTTGAGGAGTAGGGCTCTTTTGAAGACTGACTTCGGGAGTCCTTGTCTTGAACTCGTCGTGTAACTCAGCTGCAGCTTCAGAAAGAGTGACGCTTTTGGCAGGAGAAGAGCTAACCAACTCGGGAACTTTTGGAGGACCTAAAGTCTGATCGCTGGCGTTTGCAGCCAAGTCTAATATCCGTACAGAAGGCGTAGCAAAAGCACTGAATGGCAGGATTCTAGGAAGAGAAATGGCAGGAGGGATGGATGTTTTTTCCGTTTTCTCGGTCGCTTTCACCTCCTCGGAGCCTTTGGTCTCTTCAACCCCACTTTTCTCATCTCCCTTGACTTCCTCCCCACCCTCCCCTTCCTCAACCACCCCCAAACTCCCATGCGACACATGCACTGAGCCAACTTTAACATGCCTAAACTCCTCGATCCCCACGCTCGCCCTCAGAGCGTGCTTCCTGTCGAAGAGGCGATCCACAACTTGCGGCACGTCCGACGCATCCACCTTGGGCAGACTCACGTTTGACGTAGTCGTGATCAGTGTCCAGTCACTCTCGTTATCGTCATACATCAGAACACTGTGCTTGTGCTCCAAAAACCGGTCCAAATTGTTGATCTTGTGCAGCTTTGAGAGTCTGCTCAGACGACTGGCCGACGAAGGAAGAGTCAGGTTGCTTATGTCTCCCTCTGGAGAACCGGATTTACTGTAGTTGATCTCCACAAAGTTGAAAGAAGAAGGAGTAGCCTCGCTATTCTCGAGCTTCTCAAGAAACGTGTCAAGCTGAGGAGTCCGCCCTATGCTCTGGGTCTCGCTATGCTCCTCTACAACTAGCTTCTCACTAGAGTCGCGCTTCTTAAATCGGAGAGGCGCAAAATCGTCAATACTCCCTGAAGAAGAGAGCTCGGTCTTTGGAGAAGAAATAGAAGGGTCTCTGCTCTTAGAAGCACGTTTAGATATCACAGGGTTCTGGGAAAACGCAAGATCTCTAGGAGAAACGCTAGGCTCAAAGATAGGCTTAACACCAGACTTCTTCTCTGGCTTGCGGCTCAAGTCGATACCCAAAGCTCCCAAGCCCAGCCCCTTCTTCACCTCCTGGTGCAGCTGAAAAAATGCACACTCTTGACTGAAGAATGGGAACAAAACGCGTAAAAATGGCACCCAGTTATTGAACTGATCAGCCTCTAAAGAAGCTATGCGAAGAAAAGCACGTCCCAGTTGTGAGACCAATACAATCTCATTATGGGCTTTGTTGATGCTTTTGATGCGAAGTGCGCCCTTTGGGAAGGCTGGAAACACCAAGTTACGACCAATGGTCGCGTCAATCGCACAAACCGCCAACGCCTTGATCTCGCCAAACTTGAAACCAAGAGTTCCCTTGTAGCTCTCTTCAACCTCGTCAGTTTCCACCGAAGACATGGTAGAGATACCCCTAGTGTGGTGCATAGGAGATGCCTCTGTGGCAAATTCCTCATCCTCGCTCTCTGCTCCCATGTCAAGATCCTCGAGGGTGACATCTCCATGAGCAAGAAGCGCTTCACGAGAGCCAATACGTGCCAACTTGTCCAACGAGCGCGCAGTGTGCGACTTATGAACGCTCTGGTAGTCTGCTACTTCTGTGTCACTGAGTAACATCAACTCCACAATTTTTTTGGATGTGTTCTCTGCGGGATGGCGAAGCTCAAACTCAAAGTAGTCGCGCTTAAGGATGCGGTTAGTATTGAAGCGGCACCGCGGGTCAGGCACGCTCTGAAGCGTATTAAGATCACGAGCAACGCTGAAATTGATAGAGAAGTAATCCACAAAAAGCTTCTCATTATTGAGATAGTCTTTAACTACACCCCAGTGTATGGACGCGAATTTCAGCGCACGCTGGAGGTTTTCAGTGATATTTACAAACATAGTGCGAAGGGCCATGTCCAGAAAGGAGAAGTCCGGTAAACTATTCTCGAAATAAAGCAGCATCTGGTAGAGCCGGCTGATGAGTTTTGTGATGGCCTTGAACCGGATGAAGGGCGCTCTAATAAGCGCAGCTGTGGTTTCTGGGAGTTTTGGGTCAAAGACATACTGACAGGAGTAGTCAATATAGTACTTATTGAAGGAAAGGGCCCAAACGCTGACGTCACGAAGCACGTATATTTCGTCGAGTTGGGTCATTTGAGCAGATTTGGGCGTGGAAAGCATATTTTTAAGAGTAGTGTGTGTTGATATAAGTCCCGAGACTGTATTTGTGAAAGGAGCATTTGAAGACTCGGCATATTCAAGAAGTTTCTCGAGAACACCGAGGTATGTGATTTCATCAGAGAGAAGAGTGCGAAGAGTCTGGCCTCTTGAGGAAATGGCAACCTCTATTTTGTTTTCAGGTTCTGAATATGTCTCAACGTTTAGCTCATTGAGCACTTTCATTGAAAGCTTCGACACGGGCATTGGAAAGAAGATGAAGAAGAATAGGAAGAAATTTCAACTTTTGTTTAACCGTTGCTTCCTTCAATCATGGCTGGCCATTGAAGGGGTATGCATGCAGTGTACATACAGAGCGCGTTCGCGTAAAATTATAATTACAGGGGGGCCTTTTTACTGTATAATTCATTGAATTTCACCATATAATGGGAATTCCGTTAGATTTATAGACAGCCGTCAAGTATTATTCAGAAAAATTGGACTGTCGCCAGTTCGTAGGATTTTATAAAGCAAATTTCAACACCAATGCACCTTTGAGTCTGTCCTGCAGTTGAGGCGAATTTTTCTGTAACTCGGCAAACTTGCAGGAGAGGCAACCTGAATTTGTTGCAGGCACCTTAAAACTAAAACTTACGTCTACTTCTAATCGACCTACAACTCATTACACTTCATGGATCAATCGATGGCCATCTCATCATCTCAATTAACGCGCCTAATTGATGACTTGTGTCAAATAAATCATGATGCAAACATCCCTGTAACCTAGTAACGGTTGGTGTTAGGATGTGTATTGTGGTGTATGGGTTTATATTTTAAGGTGAAAATAATACAAATTTGGGCTAATGAGTTCAGACACCCCACTTGGTGCCAAAAGCGTATTCTTTGACCCTGAATTAAACCCGCAAGGAAATGCGCCTCAAGGTTTCAAAAACCGACGCGTCCCTTTAAAATTTCCCGAAAAGGTGAACGCCTCAGCTGTCACGAGCGGGATCCCACTTCCAAAGGATCCATTACCTAAATATTTCAAGTTTTATAAAGCTAAAGAGTCAACATATATTGCTGAAGAACAGATCAAAAAAGATCCAGGTTTGGTACCAAGTAGTTTATTAAGAAAAAGACCTAAGAAGCAAAATGTGCAAAATTCAAGTGCTCTGAAAAAGGTTAGACTTGAAGATGTTGATGAGTGACGAATTATGATTTATGAATTATGACCGAAGCGTATATTTGTAGATTTATCTGTGGGAATTGTCATCACTGAGCTTGACTACAGAATGATGCCGTTGCTGTTAGATGAAGTCTCGTGGTTTGCCGGTATCTACCGTGAATTATATCTAGCACTAATTTACATTTATGACACAAGATTACATTTCTTGCATTAGCTTATCTTTTATTACCCTGTACATTTAATTCAGTGCACAGAATCGCTTAGATCGGGGTCGTCTACCTCCTTCAGCAGCGTGTCGGAGTGCGTTTAGAAATGTGTCAATGTCTTATGTGCATGATGACAGGTTATTTGGGGTGGATCTTGAGTAGCTCTTTTTTCAAACCCAATGGAGTGATTCTTATACGAATTTAGTATGTATGGTCAAATTCAATTTTTACTGGCCAAGATTTTAGGTCTATTGGAGCACCATAGCCCTGCTAGGCTGAAGCAGTATAAACAACAAGTTAGCCTAAAAATGAACGCTTATATTTCCGACTATGATGCACAAAATCTTGTGAAGCGCAATAGTTGTATGTGTGCCATTAGCTGGTCTCTAGAGATTTATACCCTCATTTTTAAGGTATAAATTTCAACAGAAAATTAGGTTGATCTCTTTTATAGAGGGTCGTATATAATATGTTTGTATGTATGTATTTTGGAGCGGAGATCAGAGGATTATCCAGTTTTAGTTTCGACCATAGTCTGTGTAGTGATTCAGATAGGATTTTCTAAGGTATGCTTGTGTGAATACTGAACCCTGTCAACACTAAAACATAGAGATAAACACAACTATATATTCAACACAAAAAGCATATAGACAACTACATATACCACACAAAGAAAATAAACAACTACAATTGTAACACCACCCAATCATGAATTATGATAAAAACCAGGATAACGAATAATAATGTCAATTGGTGCAATGAGCTGATGACGTGAGTATACGATTTCCGTATAGCTAGTTCTATATACAATAGGATTAGGTCGCTTTGAGCGATATACATGTGTTATACAAGTGGTGCACACCAATGGACTATTACTGTGCACTTGAACGTGGGAGGATTTTAGTTTTTGTGCTCAATAATAACGTTTTAGAAGTTTTCCAGGATTTCCAGCTCGAATTAAGAAAGTATGAAGCACTATATATTGGTTCATTTCCAATGTTATGATATCCGGTCTTCTCAAAAACCCTCCGAAAGCACCTTTATCAAAATCTCCCATGTTCCAAACATGATGATACTGTTTGGAACCGTCCTCATCAAATGTGGCGTCAAGCCACCGTACATAGAGGCTAATCCCTCCTCTTTCACAATCAATCTGAAGCACTGGATCACCCCCGTGTATTTCTGTCTTCCGTTAGCTCCAGGTGCCTGTCTCAAACGTGTTCTGATCACCTCATGCGGATAGGTAATGATCGAGGCGCAAAATTTGGCAAACCCAGCAGCACCAGAGCGTGCAGCCCACTCAGAAAAGACGTCAGATTTGTTTTGGGTCTTATTAAGTCTCTCCAGTCTTTTGTGTAAAAAGCTCTTCATTTGCTCATACAAGACCCACTGAATTACCCCCTCTGTAGACCCTAAATATGACGCAGTTAGGCCTCTATATAGGGCCCCGACGCCTTCTCCGCGTACTACTTTCACAGTACAGTCCCAGGAATTTTTGTACAATCTCTGGCCGTTGCGCTCACTCTGCGCCTTGTCAAGCTGTAGCCGAGTTTTCAAAAGCCAAAGAGGATTTGTGGCCGTACTGGTCACCACACCAGCACACGCGGCAGACACAAGATGTATCCAGGTTGCCTCGTTATTATTATTGAAATTTCTGCTTAAAAACTGTTTTGTTGTACCGTATGTCACGAAATTTATCGACCGCGCAGGAATTACTCCAGCGAGGTTAGGACCAAGCCCTTTGAAAAGAGCACGAGTCCCTTCTGTTCTATACACGTTTCCGAGAATGCTGAAAGTTTCCCCGAAGTGCTGAGCTCCTTTAAGAACGAAATTGGACGATTTGATTGTTTTGTTGTAGCTCTTTGTGTACACATCCGATTGGAGTCTCGTTTTCACAACGTCAAGAGGACACGTAGCAACAGCTCCAGCCATTCCTCCAACGCCTCCAGCGACAAAATGGATCCAGGGGCTCACATTTGATACTTTAATCTCTTTGGATGAAACATCACTAAGCTTAATTGGCTCCTTATTATTGAGATTTTTCTCGTCCGACCCGAGGTATGGCATCAGATCCTGTGCCTCTTTCTGGATCCGAACGAGCTTCTCTTTCTCAGACATGGTCATCTGAGAGGAGCTACTTGTATGGCTTTTAGCTAGGCGTTGCTGAAAAATTTAAAATTTTTTGCAGAGATGAGCTCGTGACAGAGTCCTTTAATTTGTGCTACAGGTTGTTTTCAGTTGTTTATCTGGTTTGGGATTGTTCTTTTGTAAGTTTTTAAATATTTTGCAAAGTTTGGTATTATTTCGTTCGATTTTGAGGGCTTTGTGTGGAGATTTTCGGAGTTTGGATGGGAGAGTGGTGAGTGGTTGATGGGGGGATATACAGCATACATTGATAGATTTGATTATTTCGGAGGTTTTTCAATTGGTGAGCTTGTTCAATTTTTCTTATCAGCTGAATTGAGCGTGGAGTGAGTATGATGCTCTTTGTAAAATTGAGCATTCAACTTTATTCAGCAATTGAACTTGAACATGTGTCAAGAGTATGCTGAGTGATTTGGTGTCCGAGGTGAGAGTATGTCATTCAAATGCTTGTACGCAATGTACTGCAAAACTCAGAGAGGCATTCAAGCACCATTACTCATTCTTTGAAGGTACACTTGAACAGATTAGGAGCACTCCTACTAGATCAACTATAAACTCTAAAACTTGGTTTCTAAATCTCTTTGTAGGCATGCCCCCTTGAAAGTTTCTACTGAACGCAAAAACTAGCACAAAACAACCACGCTAATATGAAGATTTTATGACAGACAGTTCATCAACAGGTACGTAAAATTCTCTTTTGTCAGTCTAGCCTAACCAAGTTCGAAACACGTACCTTTCATCCGTGCCGACTTATTAACTACCTCAGAATCCTCATTGCTCTGTTGCGCACCACTGTGCAACTGACTCGGCAAAAATGATTCAACAGAGAAGAATCTGAATAAATGGTACTGATTTTGACCATCCGGTGCCAAATTTCAAGACTATACATGTCTATACGATTTCATACATTCTGACATTATAATTTGAGTTCAGGATAACCAGTGTCATATGGGCCACTTGGCTGGATAGTTCAGTGAATATGATAAATGATTCAATTATGCTTGCCTTTATTCAATATACTCAATAATTCTCATGTTTTATACTTTCATACATAATTTACAATAAATCGCTGGATTATCCATATTAGCGTTTAAACATCACATTGGCTTCCCAATTACTCCTCCTCCTCAGCATCACCCCCCTTACCGGCGTTCTTTCTCTTGGTTCTGCCTGGTCTGCCACCTCCGTATGGCGAGTTAGGAGCGAAATCAATGAACTTCTGAGAGTCCAATCTCACCATGAAAGATGGGATGGAAACAACCTGGGACCCCACAGCAATGTGACGCTGCTGGATCAACACTCTGGCGTGGTGGACAGATCTCGCAAGACCCAACTTGAAAACCTGGGTTTGCAATCTTCTCTCCAAAAAGTCCTCAGTCTTCAAAGCCAAAACGTAATCCAACTTCATCTTGTCCTCTGGCAAAACACCAACTCTCACCAATCTTCTGATCAAGGCATTACCCTCGAACAAACGCTTCTGGTCCTTCTCGTCTCTGGTCAACAAGTCTCTGGCAGCACGACGAATCTTCGAGAGCTGAAAGTTGATTCTGTAAATTTCGTGCTTGTTTTTCAAACCGAACTCACCAGCCAACTTCAACTCAGCGTCCAAACGAACAGACTCGTATGGGCGCTTTGGAACAGAGTAGGTTTTGGAGTACGTTCTTGGAGCACCTGGGGTTAGTATTTTTCTTATCTATTATTTATGTACTGAGTGTGTATTATCTATGCCTTCTGTAATATCTGTAAAAAGATGATAGTAGACAGATAATATGTCTCAAACATATTCAAAAAGTGTTGGTTGCAATTGGTTGTGCAAATAGATAGATGATGACTGGAAAAACAATGACAAATGAAGAGTGTTCAATAAATGCATGAATATTAGTTCAAATTATATGAAAATATATGCAAAATATTTCGTAAATATTTTCATAAAATCATCACTGATTTTCGAGCTGATCAGAATTTTTATTCCACATGATTATCTGAATAGATGGTTGAGTAGCTTGTCGATCGATTACTATAGTAAACATAATCATAACCATGTAGCACAGTATGATAGATGTACTAATAATATCCAAATATATCAAGATCAACCATCCTTTCAACCCAGCTCTTTCCTATCAATAAGCTCTTTCAGCACACATATTACCACTATTCATCGTCATCGTTATCCCACACATTCTTCTCATCTTTCATTCTCGGGATTTTCACTTTTACCATTTATCACTGTTCCCACGAATTTCAGGATTCCCACACAGTCAAGTCTCTTTATCTGTATCATTCCATCGAACCAAATGCAACCAACCAGCTTATGCTCTGTTCATACGTACGAGGCATGATGGATAGTGTTCACAAGTTTGGCCTTCAAGAAACTTTCAACTTTTTTTCACGAGTCTCTGGTTATGAGCATTTGGATTTTTCACGGAAGCGAGTAATTTCAATCACGTGTTTGTGACGCTTTGTTCATGCACGTGTAGTTTTGTAGGGCGCTAATTTAACCTGGGAGATTGGGTTATATTTGCTTAACTACGTGGTGAGGGGGTTTATAGATTGTAAGAGGACTCATTAGCTATTCTATGATGTTTCGAACGTCTTTGCAAATTTTCGTTGCTTCGGGATCTCTGTGATGGAAGTTATTATGGTTCGTATATATTGTCTTTTGAATCGTTGAGTGAGGTGTACCTAAAGACGGGCTATACATCGTTTCTAATATTAGATGCGGTTTTCAGTTGGTGTCATAGAGTTTATCTAGGTTTCTCTTGTTTTGAAAGAGATCTGTACCCTGAACTACATCTTAGTGAATCTACCATGAAGAGAGATGAAATCGTAAGCAAAGCAGCATTTGGAGAGTTCTCTGTAGAGCAAGTCTTTTCTTTTCAGTATCTTGGTTTTGAAAATTCCTATGATAGTGTCTTGAGAAACTAATAGCATTTTTAGTACCTTCCATTAAAAATAGTAGTGGCAGTAATATGATCTGAAACAGTTAGTATCCTGAATGATGCTCTATATTAGATTTTAGAACATGAGAATACTCGTTCCGTTGGACTCAATCACCTCACCATTAAGAGACAGTAGACTAAAGACCGCTCTCTCTTACTTTGAAGAAGGTACACATTTTATCATAATGAGGAAGCACTAGTAAAGGATTTAGAAAAATGTGATACTCTTCATTGTCGGTTAACAAGCTTTGACAGATCTGGAACCCAACGCAAGTCTTTTGAAGGTTTTATCTTTTTACTGGTAGTTAAGCTATGAGCAGTCAGTTAGCGCCCATTGTAATAGCTGTTAATGTCCAGATAACACTTGCTATTACAATTAATCAATATTGAACAGTAAAAAGAAAAGCTCGTCTCTCTAAAAAATGTCTACACTCATAATCTCATCATATATACAGAGTAATCACCAAAACACCCAAAACTCCACCAAAAGAAGTCAACCAATTTATTGAGAAAGATTAAACAAATCCCAAAACCTTCCTAACTCATATTATTCAAAACGATATACAATAATAACCAAAAAGACCCACAAATGCCCCCAACTCTCGACATAATCACATGATCATGCGTCTCTAAAATGAACTCACCAAAACGATAAATCAATGAAACCTTGAGAAAAATAACCACAAAAAGCAGCAAAAAACCATAAAAATTTCCAAGTATAAAAGCAGGCTCAACAAAACTAGAACCATAAAACCAATAAAATCACAAAAAACTAATAATATGTCCCAACAACCAACCCCCCTACTGCAGAGCTCCACCCCCCAAGCCCCCCTCCAACCCCCCACTGATTTCAGTCAGATTCCAATAATAGAGCTTGAGTCCTCTAGAATAAAACTCCAGAGTCTTACGCGGTCACTCCGCAAGCTCCAGGACGAGCTTACCCGGCAGAACACGATGCCGCGGTGGGAGTCGCTCCAAAACCAATATAACATTGTGATCACCCAGCTTAATTCTTTGTCTGCTGAGCTTTTTGATCACTATGAGATTCTATCCAGTCGAAACGTGTATCCTGTAAGCACTTTTCCAACTACACAGGAGGAGAACTTATTGAATACACTTCTCAGAAAAAGACCAATTCCCGAGGCTGTAGAGTGGATCGAGGAATCTGAGAAAAGGGCGGACTTGTTGGGAGTGGACAATGGGCTTTTGGAGGATAAGGAGGATGAATTTGTTTCCTGGTGTTTGGATGTGATGCTGGAGGAGCAGGAGAAGCACAATTTTTTTGGGGTTTTTACAAGGGCTGAGGCAGAGAGGGGAGAGAATGGGGGGGATGAGTACAAGATTGAGAAGGAGGGGGAGAAGCGAGGGGTGGGGATGGATGTGGATGAGGCGTTGAGGTTTATGTATAGGGGAGCGTGATCACTATGGGCGACAAAATGGTGATTACAATGTTCAAGCATACAACAACGAAGGAAGTGACTGAATAGTTAATGAGATTACTCTTAGTGAAGCATATGGTTTGGTTTTTCTTTTGCTGGTGAGTTATGTAGAATCAGGTATGCAATTCAACTGCAAGAATAAACTACAAGAAGTTTGCTTCGCATACAGTCGACTTTATTGTCGGGTATATCAGCAAAGAATGTTATACTAATCAGATCGCTGACAGGAACACTTTGACTGAAACGAATAGGAAACGCTTATCCTAGTAGCGCCTCTCTTGGTTGTCTTCAGATGGACATGTCGAAGAATTCCTCTTTGGCATTCGTCATTGACTATTGTTGGACTAGTACCATTGACCAATCATCGTACATGATCGTTACGCAGCTTGCCGTTATCATCCTATATATAGTAGAGTACTGTGGATACACTCGATGGGTACTATATACAGTTCGTGTATCTACATCAAAATCCTATTTCAATATGACCTAAATAAAAAGTTCAGCCAAGAACTTACACTAAGACTTGGTAACCGCACAGCACTACAAATCAGCCCAAACATGGACCCTCATAATTCCAAATATAGTACACGAAAGCTCATGAAAAGTGGTAAGTGACGGTTTAGCCAAAAAAAAGTTGATCGAATCTCATTAATGGAGTGATATATATGTGTCAGGGTGAGAAGGTTACGTTCATTGAGTTTCAGTCTTAGATTTGTCTGTGTAATGATTTAGATGTAATCTGAAAAGAACTTGTGGAGCTGATGAATACATTTAACTGTAGACGCGTTTAATGATTTTCGTTACAATTTGTAGAATACTATATGCACTCGCTATCTACACTGCACTATATGGTACACTAGCTATGTTATACAATTTTTATAAGCCAAGCTCATTCTTGAGCTGATTGTCTATTTGTTTCGCTCATAGTTGATATTCACAAAACAACTGTTTCTTTCTCAGCCACCCCCTTCTTCCCCCAAGCTGGGCTCCATATATGCATAGAGTTATCATTCGCGACGCTACACAAAGTCATTTCCTGGTTCGGACTCCACTCTACGTCGTTAACACCCAACATGTGTCCTCCATGAACAAACCCCAAAGGCGTATCTTCACCAAAATCCCATAACTTCACCAAATGATCGTCTTGGCCTCCCGAAACGAGCACGTTTTCATAATGAGGACTCCACAGAACCACAGAGATCCCTCCCTCGTGCCCCATCACCTTATTCACTGGCTCTGAAAGCGCTCTCAAGTCAAAAAGCGAAATTTCTCCACCAGAACTACCGGTAGCTAAACCAAAACTGCTCCAGGGGCTAAAACTGAGAGTGTTTAGTGCTTCAACACACCGTGTCTCCACAGAAGACCCTTTTTTGCGCGTGTCTATGACCCGGATCACGCCCTGTTCATCTACACTACAAAACACCAGATCGTGCAGTGGATGCCACTGCACGTCGTTCGCGGTAAAATCGAAAATTGATGAAGGGGTTAGTGTGTTTTTTCCACTAGTGTATTGTTGAATATCCCAAAGTGCTACGTCATCAGCTGCCGAAAGTAGAAGGCCTTCTTTATGTAAATTCCACGAAAGTCCGAACCCTTCGGTTTTGTGGTGCCCACACGTGATCTGGGGAGAAAACAGAGTCGTGAGAGAAGAGTGTTTTGTTCGGTCAAATATATAGACACATCCTTCTCCATTTATAGAGGCTATGACGTCTATCTTCTGTGGCATGTAACGAGCCCTATTGACCTCCCTGCTGTGTAGAATTTCTTGAAACGGTTTTAGCGAGTTGAAGCCGTCTTGTTGAGCAGAAAATTCGCGTGCGTCGGGATCATAGTGGTCTGCAGAAGCCGTGGACTTCCCAACGCTGTAATGCATGATTTTGAGCTTTTCCTGTGCCAGAAGCGATGTGAAGGTGCCACAAAGAACCCTATAAGATATAGAGCCTGTGTCTGGGTCGTGCTCTGCATCAGGGAAAAATTGGGCAGTTAGAGAGGGCCATAAAAGTGATGAAGTCTGGAGATAATTATATAGCGAGGGGGCATTTTTTTTCCAGATCCGGTATTTCTCTTGGTCTGAAACGGGAATTGACGACAGAGGGGTGGTCGAAGACGTCTCCCCGTCTTCTATAGGGATTTGTTCAGGTAGACTCATGACGCGAAATTTATTTTCGCGTTTTTTAGTGCAGGTATACCAAGCAACATGAGTTGGTGTGCTGTGTGTGTGTTTTATGATTCTAGTTCTTTATAGCTCTGAGTGTTTTCGTTGTTTCTGTCTTATTAGTTCTGTTTTCGAGTCCATTGGTGAAAAATTAATGGAGATGCTGAGTGCGAGAGAGAGGGAATCTAGTTGTGAGTTGGAGTTGGGGGGGTTTTAACTAATCAACGATAGGTCTTTAGGTTGTAGTTTTTCGTTTTATCGTGTTCATGAGTGGATCAGCGATCCTTTGTGAACAATAAATGCATTTTTTATGATTTTCAATGATTTTTCATAATTCTAGAATTGTCACTCAAAGTACAAAAACCATCTTCTTCAGTGTCTGATTTTATTGGAAACATATAGAACTTTTTTATAGTACCTTATCTTACTGCTAAAAACTAGCCCATTGATTTGAAAGCTCATTTTAAATACTTTTGACGTCTTTCGTAAATCTTATGGGCTTTCAAGAAGTTGGTCACTTAGGCAAGGCAATACTGAAAAACATACACATTATCAGACAGCTGTGCCTGTGACTTATCCATCTTAATACTTATGAAGATACACTACATCACACCAGAGAGCCGAATAACTGTATGATCCTATGGATATTTGTCTATTGATGAAGTAATGCTAAATATTTGCGTAAGAGTTATTAAAGCGATTATCGTTTTCAGAGCCAATTTGAGAAATTCTGTGTAACACAACTGTAAGTGTAATTTAGGGGGTTCAGAAGACAGTGAAGCGACTAGCTCAAACTTAGCATACTGAGATGAAAGGCAAGCAATTGGTTCAAACTAATCAAGTTTATCGCAATACTTATGCTTATATGCTTATCGAAGTGAAAGAATCGCGATTGGCTTTGTTTTGCTCAGCTAGGTATTTGCCCCTCATTCTCGCTCAATTCCACACTCTCCTCCTCATTCTTCATAGCTCTCGCTACCTCCTCCAACCTTACTCGCGAGTCTTCTATCGACTCCTTAATCGTGTCAAACAAGCTCTTATCATACAAGTTTTTCAAGTCCAGAGTCTTGTCCAAGTCAATATCAAAATCAAACCAAACCTTCTTCTTGTTAGATCCACTAATCATCTTCTTCTCCATCTTCTTAACAGAAGCCAACAATTCAAGCTGATTTTTTTTCAACGCTTGAAGATTAGACTCGTACTCTGGCGTAAAAAAAGTGTTAACCTCCATAGCTTCTTCTGCCATTTTTTTGACGTCATCGAGAACGTCTATCTGGGTCCACAACTTGTCCTGATAATTCACGTTTGGCTGCACAGACGGGATTTTATCGGCATGTCTCGGGTATTCCGCATCTGTGCTATTCCTTATCGGGTCAAAAAGCGAGTCTCTGGATATTTCATCGTTCTGAAGAGAGTCATTATACGTACTGGTTCTTTTCAATCCTGTACCATTGAATGCCGAAGCAAGCTCGAAATCATCTAGTATAATATTATTGTGTTTTGAACTCGCCTTTGATTCCTGGGGTGTTAAATCGTGTGTTGAATCGTGAGTCAAGTCATACGGTCCAAGAGTGCTTCTTCTGTTGAGAGCTCGGGAAGGACTCTTGCCTTGAACAAGTCCGGTGCTTGCTTTACGGATGTTGAATTTTGAGGGTATTGCCGGATTCATAGGCTGTGAAAATGCTCGCTTCTGAAGCATGCTCGCCACATACGTATCGTCTTTGTTTTTCGACACAGAGAGGTTTCCAGAAGCGTAGTCCACAACCTCCGAGTCGTATGACTCGGTCTCTGATGCGGGGGGGCTCGTCAGACTCCGCACGGGTTCCATGGCTCCTAGTTTTGGCTGAGGCCTATTCAAAAAGTATGGAAGGTCACGTGAAGTAGATAGTGATTTTCGAGGTGTGTTTGGGTCGCTAGATTTTGGGTCAAGGGTTCTCTTGAAAAATTGTTGGAGTTTGAATTAATAGGGTTTCATATGTGGCTTTGTATGACAAGTTCTAGGTTATGCATGTAGTATGTGGGTAGTACTAAATATTCCTGAAGTTGGAGGAGTTGAGTTGGGGAACAATTGGATTGCTCATATACTTTCTTGCCAAATGAACATGTAACTTTGTGAGTTTCGGTGGCGACGATTGTATTTCAGATCTACTACTTACTATATAGAAATATAGTAAACATGCACCAAAAGTATAGTAACACCAAACATAGAACTGAACCCTGTTCGAACAAGGCTATAATTTACGATCCTCATGAATCATTAATGCAATGTAGTCTATTAAACTTGTAGAGATGTCAATCAAATGTATACAAATTTTTTTTGAAGAGACTTTGATGATTTGAGAAGTCTAAGTTAACACTATGAGTGGAAACACACTATGAAATGATTTTCAAGACCGATGAAGTGAATCGCTATGTTCGTATTCACTCGCAATTATATGCTTGGTTTTGCTGGATCCCACGGCCCCTGCAACTCATTCTTATACTGCTGAAGAAAGATAAAATACATCGGACAAAAGAACAAGATGAAAAAGTTTATCAGGAACCAGGTGAAGATAATTATATAGTTCCTTATCACCAAGAAAAGCAACGTACTGACGGCTCCAAAATACAACAGACACAAAATTGCACACACTTTGAAACCAAGGCTACGTCTCAATCTATGCTGGAATATGGGGAAAAGCCCGTAAACTTCTATAGAAACCAAAATAAAGCAAAACACAGACATGTTCAGATTCAATCGTGAGGAGAGAACTATCACATTGGCAAAAAGAAGGTTAGTCAGCAACACAGACAGCTCAAACTTGTCCTCTTTGCCTAAATCGTACTCGTAGTTATGGCATATGACGTTCAAGCACGTGAGCCACGTGGACAAGGCCCAAATGGAGTCAGAAGACGTGGACTTGGTCAAAGACCGAAGAACAGGAGAAAGCGTGAGAACCGTGAAAACGATCAAAAGTGAAGATTTTAACGTCAGGAGTCGTTCGAATCGATCGCGTTTGTGGTGATGCGCAAGGATATCCCAAATAAAGTAGCCCATAAGTGTGAGAAGCAGGCAGATGAACAGGGGAGTGTAGGGGGACCAGTTGTTGTTATACAAGCCATAGAAGATGATTATGACAATGGCGGTGTCACAAAAGTGCATGATCATCAAGCTAAAGTCCAGCACAAGTTTCCAGTACGAATAGCGCGTGACAGTGCTATTTCGTCTGAGCTGGGAAAGGAAGGAGGAGTCCACATAATTGTCGGGGTAATCTTGGGAGAGCCAGAGAAGTTTTCTCCAGGGGCGCGAGTAGGGGGGGCGAGGGCGGGGGGGCTGAAGATTCACGGCGGACTTGTGGCGGTCCATGATGAATATTTATTGCATGTGTTGGTATTGTTATACATTGTTGACAATCTCTTAGATATACAATTATTTACATTCAGAAATACTGTGTATATGCTTTCGTTCTATGAGTGAGGTTACTCATGATCCTGGGATTCTGATAGCTTGATAATTGTTGCACTGATAGTTCTGCTGATGATTCAGCATATAAATTCTACATATTAAAGGAATTGAGTTACAAAGGAGTGATAGAAGACAAGTCATTTAGTTTTTCATGTACTTGAGACCTGTGTTGATTGATGTTATCACCCGTTTACAATATACGCCGGATTGAATGGTTTGAAGGACTGTGTGGCTTTGTAGAGGTGATACAGCATGTTTGAATAGTGATACAAAAAGAGACTTTCGATATTCTGTAAACTTTGGTATCAAGTTCTTCAGTGTTGTTTGTAACCATTATTTTATTGATCATAAAGACTGTATCTTTCGGCAAATGAAGCAAGCTACAGAAATTGAGGCACAAATCTTACAAAACACTTCTTTCAGAATATGAGATTTCGAAATATTTCAAAAAAACACTTTTATGCCCACCAGAAGGCCACATTGAACCTATTCACTGCTAAATTCCCAAGGACAACTATCCCTCGGTATCTACTTTAAAAAACGAAAACAACCAATAGCGAGAAAAACACTCTTAGAACAACATAGTGAACTGAAAATCACCAAAATCACCCTTACAACCTAAAGACAGCATTTCAAGATTTCGTCACACGACCCAACCATCACAAAACTCATAGAAGTCACAGAGCGGAAAGTTTCAGAAAAAACAAAGAAACACTTCAAAAGCATAATGCCAAACTCCCGCCCCAAAGGCATCGTTAAAAACTCAGAAATTTCGAAAAATCTCCCACTCTCTGCAAAGCCTTGGCAGGCTATTGGCAACAAGCCATTACTCTTCCCACCGAATTCACCTAAAACACACAAAAATATGAAAATTCAATCCTCGGCCAACTCGACGAAATAATCTCCCAACTTAAGTCAATCAAACTCAATTGAGCTCTTCAAGTCCATAGTGTGTACCCGATTTCTCCTGCAATTAAATGCGCTCTAAAAAATATACACTGCCACTAACTTACGAAAACCCCAACGAGACTACCCACCCGAAATAACCCATACTCACCAAACTGGGTCTCTTAACCTTCTTCATTCTATCCGTGGTTGTACGCAAGTTTGCGCCCCGAGAAATGCCATCTTTGAAGCGTCTCAGTGTTCCCCCCTTGACACGCTTGGTTCTTTCTGCCAACATTGTGCTCACGCTTCTTCTCTACTACACTCGATCGCAAGCCCTATCGGAGATCCATAAGGACCCCGACAATGCTCACATTAGCGACCTTGCGATGCCGTCCTTTCAGCTAGTGCCTGCACGTGTTCTTGGACACCCCTGGACCCTTCTCACTTCATCCTTTTGCGAAGGCTCTATCCTCGGCTTTTTGTGTACATTGGCCAACACATTTCTTTCTGTCAGATACTTCGAGAAAGTATGGGGTTCTCGCGAAACTGCCAAGTTCTTGGCCATAGTGTCTACCCTCTCTAATCTTCTAACAGCAGTATTCGTGATCCTTGTTTCTCCCGCAAAAGCCAAGGAATCATGCGGAGGATGCTTCGCCTTAGTTGCCGCTTTCTTGGTCGCTGCTAAGCAGCTGTTACCCGAACACAATATGAAGTTCTTTCGGGGTGCAGCTCTGTTACGCGTGAAGCACGTACCCTTCATAGTTTTAAGCGCTCTTCTTGTTGTTGGCTTGGTCGCACGCTGGGCTTACCCGGCTGTGAACTCGTATGCCTCTTTCATCGTAGGATGGATATATCTTCGGTTCTACCAGTCTACAATCTTGGAGCCTTTGATCCCTACACTGGAGGGTGCTCCTTTTGGAGTGCAAAGAGTGAGAGGAGACGCTTCTGATACGTTTGCTTTTGTGGGCTTTTTTCCTGATGCTGTACAGCCCACTTTGGCACCTCTATTCGGAGGCTTATATCTGGGATTTGCATCCGCTGGGTTGGTCCCTTTGTTCAATGAGGACGACGTGGCCCTGTCGAATGAGCGAGCCTTGCACAGGGGGCCAAGGGGGGGGAGAAGTAATATAGCAGAGAGAAGACGGCAAGTGGCTTTGAAGGTTTTGGAGGAGAGAATAGGGGACGAAACTACTTAATTTTCTTAGCGAAGCGAATGGAATTGAGCTGTTTACCAGGACTCTTTTTGGTAGCTCGAAGTATAGATCTCTATCAGATCAAACAAAACTCTTCTTCAATCGATGTCTTTCATCATAAGTACACAAGCCCTTACTTCCAGTTTATTATCAGCAGGTCTCTCAGTCAATAATGTTCATTAGATTGGATCCTTTGATGCGTTCATGATACCAGAAGAGGTGTCCAGAGTAATGGCAAAGAGCAAATGCCCTATCTTTTATTTCTGAGCTGACTAATCAATATTTGTATGACTTCGTGATAAGCTCTCTATAACTGTAACTCATAGTGCAAGTGCTAGTCCACTTGTACACGATTTTTGCTCATCATGCTAGTTATGTATTCTTGTACTATCAGGCTTTGTTTAATGTGTTTACTTGGTTGTAGGGTGGCTTCCTCACAAGTTTTTTTCATTTCATATACACTTCGTACGCCTTAACTGATGTATATGACCTTGTTCATGTGGGTGGGAGACCCCCTTTTCCAAAAATTTACCCAATGCAGGCACGTATTTTGGAAAAAATACGTCAAAATCACTCTTTTATCGACAATATCTTTTGAGGTGCAAATGCCGGGAGCCTTGTAGTCAAAGAGAATAATGCCTGATTGGTATGAAAGTTATCGGAGGGGGTTTAAATTGCTTTTAACAAGTTCCGAGTGCGCTAGGTGGCGATGTGGAATATGTCAAAGGGTATTGGAGGCTCAAGCAGGGCTGATCATCAAGCAAGCTGCATGAGGATTTTGAGGATTGTAAATAGCCCTGAAATGGGCTTAAAAATGGCATTTGGCTAGTTAGAATTGAAACTAGGAGCTTCCATTTATATTCAGACGGCTTGAAAGTTTGATTTTCTAGGTGCAAAATTGTAATCTTGCAAGATCAAATTGGGGGCGCAACTAAAAATTAGCTCAAAAGATTTTTGAAAATTACAAGGCTTTTCAATATATTCTGAATAACAACGGATGAGCTTTAAATCATACGCTTTATCTTTTTCTGACTATATTTTGCACTGCTGGATACTTGCAACAAGGAGAAAAAAGAAAGCGCCAGTAAAACACAAATTGATTGATTGGGGTTGCTTTTGCTCAAATATTTTGTACTCATTTTCACTTCAGAAGGAAGAGATTGAAAAAGCCTCGATTAAGTTGCGTCGTGTATGATTGTCTCTAATAAGACGAATCTGAGATCCAGCGATATAGAATTAACAACCTCAGAAAAAAGCTTCTATTTCCTCCGTTTCATCTACTTGAGTTTAGTGCTCACCACAAGGACTTGAAGATTCAGGTTACCTTTGGACAAGATCTTCATTCTAGAGAGACCGACACAGACCGTGGCTGATACTTCTGTGATCTTAGCTCTGCGGCTTCGTACTTGAACGGCGTGGTAGTGAATTCAAGCAGCGTTTGGATGAGCTGAGAAAGAGATTGGGCGAAGATACTTCTTTTGATCGGGTCAGTTATCAGTCAATGGGATAAATTAGACTCCAGGTATAGACTATGAGTGGAGCACCCTAGTCTGTGTCCTGCATTCTTATATTCCGCCCAAGCATAGCAAGTCTGGTTGCCGAGGAGGGATGTGTTTGAAGATTAACATCAGGATGGACTTGAGTAGAGATGTCGATCAGGCTGTGAGCAAGGGTCAAATTGAGAGGGCATTTATCCAGGAAATGGGATAGATGATAGTAAAAAATTCATTGTGGCTGAAGAGAACATGGGCTCTCGCTGTTATGGGGCCTGGATCTTATGGGGATCTTGGTTTAGTGATGTGCCCTCACACATTGGATCGGTGAACCGCTTTTGGTGTTGGGGATGGCGGTGTTGTCTGCTATTAAGGAAGCTTTAGCGAGTGCAAAAAGGGGACACAAGCTAATGGGAGAGAAGAAGTTTTGTTCCCTCCAATGTCGAGCGGATCCGGGTGGCGATGGGGGACGGGTTTCCGGGGATAATGGCGGTGGTAGGGAAGGAGGAGGAGGATTTTTTGTGGAGGTATCGGCTGAGACCCGTTTTCCACTCAAGTTGAGGATATGGCTTTATTGTGTTTAAAGCGAAGAATTGGTTTATATTTGGTTGATTCGGCTCTGAGATCACTTTACTGACTTCACTGTCTTTACAGATCAAGGCACCGGTGCTATCTTGATCAAGCTTTTTACTTGTTACTAAATACAGACCATTTGAGCTCCGTGGTTTTTATTGTATTACTTAGGTGTTTATTGAAGTGTAGATTGGGTAGTATATAGAGGTAACTCCACACAATGCGTATACAGGTGCTTTTCATGAGTGCGCCTGTCGTCTTTCACGGTAGACATATATTCTATATGACCCCATATTCACCCAGAATGATGTGCGTTTGTATGGTTGGACTTGATAGATCGGTGCTTGGGTATGCTATCCTTCATAAAAGATCAGAAGTGTCTACGAATGAGTAGTCAGCTTATAAAACTCTTTCTCCAATGCTTGTTTTGCTCTGGTGGGCTTGCAAAACCTGTCACACAACAGCATTGCACACTCTATGCAGAGTATACAACTTGGTTCAGTACATACACCCTTACGTATGGAGGAAAGAATTAAAATCAATAGACTCATGGGAAAATTCTATTGCAAGTCTAAATTTGGTACATTTTTTATCCAAAAATTTAGCTAATCAATTGCTGGAGTCAATCTAGTTTGAGCCCAAGCACTAACAAATTCTGCATAATTCATCACTAAAATATCAAAATATGTCGAGCCTCGAAGAGCAGGCCGCGCTGCGAAAAAGCCGACTCGCGAACCTTCGAAACAGGAAAAGGCCAGCAGAGGAGGTTCCTGATGATACGCCTCAAAAAAGTCATCCTGAAGAACCCCAATTAAAGCCTAAGCGCAAGATAGTATCAAGAAATATCAATCCGGAAACGAGGCTTCCAGAAACAGCCTTCACTTCGAAAACATTACAGTCAGAGTTTGATGAGGAGGTCTCGCTAAGACTACAGCTAGAGAATGGGGAGATTATAGAGGCGCTTCTGGAGGATGAAGAGAGTGAATTACTCAACAGCTTGGCGTCCAAATACAAGGAAGATGAGATTGAAAAGGTGAAGATAAGAAGTACAGTCACAAGGGATTATAAAAACGATCTAAAGGAAATGCAGAGCAAGTTGGATGCGTTGACAGAGAGGGCTATAAAGAAGATTGTTATTGAGAGGCTCAAAGGGGAATAGTTGTATTATATCGTGTATATTAGTTTGTGTTGTAAGAATAGATGGAATGGCTTATTTTTCTTTCTGGCGTTAATGAAAAAGTTGTGTGAGCGACTATCAAGTGCAAACCAGAAACACATACCTGAGTAAGTTTTAAAATAATAAAGAGGCAACATTTTCCTTCGTCCTCAAGGAGTTCAAGCACTCAGTCCAAATCCATGTTCAGTTAGGCCATCTGATAAGCTCGTTGACATCACTGATCCAAACTAAAGGCAGCAAACCAATTTTCAATTCACCAACTTATTGCGAACAATCTGAATCTACATTATAAATTTATCCAATATACCTCAAACATACTTCATTAGTGTGCCTTCTCTACGTACAACTTAGTTATGAACATTATAATGGTGCATCATAGGAGCTCTTCTTAATATGCTAGCCTCAAACTCACAAGTGAAAGCATTCAAACGTGTCATTCTTCTATATTTTAATCTAAGCAGACACACATCTCACATAATGAACCGAATATTCACATCCATTGGGTGCGATGACGACAACTGCGGCTTCTGCGACCACTTCCCCGCAATCACAGATCTCATGTTGTTCAACAAAGAAATATAGCTCTGGTTAGGATTGCCTCCCAAAACAGTCACAAATGCATACGTCATAGCCCCTGATGACTTCCCATTGATTTTAGCATCTGCACTGGTTTGGTCGTCCTTGCACCCAGAAATCGAAACGACATCGGCCAGCGAAGCCTTCAACCGTTTAACATTTTCTCTCTGTTCCTTAGTCTTGGTCTTGGCCACTTTATTGAATAGAGCCAATCCTGTATTGATGGTCTTCTTGATGTCTCCAGCAGCATAACTGGCAATCATATCGAGACCGTCTTGACCAAAAAACTTCAAAAGATTAGGCTCTTTCACCACGCCTTTGGTCAGATAAATATACGGAAGATCAAGTGCAGTACCAGAGTGACAGCAGTCGTACAACGCAGTCAAACGGCATCCCATCGGCAAAGACTTCACAAGGATATTGTGCATATCGTCATCAACTATAGGTCCAGCCTGCTGGAAGTCAAGCGGGTAAATGGTGTTATCATACCCGTCATCCTCATCTCCATCCAAGTCTTCAACCACCCCTCCATGACCCGAAAAATGGAAGAAGAGCGAGTCGTTTGGTTGCGCGTCCTTAACCAACCACTGCATTGCACGGAGGATGTTGGCCTTGGTTGGTTTGCGACCAGCAGCGGTCTGGTCGTCTGTGAGAAACACAATATCATCAGCTTTATACCCAAAATGTCTAATGATGAAAGCCTTCATTGTGTCTGCATCATTGATACACCCACTTAACTGGATTTTGCCCTTACCAAGGTAGTTACACCCGATGATAAGTGCCTTTTTACGACCGGTACACAGCGAGTATTTGTACCGAAGGTCCAGGCCTTGCCCAAACAGCTGAACTTGTGTTGGCACAGCATGGAAATTTCCCGGGTTGTACGAGGCCTGGGGTGGGGACTGTGGCGTATTGTACTGTTGAGGGGGTTGATTTGAAGCATGGTGCTGCTGAGGTGGGCGGGGAGCTTGGGGAGGACGCTGATATTGTTGGGGCGGAGACTGGTATTGCTGAGGAGGAGGCTGGTGTTGTTGTTGATATTGGTGGTGCAGGGACTGGTGCTGAGGAGCTTGATTATAAGAGGGGGCAGGGGGGACAGGAGGGGGCGCGTAATGGTTATTTGGGGGCTGGTACGGCTGTTGATACGGTTGTTGGTATGGCTGTTGATACGGTTGTTGGTATGGCTGTTGGTATGGCTGTTGGTAAGGCGGTTGATAACCAAGCTGAGGTTGAGGGTGGCCTGGAGGGGCATTCCAGCCGTAGGCGCCGGGTTGGAGGGGGGGTGGATTGTTTCCGGGGGCTCTGTAGGGGTACATTTGTATTTTCGATAAACGTTCTCTTGATTTCCGACTCGAGCCTGATTTGTGGAGATCTGGTGCTTTTATACACCCTGGCGGTGTGTGGGTGTTCCGCTAAAGTGTTCACCACTTTCTCTTGAAATACGATATGGCGAAGGTGCTAAAATCTGTTAGGTTCCGCAATGGTCCAGGGTTTTGCTTATATTATATATAATGTGCCCGTTGGTGGTTTGTGCTTCAAGTATAAATAAGCGTGTGTGATCTGTGGCTGTAAAGGCGGTATATATTATACTGGATGGCCATATTTAAGGTTATCAATTCAATTTGGGGGTAAATTATCGTTTTTACTCAACTCAATTGCCTGGATCGTGTGAGCAGGATATATGGATGCTGGCATGTAGCTAGCTGTAACGTTAAGGATAATTATGCAGATGAGGCTTGATTGGGGGCTAAGCGAGATCCGACAGTCAACGGGTTGAGATTTCGCAGTTGTCAATTACATTTGGACATTTGATTTAGTTTTTGCTGTTTTGGCGGTACATTGGCATTTCTATTTTCCAAGGATGTCAAATTTGACAGCAAATTGATGATCTTTCAAATGGAAATTAATCTGTAATTGATTGGTGCTTGTCATGTCTGAGTAAGTATGACGATAGCCGGTTGTTCAGTCGGCATATGGTATTCTAACATGTATTCCAATGTGTATCAGAACAACCCTATTTGGCCCTATATAGCACCTGCAAAAAAGAAGATGATCTTCTTGATTTCAGGAGAAACCAAAGACAACGTCCTCTACTTTGTATCATTCATGGTAGCGCGTACTTGTGTACTTATAACAGAATGTTTAAATGTATCGTTCATGTTTGGAAACTTGTCATATCGTCAGGAGTGCTCCCGAGGCAGACTTGTCAACTGAACGTGTTCACATGAGTGAAATGTACATTATCCATAGTTGCTTGTTGATAAAACTGATAAAGGCTATATTTTTTCAATAGAATAACATTTTCGACGAATTCTAGTTGCTGGAAATAGCTGTCCAGCAATGATATGCCGAACTTCAGAATTTAGTCTACACTTTGAACTTAGTGTATTCTTCTAGCATCAGAACTAATTGAGAAATAAATTCAGGCTAATCTCTGAAAGCAAAAAATTGACACCACTCTTCCTACAAAGGCTTTCCATATCTATCATGCAATCCAATATACTATATACACCTTAAATGAACAATATTATAATCAAAATCTAGCCCCTTATACTGCCCGCCAGCTTAACATTACTTACTGGTCTCTTTCTGCGATAAGCTTCCTCAACTCCCCTGCTTGCGTTTTTTGAATACGATCTACCCCCCACAATCTTCTTAATGAGCTTCCCCACTCTCAGTCTATCCTTTTCCACTTGCAACGCTATGAAATTGGCCTCCTGCTCTGGAGTAAGCATATTCCCCGATCCATTGATCTCATCCTTACCTCCCAAAGAAGCAAGAGCCATAGAAATGTTCAGGTTCCCCCTCACAGTCTCAGGTGCATCCAACCACTCCAAGCCCCCAACTTTCTCGAAAAGACTCACAATGTCCAAGCTCTCACCATCTACAATATTTGCGTTTGTATTGCTTGGCGTGTGGCATGATGTGTTCACCTCTTTTCTCAAGATTGTGTCTATGTCCACTTGAGAAAAGAAGGCACACGATTGTGGGATGTCCGGCACCCCCAACTGCTCACAAAACAAGCCACGAGTCCAAACATTCGCAATCTGGAGCAAAAGAGCTGTTTTGTATTTCTCGCTATCCTTACAAAGATAACGGATCTCATCATGCACAGTGATACACAAACGCGCATCCACTCCGTACCGTTCAATAAGGTACTCCATCAGGATGATCAAGAGATGGAGATAATCAACCCCCGAAGACTGAATAGCCCAGTTAATTCGCGAAGGAAGAAAACTGTTGGCACTGAGATTCAGCTTCTTCAAAGCTTCAGTGATTCCAGCTTTCAACACAGGAGTCTTTGGTATTGCATTTTCGGCCAAATTTTCAAGTCTGTTGAAAAGAACCGATTCCAGACCTCCGTACCAGATCTTCGACAAGTGAACGCCTTTCTCTGCAAAAAAACGTTTTTCAGCAGGCGTGAGTTTATAAGTCTTACCTTTAGTGCTGTCGAAAAGATTGTTACAAATCTTGATTACCTCGGGATCCGAAAGCGAAGGATTGAACTGCTTTAAGAGGGTCAGAGTATGTTTCAACCCAGCTCCGTAGATTCTACTATAATTGAAAACTTTTGCCTCATTTCTGGAAATCCCCAAAATGGCAGCCGTTTTCAGGTGAAGGTCCGTCTTCTCCAACTTGTTACCCTCCAACGTCATCCAGCCAATAGCACTTCCTCCATGAACACCAAACACAGAGTCGCTTAGAAGACTGGCAATCCACAACTCTTCGCTATCAACATCTGCGCCTACAAAACAGTACCCTTCAGGCGCTCGTATCTTGGTCTTCAACTCAGAGCCTATGCGGTTTTTCTTGACATTGGACGCCGTCAACCACGTCTTTTCTACGGCTCTGCGTGTGATCGTTCCCATTGGAAGAATCTGCGGGATGATGATGCCTACAGGATCATCTGCTGTGCCCTTAGACAACATGGGGAGGCCAAAATCCAGCTCTCCATCGTACACCACAAATTGACTCATGATACGCTCTCTTGACGAGATCCAGTAGCTTGCTGAAGCGTTAAGCTCGAGAACGCGCTGAGCAATATCGTAAGTCGAACTCATTATACCAGTCTCATGGTACTTCAAGAAAGTCTTAGCCGTCAAGCTTGTGGTTCTACTTCCTGGCCCCTGGGGATGGGGTACCTTGAAATACACATACTTATAGTCCTTAGTGAGTTCCTCAAAGTTTGGGTCCTTAGTGAAGTCTTCTATCCTGAGGTAATTCTTCTTGAGCATCTCATTGATCAAGGTAAACTTGTTGCCTTCTACTCTGAAGCACCAGCCCTTAGACTCGGTCCAGACCAACGGAAGTCCTTCCCACTTAAGCTGAAGGAGTATCGGTACTATACGCGTGCGCATAGAGAGCTTGATACCACCAGTTGTGGATGGAAAAAGGCTCTTGTACCACTCTGGAAAGCCCGGCATTTTTTGTCTTTTGTAAGGCAATCCTGCTTTGGTCATGCGTATAGGTGCAATCTCCCAGTTGAGCTGACCATACCAAGGGTCGTTCTCTATTTTTTCAGGATTCTTCTTATGCTTTTCAACAAGTTCTAAAGCTATTTCAGCAAGCTTCTTTTCAATTTCAACTCTATTTTTTTGGTATAAGGACTCAGCGCTGTTGAGATAGCCTTCCCATGTGTTTTTTGTAGTGGGCAAAAAGACTGTATTTATGTGTCTGAGAGCGCTGAAAGACACAGGATGGGGGCATGTGGACCGGAAGCGTGGGAAGACAAACTGAAAGACCGAGTGTGTTGCACATACATCGCGAGCACAGTAGTCCATAAGCAACTGGAATCTAGAGACAATCTCTTTTTTATCAGTTGCTTTGAAATAGTCTCTGTCGTCTTTGTTGATTTGAGAGCCACAGTACAATGAGTGAACATCGGCAAGAGAGTTTGTGCTCGTCATGGAGGTCCAAGGATTGTCTTCAGGAATAGCCTCCAAATCGAACTTATCTATGACTTTCTCCGAGATTGCCTGGATCTCTCCGTTCATAATGTACTCGTCAAAGTTAGAATCCATTAGCTTTGGAATGTCTCTGGAAAGCTGGTTTTGTATACGCAGGTTCTCATTGTACTTGGTCCACAACGGTCTCTGGCGCGAGCAAATTCCGGAAATTGCAGCGTGCAAGGAGAGCGTGTCCAAGTAGAACGCCTGCGTTCTCTTGAAGCTGTACTCGTCCTGGATCCGTGCACGGTCATATGCAACATTGTGTCCTACAATCAATTTTTTGTCCTGCTGCGTATTCATGGGTATGAGAAAATTGTTTTGTATCGTAGTTGATTCTGACGTAAGGTAAGGCGATACCCAGCCGTACCAAGCAGTGGGAGAAGCGCATGTGGCCATTACAGGATACTGGCTTTGTTTATACATTGTTTCCACATCGAAAACAAGTATGTCATCTTGAGGGTAGTCTACTTTGATCGGCTTCACTCCAGACTCGTAGCGATACCATCCTGGGGAGAAGAGCCATTCTTTTGGTCGTTCTGGAAGAGTTACCTCTGACAAAAGCTCCGCGAAATTGAGATAAGATTTCGAGTCTGCAAGAGCTAGTCTTATAAAATGCTCATTAAGATTTTTGCCGAGTGTTTTGGGGAGAGGGAACGTTATGGGGTCTGTGATGTTGGTCTTCTTATTGAGTAAACCAAATTCCAGAAGGTACAGCTGTGAAAGTCTGATCTTCTTGGCATCTAACCCTGAATTTTTGGTGGTTACAGCCAGAACGGCAGAGGGAAAAAGCTGGTCTCGTAGGTCTCGCGAGAGATATTGGATACCAACCTCGTTTATTGTAGGCTTCTCAGGGATAGATTGCTTTTTTGATAATGAAGGAGATGGCTTTATTGGGGCTTCCTTGAGTGGAGGATGCGATATTTGAGACGCCTGACGCGTCCAGATTCTTTGTAGAGTGAGTCTCTTCATTGCTGAGCGGCTCTATATTTTTTTTGGTGGTTTTTGAAAATTAATTAAGCGAGATGCGAGCTGAGCAAAGTGGAGGGCGACTTACATTTGTGTATATTTGATAGTGTAAATACCTTAACTGAAGAGATGTATAGATTGAACATAATAATTTGAAGCTTTGCCTGTTATTGCGTATCGCGTATTGATATATTTCCTAAAATCCATCCTTGTGCACTGTTTTTGAATGACAGGTTTTGTTGTGTCTTCACATCACATACGACAGGCTTAGAATGTTTTTAAGCTGATTCGAATAGCGCCTGTTTCTATATGTGCTTAAACTAGTATTCTAGTTTTAGCTGTAAGTGCAACTTGAGCTCTCCACTCAAAACGATTGCGCAAAATGCCAAAGGTAGATTCATTGTACGCTACCAGGAATCGCTCCTGCAGCTTTTTAGTGAAGCTGTTTTCTCAAATACTTGTTGAGTATCTCACGATTCAGTGAACATCTTGTTTCAACGCTTCATTAGCATGTTGACTTGACTCTCAACAGAGCCGCACATTCATTCTTTATATCGCGCATTCCTTAAACACACTATGCCTAATGACTTTTGGGGTAACTATTGTTTGATATCTCATGCCAAAAAGCCATGGATTGAGGTTGAAAATATATGGTAAATCATTGAAGCCAAACCTTAAATACATATACAATGTTTCTTAGAACTGAAATCTAATTTGAGAAGAGAGATCGTATCTAAAATACGACTCAACGCAGTAGATGCGCTTAACATTGCTTGATAAGCTCAAGCTAGGTATATGCAAATTAGCGCATCATGGGTTATATTTTCACAATTCTATTACTTAAAGTATATCAAATGATCATTATGTATCAGTTTATATGAAGGGCTTTACTTTTATCGGTCCCTGGAGGTGCAACACATGGAACTCCATTTCCTTCTACAACCTGCCATGTGGAGCCCACTATGTGAAATCGCCTTGCAATGGAGACGCATTTTAGGGCAAGTGCGATATCCACAATCGAGAAATCGGCCGCTGATTGGCTCAGGTGCCTTGGACGATTGCGGGCTATTGCTTAACGGCTCCAGGCTACTGACCACGCGAGTCATCGGAGAAAAATTATGAGTCGAATTGTGACAGATACAAAGTTAACACAGCACAAAAAAGAGTGAATACTATTATGAGTGATATTATGATTAGTAGGCCCCCGAAAGACCTTATACCCCCGAGGACTTGTTCCAAGGCGCATTCTCCGCTCCTGAGTCTCAATTATCCATTCAAATTTATGCATGCGGCTGCAGCGATGCCTCACAAAATTTTTGCATTGAAAAATCCACGATTTCCACTCTCATCAAGCCCATTCTTCGGACACTGTTTCTGTCCTTTTGCAACTCTGAGCCGTCTAAATCTACAAATAAAGACTGGGCTCGCTAGAAATACCAACCTAATAAATATCTGCCCAAGATTTCTTCGCTATTCTTAAGCCAGCCTGTCGTGACCTTCGTGCTCGCTAACGCCTTCTACTACGTGTCTTCCGGTAAGATTCCCTAACATATCCAACTCTCAATCTATTAAACCAATTCCTTGAAATAAAAAGTGCTTTTAAGTGCTTTTTTTTCCTTCACACAGTGAACCTTTTTTTTGCTGGTACCCCCAGTTACTGTAATTATGGCCACATCTAGAAACGACGAGGGCTTCATTCCCGGAACCGTTAATATCCTCGCAAACGAGAATGCTGACAATGAGTCCGGTAAGAACTTTGCTGATGGCAACAAGCTCAAAACCTCAGGTGGGGTTATTCTTATGCCCCAGCCCTCAGACTCCCCTAATGACCCTCTCAACTGGTCTTGGGTCCGTAAATACGCCCATTTTGCCGTGATCATCTTCATCACCGGTTTTACTGCAGCCACGGCCAATGATGCTGGAGCTACCCAAGATCTGTTGAACGAATTGTATGGTATCTCGTACGACCTGATGAACACTGGGGCTGGTGTTCTTTTCGCTTCTATTGCCATCACTTCTCTTCTCTTGGCTCCAACCACTTCTATCTGGGGCCGTAAGATCTCTTATTTTGTCTGTATGACTATGGGACTTGCCGGATCTGTTTGGTTCGGTTACTCGCGCAACACAGGCGACACTATCTGGTCACAGCTTTTTGTAGGCGCTTCTGAAGCATGTGCAGAGTCTCAGGTACAGCTCTCTATCCTGGACCTTTTCTTTCAGCACCAACTCGGGCTGCGTCTTACTTTGTATATCTTGGCAACTTCCGTAGGTACTTACCTTGGCCCGCTCATTGCGGGCTTCATTTCGGCCGCTAGCACCAATCTGTTCCGTTGGGTTGGGTGGCTTGCCGCCATCATTTACGGAGTCTTGATGCTCATTCTCATCTTTGGCTTTGAGGAGACTTATTTTGACCGAGCTCGCTTTTTAGGAACCATCTCACGCTCCAACGCAAGTCTGCCTACTATGAACGAGTACCAAGAGAAGAAAGACACAAAAAACACCACAGAAACCAGGGTCAACGCTACCCTCACTATCCTGCCCTCTAAGGAGTCCCTAAACGAATCAGATGAGGACGATGCTGTTATCGACGCCGGTTTGAACGATCCTAAAAAGACGTACTCTCAGCGCATGCGGATGATCACGCCTGCGTCCAATATCAAAGGCTACGGTTTCAAGCAATACTTCAAACAGTTAAAGATGATTTTTCGCGTGTTTCTCTTCCCTCCGGTGATTTTGTCGGGTCTTATGTGGGGGGCTCAAGATGCATTCCTTACCTTTTACCTTACCACCGAGGACGACGATTACTATGATGCACCATTCAATTATTCTAATGCTGGTGTAGCGATCATGAACGTGCCATGCTTGATCGGTGCCGTCATTGGGTGTTACTACGCAGGGACAGTTTCTGACTGGTTTGTGCTCCAGCTTGCCAAACGTAACAACGGAATTCTCGAGGCCGAGTTTCGGTTGTGGTTTGTGTTTTTGGCTGCTTTGATCTCACCTATTGGACTCTTGGTGTTCGGCATCGGAACTGCCGAGGGCTGGAGCTGGCACCTGACCTACGTGGGATTGGGCTTCATCGGTTTTGGCTGGGGCTGTGCAGGTGACATCTCGATGAGTTACTTGATGGATGCTTATCCAGAGATGGTAATTGAGGGTATGGTGGGTGTTTCTGTGATTAACAACATCATTGGTTGTATTTTCACGTTTGTTTGCTCGCCATGGTTGGCCAGCATGGGAACCAAGAAAACTTATATCGTGTTGGCGGTGATCGACTTTGTGATTATGATGTTGTGCGTCCCAATGTTGTGCTATGGTAAGCGGTGCAGAGCCTGGACAAAAGACATGTATTTGGACTTTTTGAAAATCAGAGATGAGATTTGAATTTCGAAGATTTGAATATTTGAAGATATTGACGTATGTTTGTTTGACATCCTCTAGCTACTTCTTACGGAATTAGTTGAGATCTTGTTCTTGCTTGGATTCGCTTTTGATTTCATTGCGTTTGGTGTATACAGATCCCAACATAAATTCCTCAGCTCGATAGACTGATTTTTAATTTCTTGTCGATGCCTAATATCAGTGTCGTAGATTCATTCTTCTGTCTGTATACAGTAGATATTTTAATTCGGTTCAAGAGTCTTAGATATTTCATTCAATATCAAAATACAAAATTTACCCAACTTAGCCAATGAGATATCAAATAGAGTGATTATTTGCCTCAAATTGTAGCTAAGTATCCGCTAAAGTGGTGGGTAGTATGGTATCATCACATGATCTAAAATTTATGTGCATTTCAGCTTGTCAGCTAACAAACGACTACCCCATGAAATACAGCCATTCTCGACTAATAAGGCGAAGCTATTCTCTCTATGGTAAAAAAGCAATTGCAAAGAACACAAAAAGTCAAACCCTCAGTGAAAATTATAGACCACCTTCCAAATTTGGTTGGCTTCTGGCTGGTTCTTCCATTAAAAAGCTGGACTTTGTGAACCACCACTTCGGTACAATCTTGAATAATATAAATGTTTTGAGTCCCTTCAATACTCCCGCACTGCGTTACAACTATCATGAGCTCCCCACTAAGCTGGTGATCTCTCTTGCAAAACGCACACAGAGTCAGCTGGAATTGATAAATATGTTCAATATGGTTTATACGCATGGAACGCTTCTGAAAGATGTCTTTATATCAATTTTGCTAAACAAGAGTTTAGTGAGTCCTACCCAGATCAATGCTATGCTTTGTCACGCATTAGGAGTCGGGCCCAAATCAGCAAAGAAGCATGAAAATATCATCAAAAGTTGGTCAAAGGCAGATCTCATAAGCTTACAGGTCGCATTGACCCAAAAGTTTTTCACTATGCAACAGTACGAGCACGTGGATCAAATAGTTCTGTTGAATTTCGAATCAACATGGATGCCATTCATCATGAACCAGGACCATACCTACCGCAAGGGCTCGCTTCCATACTCAATAGAACGATCTATCTGGCGAGTTTTTTTCTTGTTTGTTAAGGACTTTTCTAGAATCATGCTGTTAATGAACCAAGGCAAGCTTTCTATCAGCTCTATGTTTTTATTATTTGAAGCAATGCCTAAGGTCTTTGTCCAAAAGGCACTCAGTCTGAGGGGGATTGAAAATAAGTTTTTTGGTGAGTTGTTGAGCCACCTCTCCCTCAGCAAAGAGACTTCAAAAATGCAGGCATTGTTTGGCGAAATTATTCAGTTTGAGTGGATAAAAATCAACTCTGAGCTTATTAATGATCTTAAGAAAGTTTCTATCACTTCAAGGCTCGCGTCAAACAACATTCAAGAGAATAAGGCTGTCAATGACGAGCCTTCAGCTCGATCTTTGAATGTGACTACTTCTCTTTCTAAGGCTTTATTCAATACACTCACCTTTGAAGAAAGGACTCTAGACCAGAGTATCAGCCCTGCTTCTCTAGCTTTGGAACGGGCCAATAGAATAGTGGTGATGGAGCTTACAGATTTTGCGAAGAGGGCAGGCTCTAAGGGGGCAGATGAAAAGGACGTGAAGGAGTTACTGTATAAACTAGAAGACGTTGTAAATAGTTTGAGGTTCAAATGAATAATGATTACGGTCTATTGTAGTGATATTGTAATTGGTGAATGTCCAATATCAGTCGATTACATCATAATGAATAAAAGCTACCATTCTACAATTTTAAACATACTTTATAAGATTTTAGAACAAAAAAACAGTCTAACTAACTAAACGGTCAATCTAAAACAATCCAGCCTTCTCTTCGACAGCTGGTCTCTCAGGTTCCAGACTCTCGGCATCGTAAACCATGGGCTCCTTCTTCTTCTCCCCCTCCTTGTTCTCTTCGCGCTTCTGTAGCATTCTGATCAAAACAGCAATCACCAAAGTGGTGCAGAGAGTGGCGATCATAGCGTAGCATCCCTTTCTCCACTTTGGCACGTCGGTAGCCTTGAAGAAAATAATAGACCACCAAGCGTTCACAGCATTCAGGAACATATTCATACTCGCCAACACAATAGCACGTTCTTCCAAATCGTTGCGGCACACCACGTTTGCCCAAGCAAAGAACGCAGACTGGCCAGCGTACGAAAACCCAGAAAGGTAGTGCGCAGCAAAGACCACCAGGTCGCGCAACGGAGCAGCAAGAATCATAATTGTGGAAGTCATCAAAACACAGAAAATGAGAACAGCCACATGCCAGTGGTAGCGTCCTCCAGTGAGATCCACGTACAAAGAGCTGAAGAAAGTAGCGAAAATACCCATGCCATAGATTCCAAGAGGATAGTTGTTACGCTGTGAAACGGTGTAATCAAACTTCTTGAGCCAAAGTGCAAAGAGCGTGTTGATACAGAAAGACTCGTTTTCTCCTGCAAACACCCATAAAATGGAAAACAACCACCAATGCCAGCGTCCAACGACACGGCGGAACACGGAAATATCGAACTTCGTAGGTTTCAGAGGTGGTAAGCGCTCAATGGCCAATTTCTGCTCCTCTTCAGAGAAAAAGAGAGGGTTACAGCGCTCTGGCACGTCTGGGAAACACACAAAACCGTAAATACAGATAGGAACAGTAATGACGAAATCAATGATAAACAACCATTGCCATCCAGCAAGGCCGTTACGGCCATCCATAGACTCATGGATAGCACTCTGCATGAAGCCAGAAAAGATGCTGCCAATAAGTCCAGAAGATGTGAACACCGCCAGACGCTTGGCCAATTCATCCTCTTTGTACCAGCTACCCAAAATAAGATGAGTACCACTGAACGTAGAAGATTCAAAGAAAGCCTGGAAAAAACGAATCGCACAAAGCTGGCGGTAGTTTGTTGCACGGTACATACCGAGCACCAAAATACCCCACACAAGCGAGCAAAAGGTCATCCAATAACGAGGCTTGAACTTAAGAAGAGCAATGTTGTTTGGAACCATGCCGATGGTGTAGCCCACAGTGAAAACAGTATTGACGACATTGTACTCGTCAGACTTCATACCAAGGTCCTCCTGAAGCCCTGAAACATAGGCGTTCGCAAAGTTGGAACGGTCCAAGTAGTTAACCCAGTACTGAAGACACACAAAGGAGAGCACAAGACAGTCTATTTTAAATAGAAGTTTGGCCTCTTTTGGGTTCTCTGGTGGGACGCCCCACAAGATGTGCTTGACTTTTCTGAAGGGTAAAACAATGGCCGACATGATAGTGGGTAAAGAGGTGGGTGAACTGTCTGTACTTATACACATGTCTCTACGATAAGCTGATGGGGCTCGATAAGGACCAACACGCGAGAATCGCGATAAGCGAATTTTTTCGATAGGGTTTGGGCGCCCGAAATTTAGCGGGGCTTTCTGCGGGCTGCGAACCCCGAGATGTCAAATTATAGGTGGCGCCAATGAGGAAAATAAGGGAACCGTAGCGGCATGAAAATTAATGAGCGGAGATAAACCCTTGTAACCCCAGAATGTAATCCCGCCCCGATTTTTTGGATGAAAACGGTTATTTTATGCTTGTTTTACCGCCTCTTTGTTGCTTTTCGCATATTTTGCCTGGATTGTCTGATAAAGTCACAGGACCAAAAGTCCAAGACAAGCACACTTCGATAACCGGAATCTGAACCCCGATAAGATAAGAGCTTATACTTATACCCCCGATGGTCTGATATATTCTCTAAATCCTTCCCCTTCTTCTGATCATGTCCTACAAAGAGATTGCTGCCCAAAAGCGTGCGGACAGAGACGCACACCTTGTGCGTGATTGGCTCATCCCTGAGGATAAATTGCCAAAGACAAACAGTGTTGTTGACTTCCCTGTGAAGAGTGGATTTCTTTCAAAGGAAGAGATTACTATTACGGAGTGTTCTGCAAAGGAGATCTTTGACAACATCAAGGCCAAGAAGTGGACCTCGTACGAAGTTACCCGTGCATTCTGCCACCGGTCGCAGATCGCCCACCAACTTACCAACTGTCTCACCGAGATTTTCTACGAGGAGGCCCTTGAAGACGCTAAAGCTCTCGACAAGTATTATGCTGAGACAGGCAAATTGAAGGGTCTTTTCCACGGTGTTCCAGTGTCCTTAAAAGACAACATCAATGTCAAGGGCCAGGCCAGTACTGTGGGCTTTGTGGACTGGTGTTTCAACCCTGAAGGTGGTATGCCTTATGAGTCTGCAATTGCCGAGCTTCTCAGAAAAGAAGGTGCGGTCTTCTACTGCAAGACCAACATTCCTGTGGCCATGATGATTGCAGAGAGTGACAACCACGTGTACGGAGCCACCACTAACCCCCACAACCGTCTTCTTTCTGCAGGGGGTTCTTCTGGTGGATGTGCGGCTCATGCAGCCTTGAAAGGCTCGATCATCGACATTGGGTCGGACATTGGTGGTCTGATCCGTATCCCAGGAAGTTTTAATGGTCTCTATTGCCTCAGACCAACTTTTGGTCGGTTCCCAACCTATGGCACCCGCTCCGGTCTTCCAGGGCTTGAGTCCGTCAACAGTGTGAATGGTCCTCTTTGTTCATCTTTAGAGTCCATGGAGTTTTACCTCAAGAACATCCTTGCGGCAGATCCTTCTACTGTAGACCCCAAGGTTGCCTACATGCCATGGAAAGGCGATGTTGAGCTTCCTAAGAAGTTGGTCTTTGGTGTGTGTCCTGACGATGGCTTCGTGCGCCCTACACCACCTGTGAGAAGAGGTATGGACATAATGGTCGAGGCGGTCAAGAAGGCTGGTCACGAGGTGATTGAATGGGATCCTGCTGAACATGTCGCTCTCGCAGACTTCATTGCGAAGTTCTTCCTCTCTGACGGAGGTAAGCACGTGTTGAAGGTGACTGAGGCCTCCGGTGAGCCTTTGTTCCCACAAATGGCGGACTACGGCAGTAGTAAAGAGTTGGGTGTTGCAACACTTTGGGATTTGCACGCTGAGCGTACTGGTGTTGCCAAAAAATTCTTGGACCGCTGGATGGCGACCGCCAAAGTTAGCAAATCTGGTAGACCAATTGACGCCATTATCTTGCCGGCTACTGCTCATGCTGCTTGTCCTGTTAACAAGTTTGGAAGTTACGTGGGCTACACAGCTGTGTTCAACGCCTTGGACTACAGTGTTGGTGTAATGCCTGTGACGAAGGCCGACAAGTCTCTTGATGCTGCTGACATTGGTTACACTCCAAGAAACGAGTGCGACAAGGAGGTTTACGAGAGCTACAGCCCTGAGGTTGCACATGGGGGGCCTGTTAGTGTTCAGATCGCTTGCAGAAAGTTTGAGGATGAGAAGGTGGTGACGTTGTTGAAGCATTTGTCGAAGCTTGTGGACTACAAGGCTTAGTGTTGTTATTGATAGATATAAACATATATTAGATGATAGATACGATATCGTAGTTGTCTATTGGTTATAGTAGTTTCATTGTACCTAGTTTTGAAGCGTTTCATAGTCATTTACACTGAAAGAAACAGTTTTCACTTGGCTCGTGTCGCTGGTGGCCTTCTGATCTGAGCTCTGAGTCCTTGAGTGTGCCAGCTACTTCTGCAATTATTTACTCCTTGGCATTAAGTTCAACGGAAACTAGATTTACGTTATACATCAATGAGGAGCGGAAGAGCGTGAATATTATGTAAGATTTCGCTGTAATGACAGCAATTTTACTTACTCTATTTCGAAAAATTATCCACATGTGGATATTTTCTTTGTTTTAGGGGTGTTGCACATGATCCATTCCTTCAATCAAGAACCATACCAATAGAAGGCCAAGTATCGAATAATGATAGAGAGTATATTTTGATTGTCTGTATTCTTCGCCCCAGCAGCCTTCTCTTATAAAGGCTCCGAGATGGCTTCAATAAAGTGCATAACTAAACGTTTCTCAGCATTATTAGTGAGAAGTTCGAGAATGAAGAACAAAACACAAAATAGTACCGCTCATATATTACCTGACTTTACTGGATGACCCTCTCTAGCTGAAGTTATGTGTCGACCTACATCCACATTCTACCTAAAGTCACTGTAAAGAACGCAGCACCTTCCAGCTAAGCTAGCCCCAGGGACCGAAAACAGTAAATCTCCACCTGAACTTCTCATTTTTCTCGTTGCGCAAGAAAAGACGCCCTCCAATAATAGCACGGAATGAGTGCAGAACACATTCCTAAAAAATCACTATCTGCATTCCTGTCTTATCAGGCTGTAGGTTGACGTACCTAATCCGCTGAATCAGATTTCAATACCACTTTTGGAATTTGCGTCCCTGCATTTGAGCTTCAATAGCGGTAGATGCGGAAGTCTCGGTTATGCAGCACTGGTTGTGAATCACACAGCCAATATTGGTGGACCCATCAGTTCACACAAGTTTCATCAATGCCTGTGAGTGACCTTACTGTGACGATTCTTGGGTGCGGTACCATGGGTACGGCTGTTCTTAGTGCGATTCTCTCCAACGAGGACGTGTCTTGTATCCCTAAGAGAATTATAGCCCTTACAGGCAGTGAAAAATCCCGTGAAACTTTAAAAGAGAAGTTTGGTACCAAAATAGTCACAGGCGTCGCTCCACATACTGCCGTCTCAGAGTCTGATGTCGTGATCGTGGGCCTCAAGCCCTATGCCTGTGCCTCTGTATTAGGGCCTTTAAAAAGCCATCTTGAAGGCAAACTCATAATTTCGTTAGTTGCTGGTTGGACAATCTCACAGTTCTCCGAGTTATCTTCAAAGGTGGCGCGTGTCATGACCAACACGCCTGCGAAATTTGGTTATGGCATGGCTGCTGTAGCTGTCAGTAGCTCTGTGTCTTCTGAGGAGAGCGCTATAGTAGACACTTTAGTGGCACGCGTAGGGAAGATTATCAATGTCCCAGAGTCCAAGATGGACCTGGCAACGTCTTTGATTGGCTCGGGGCCTGCGTTTGTGTTGTTGATGATGGAGGCCATGATCGACAGTGGTATCAAGCTCGGGTTCACATATGACGAAAGCAGAAAGAGTGTTTTGCAGGTTCTTGAAGGAACCACAAAAATGGTGGAGGCTACTTCTTTACACCCTGCTGTGCTCAAAGCCCAGGTTTGCACTCCAGGAGGAACGACTATCAATGGTTTGGCAAAGATGGAGGAGAAGGGTTTGCGGACTGCCATTATTCAGGGCGTTCAGGAGGCAAAAAATGTGGCAACAGCGTTAGGAAAGAAGTAGTGTGAAGTTTTGATCTCTTCGCTCACAAAGCTTTATTCCATACACTCATTGATCGGCGAAGTCAAGGTCTTTACAAATATATGGTCTAGGAATATATATGTGGTGTACCAAGTTATATGAGATTCGGAAATGAATTTTAAGTATTTGTGATCCTCGGTGTATACGCTTATGAGTGGCCTTGAGTGGTAGTCAATTTCAAGAATTTGAGGAAATTAGTACGAAGGCGTCAGAGATTGTAAAGTATTTGTATAAAGCGCATGTATGATCTTATCAAGAGTGTGTCATTGACAAGATTCAGGAGTCTAATATATCAAAATGAGGCTACAAATGATCTATACAGAGACTTCGGCGGAGCACATCTCTTTCCTTATAGATACTTTTGCTTTATTGAGCTTTTTTTTGGCATTTTCTATCAATCTGTCCCATCAAATCGGTGTATACTTAAGCAACCAATATCGGCTGTGCATTGAACTTAAGATATCCAACAGCGAACAGTCTGCTGCTAATTATCAAACCATGAGTCTTGTGTTTATAACTGATTCAAAAATTGTTCATCGTAGTATGATTGATATCCACTTCAGCAATATTCTTGTCACGTGCATACCTTTCAATAAATGAGAACCAAATTGACATGAGCACTACCTCTTGACATGGACCTCGATAACACGCTCCACAAGTTGGTGTGTTCTCAGATACTCCTCACTGAACTTTCTCGGCTCAAGGGTCTGACTGACACTCTCGAACTTTCAAAAATAACAGATGGACTCCAAAATAACCCACTAATAGGAGACCAGCTCCGGCAGTTTACAGGCGCGCGAGAAAAGCAGAGCGGTACAAAAATAGACGATGATTATGTTTTGAGCACTCTCATATCAAACATATCTCTTATATACATCAAGCAACTCAAGGGTCTGGATTCTTCACAAAATCTATTTGTGGTTTCGAGACCAGAGACTGGGCCTGTGAAGATTTCGCTATCCCAGCCTGTAGACCCAAAGTTGAAGTTTTTCCAAAACTTGATACAGCAGCTCAATGGGATAGTGAAGAAGCTTCTTATATATGACATTAAGAACTTGGAGAAGAACTACAATAACTATTCTCAAGAGATCGAGCAAATTGAGAATGGCAAGTTCACAGAAGAGATGTTATTGAAGGACGATAAAGAGCTCAGAATGAAGAGGGCTCAGAAGGAAAAGAGAGCAGACAAAGAAAAGCATGATAAAGAGCAAGTTGAGAAAAAGAAGCAGGAAAATGATGAGAAGGAGAGAGTTGAAAAAGAAGAGCAGCTAGAGAAGGAAATTTTGAAAGAAAAGGCTGAGGATGAAAGGATTGAGACTGAGAATGCCAAAGCTGAGTTGGCTAACATTGAAAAAGAAAATGCTGAGAAAGTCAATGCTGAGAACGCCAAATCTGATAAGGCTGAAGCTGAGAAAGTTGAAGCTGAAGAGCAAGCTATAGAAACCATTACTTCTGGAGAACCTGAACAGGTTGAACGACCTGAACAACCTGAAGAATCAGTAACTCCTGAGAATATCGACGCCGACTCTGAGCTTTCGTCGACACCAAAACTCAATATACCTCTTATAAACACGGGACTCAATAAAAGCGGATTCTCCAGTCCTCTTTTGAGTGCTTTGAAAAATAAGTTTTTCAGTTCTAAAAGTGAGGAAATATCGAAATCTGTGCCTTCCACTCCTAGAAAAGCTGAAGTCTCGGATAAAGCAAATACCACTGCGCCTGAAGTAGAATCCTTGGATGAATCAAGGGGCAGAAGAACCCGACGGTCTAGTAGAAGAACCGGGAAACAAAAGGAGCCGGAGAGTAATAAATCTGAAAAAATTGAGAAGAATGAAAAGAGTGAAGAAGCAGAGGCTGCAAACGAAAAGAAAGAGAAGGAAGAGGATAAGGATTATGAAAATAATGAAAATGATGAAAGTGATAAAAATGATGAAAATGATGATTTACTGAATGTGAAACAGTCTAATGTTGAAAATCTGCAGCATAGTGTTATTGGAATTGATTCTGAAGAGGTTAAGATTGAAACAGAAAAAGTTGAAGCTGTTGAATCCAAGTCTGAGCATGAAGAGATAACCACCAAACCTAAGAAGAAGCCAGAAAGGAAATCTAGTCGTAGAGTCACTAGAAGTGGCAGAGCAATTGAGGAGGTAAAAAAAGATGAAGAGGAGGAGGAGGAAGAAGAAGAAGAAGAAGAGGAAGAGGACCGAGAAAGTGAGGATCAAAAGGAAGATGGTGAGGTTGAGATGAAAGAAACAAAAGATGAAAAAGATAAAGAGAAAGAGGAATCCTCTGATGAAGACAACCCTTCTAGGAAAAGAAAGAGGAGCGTGTCTCGTCAACGGACTCGCAAAAGAACGGCTCCTAATCTCAACAAGAAGTTCATCAATGTGTCTACTCAGCTTCTTGCTAACATTTCTCTGTTGAAGTTTTCATCTCCATTCCTTGCTCCTGTGAATGAAAATGATGCTCCAAACTACTACAGTGTGATCCGCGAGCCACGCGATATCAAGACTATCAGATCTAGAGTTCGTACTGGCGAGATATCGACGCCTCAGGAGTTAGAAAGAGATATCATGTTGATGTTTGCTAATGCTGTGATGTACAACCGCACGAACACAGATATGCATCATTGGGCGTTGGAGATGCTAGAGGAGACTCTGAAAGTGATGGATCTTTTTGCAGAAGCTGAAAGAGATGCGCAAGCATAATTTGAGTGTTCATTGTGTGTATCACGTTATCCGATCTGAACTGTTATAATATATGGATGGCCCTGTTTTTAGACTATCGTTAGTATAGATTTTGTGTCATAGAAAAGTACTTGGTCATGAATACCAAGTTGTAATGAAAGTATGAATTGCGTTGTAGAAGATGTACATGGCTGATTGCAAGTTTAAAGTTGCATGAGCCCTTCAATTCATTCAAATCAGGCACAACTGATCGAATCAAAGTTTGATGACACAGAAAAATATTTACAGTATCGATGGAGATGTCTCTGAATTTCGAATTTATTATTAGGTCAACCTTTCTGATCCGGCAGTACAAGGGCCGCCCCAAGAGAACCGTATAAACACATCCAGGCAATCAACAATAATTCTAGTGTGTCTCATTACATCAAATTGTTTTTTAAGCCCTTGTCACTCATGTAGGGCTAGCACCTTGAAATTTGAATCCGTCAGCTTGACGGCACTTGGCGCAGATTGCATACAGATAGGTCAGAGAAAAAAACTCTAAAACCGTTGATGCTAGCGCCTGAGTACCTGAGATTTATTGCGTCACTCGATTTGACTTTGGCATATCGTGGAATATGGATGCCGCTTGGGACCTGCAGGTCCCTCAGCCGCATCCATTGGCTGCGTTATCTTTTGAGCATCGAATCGTTCTACTTTGAGGTCAGAGGATTTGATAAATTTACTGGGTTTATTGGCAAATTTCGTCCAAGTTTCCGAGTTCCAATTAATGCCATCCTCATGAAGTTCACGTAATCTCCAAGCAAAGCTTAATTCTGTGGCGGTCCAAAATTTAATTTTGGAAAGAAGGACTCCACATTTCGATGCAAGTTGCAAGTTTAGTCGCACTGGGGTGTACGCTGCTCCAAAGATATTCCCCTATTGACGGGATGAGGTATCCATGGAACAAAAGTAACTCTTGGTACTTCATCAATGATTATGTATAACCCTACCAGATCACAGGTGACAGTGACAGTATTGTTGAGACAGCAGCGCATTGCCCTTGGTGCATGCGCCCTGTGCATAAGTTGAGGACTACACAAGTTTTTGATCCTGAAAAAAGTTATGGAGTCTATTCAAATTCAAGCTATAGCGAATATATAAACCCGTATTTGCTCTTCAAATAGCATATTCATTCTTAATTGCTTGCTTGTAGCATGCTGTCGTTTCCAGTTCCAAACTACATATAGCCAAGTACCGCATCGTATCAATCACTGATAACGTCCTTCCTTCCCTCTTCAAAAACTTTAGCCGCATGGACGCCGTGTCGCTCACATTCCTGGAAAAATAGTGCGAGATCCACGGAGTGGCATCTGCATGCCGCATTCCGCACATCCAGAATGCTGCCGCAGACCTCACTTTAATAAAAGGCTATGATATCCATGGACGCCCAATTTCCAGGATATGCTATGAGTGAACCTATGTGCAGCTCTGCTGTTACTGAGCGTTTCATAATAGTGGAGGACGTGGAGGACGTGCGTCAGAGTACAATGAGCAACTACGAGCCATTAGTACCCCAGCTAGCCAAGCGCAGAACTTTTGATAACCGCTCTGTTCTGAGCGATCGCAGCTTTTTCGATGAAAAGTTTGCATACAATAATCGCTTCAATCTGCCCAGCAAAACCATAGTTGGCGACACCCCAAAAAAGTCATTCGAGATACATCATTTCGACTCATCATCTACATTGTACCCTTCCAATAGCTCAGCTCTCGAAACTTCCACTTCAAGCTCGCCAATACCTGGGACACTCGAGTCTAACCAGCTTATCCAGGGCCTCAGACCACACAACGTCGCTTTCATCACGCTCTGTCTGGTTTTTGGTACTGGCCTCTTCATTACATCCGCAGCTATCCTTCAGCTGTCCGGCCCCCTTTTTTTGATTCTCGGTTATTGCTTGACCGGCCTCTTGCTGTACCAAGTTGTGACCGCACTTCTGGACATGACCACGTACATTCCACTCCCAGATAACTTCAGTGGTTTTGCGGAGCGTTTCGTCGACCCGGCTTTAGGATTTGCCACTGGTTACGCGTTTCTCCTCACATTTCTTCTTTTCGCGCCCAACCAGATATCTGCAGCCACCCTCACAATGCTGTACTGGATCGACCCTCTGCGCCTTTCGTCAGCTGTGTGGATCTCTATTTTCATTGTCCTTGTTGCTTTGGTTAACTACTGTAAAGTGACAAAGTACGCGTACCTTGTTGACGCGTTCATTACCATAAAGCTCACCATTTACTTCATTCTTGCCATTACGTTTGTTTGTTTGATCTGCGGCGCGGGTCCAAAGCATGAGGCATTGGGCTTCAAATACTGGGCCCACCCTGGTCCGGTAGCAAACTACGGCGCTTTGAAAGGAGGAGCAGGAAAAGTGGTGAGCCTTATTATGGCCACAGTCAAGAGCGTTTGGAGTTATGTGGGCATAGAGAGTTTCTCTGTGGCTGCAATTGAGACCGTGAATCCACGTGAGACCATCCCAAAGGCTCGCAAAATCCTCTTCCGTCTTCTTTTCCCGGTCTATATTATTATGGCCATACTCATCGGTATGTGCGTTTCGCATACCGACCCTGCGCTTCAGTACCTGGCTCTGAAGTCCAGCATCGACAACGCTAAAGCCAGTGTTATTTTTATTGCTTTGTACAATGCTTCTCTCGGCGTCATGGGCAATTTCGTCAATGCTACGCTCTTAATTTTTATCTTCTCTGCTGCTAACACAGGCTTCTACCTCAGTACACGTATTCTTTACGGTCTTTCTGCGGCTGGTATGGCACCTAAAGTGCTCACCAAAACCATGAAGAATGGAGTGCCTGTGTATGCTTTTGCTGTGGTGCTTCTGTTCAATCTTGTGGCTTTCATTAGTGCACGCCAAAAGACTGTGCAGACATACCACTACTTTGTTGACGCTACCTCACTTTTCAGCTTAATCAACTGGCTGTGTATTCTTTACACCCATATTCGCTTTTTGGCTGCCTTCAAAAAGCAAAAGTGTGTAGGGGAGTTCAAGACTTATGTGCCCAAATCCACAACTTCGCTCATTCCCTCTTCCATTGCTTTGGTAGCGGTGATCTTCTTGATCTTTGCTAACAACTTGGGTACATATCTTGACGTTGCTGCTGATAAGAAGCTTAATGCTGGTGAATTCGTTGCTGGTATGATTGCCATTCCTATTTTTGCTGCTCTCTATTTAGGCTTCAAGTTGTACTACCGCACATCCATGGTAAAGCTTGAGGACGCGGACTTGTTCTTCTACAGAGATGTTGTAGATTCTAGAGAGCGCGTGTATCTACAGCATCAGATGGCAACGGTTCTGGACAGAGACTCGATGTCTGCATTCCAGAAGCTTCGCAACAAGGTTCAGATTCTTTCAGTTCTGACTAAATAATGATTACCAGCCGCTGGCGGCTCTTCTTTGAGGCTTGCCCTCTATCTCTATGAGACTTACGTTTTGCTCTGATACAATGATTTCGTTACTTGTTCATCTGTAGATGTATATAGCCTAGTTCAGATTTCTTTGTACAATAGTGAGCACTCATAACTATGCATATTTAGAAACAAACCCAATAAACATAAACAAAGCTCGAATGACTAAATTAATATGTCTTATCTAAAGTCACTGGCTTGTTTATAGGCACATTTTGGAATTCTACAGTTGAGCTGTCAAACTTGACGCCAGTGAAGTCTTGCTTAGATGTTCTATATATAGTATTGTAGTGACATTAGAATTAAGTAAAAAACCTTTAACTTTTTTACTTTTTCCTTGAATCAGATCGATTTGGTATCTCAAAAGGCACCAAGCCGCACGGCAAACTGGGCTTCCGGACGGTTGAGCCGAGAACTTCACCGGTCTTAAGTCCAGTGTCTAGCCCATCATGTCCTTGGTTAGTCGTTGTTCTTCTGAGAATCAATCATAAAGTAACTTTTTGTTTATTTGGTTTTTAAATATGATTGATTGTATAGCTGTGCAGTGCATGCTTCATATAAAATCCTTCCTACACCTAATATGAGTAGAAAGAGTGCAGATCCCCAATCCCCCTAAGTAAGAAAATTAAATCGCTCAAGATTGTTTTTCCCCTTCCAGGCGACCCCTGAGTCTATCACTATCCAGGTTGCATTGCTAGTTGATAAATTTTGCCTCTAGGTTGATTTATCGAGCGGTTGAAAATCGATACCTAGTAAACTCCCAGTAGTACACACAAATAAAATACAGCATTGCTAGTTATACATTTCCCACTAGATTATCTCTGGCTCCCATAGCTCGAGTATCCTAAATTAAGTTAAGGAGTAACTGAGTGTCTGCTCCTAGATTCGCTAATAAATAATGCTTACTCTGAGCTTCGCTCATCGACCACTGTTAATAACTGACTAACATGATTCAGCTCGATGATCTGATTGTACTTTAAGGTTAATAAAGAAGATACTATAAATGAAAATGGACTGATAGTTTGATTTCTTTATAATTCCGTGGTTTTAAGTATATCTATAGTCTGCAAGTGCGCACTCTAACACCTCAAATGGCTTCTCTGGTGCACATCTGCGAAGAGAAGCTTATTAGTAGCGTCATTGATCATTTTACACGTGAAAATCCACCATATAGTTCAGAACCATCTTTATAATCAGACTCTTTCAATTGGCTCTCAACGTCGTCCCATACCTGTAGTCACCCGGCCTGCAGGCGGCCAATTATCACAACCCAAAAACACCTTACAAAAATGCAAAATATTTTGCTCGAAAAAATTAGACGTGTGTCGGACTTGAAATAATGAACACTCTAGCTTTCAGATCGCTTAAAGGCGCCAATGTGGCTAAAAGAGCTATCGGTATGTCCATATGATGTTTGTTTTTCCTTGATTAAGTGAAATTCAAAAGATTATTTGATGTTCCAGCATCGTACAGGTCTAAAAATATATAGTCCTCAGCGAGCGTTTCAGGAACTACAAACTCGTTCTCATTCAAAGTAAAGAGAAGTCGTATGATACACTTCAAAGAGTCTTTAAATAATTACTAACCAGGCTCCAGACTCCTCTCCTCCACTGCGCTTGCGCAGAAGTCCAACTACAATACCCCAGACTTTGGTGACTATGTGAAGCCAAACGGGGCCAACGATAAGAGCCGTGCGTTCACCTACTTTATGGTTGGTTCTTACGGTTTGTTGGCCACCGCTGGTGCCAAATCAACCGTCGAAGCGTTCCTCCTGACAATGAGTGCGTCTGCCGATGTGTTGGCCATGGCCAAGGTCGAGGTGAAGTTAGGTGCCATTCCCGAAGGAAAGAATGTGATTGTGAAATGGCAGGGTAAGCCTGTGTTCATCCGTCACAGAACAGAACACGAAATAGAAGAGGCCAACAAGGTTGACATAAGCACCTTGCGTGATCCACAAAACGATGCTGACCGTGTCAAGACACCTGAGTGGTTGATTATGTTGGGTATTTGCACGCATTTGGGTTGTGTACCTATTGGAGAGTCTGGAGACTTTGGCGGCTGGTTCTGCCCATGCCACGGTTCCCACTACGACATTTCTGGTAGAATTAGAAAGGGACCTGCTCCTCTCAACTTGGAGGTTCCAGAGTACGAGTTCCCAGACCCAGAGACCTTGGTGATTGGTTAATTTTGCGTTAGTAAAGATGTTATCGATAGGTATGGCTGACAAAGAGAAGAGAGTGTGAGAATACGATTCATGGCGTTACAACACAACTGGTAATTGTTCTATGCGTATAGACTATTGTGTATTCAAGTAACTCAGAAGCATATAGGTGTTGTAATAGGGGTAGTAGTATTATAACAGGAGTTAACACATGAGACAAGATTTGTAGTCAAGTTATCCTTCATAGCAGCGATCCTGCACTCCGGCTAGCAGCCTTTATTAAGATAGAATAATAATCTTTACTTGATATGATACATCATTTCACCTACAAAACTAGTGACGATCATTACTTGTCATTCGGCCAACCGTAAAGCTTGATGCTTGCGTAATGATTTGACTTGGTTCTCGATCTTACTGATTGAGAGGTCTTCTTCCTGCCAAGTATAGGATACAGCTTAAACGGCTACGCTCTATCATGAGCTTTAAACTATAATACATATCGAGGATACCAGGCCGGGAATATCTGTTATTTTAAATAGGTGTAAGCTCATAAGTTAGTGTAAGGATTCAATCAGAGACCACAATCACTCGCGAAGATGAAAAGCATATTGCTTCACATTAGCGTAGATCTCCCTCCGATTTGATTACTAGCAGTCCCGTCCGGCATATTCCCATCCCGATCTGCCACAAACTCACTATAAATCCCTCTCAATTTCTGTCTTTCAGAGACAGAAATACTTGGGCTGGTTTCATCCATCGCGCTCTTGAAATCTGCCTCAGTGATCTTCACAACAACACTCTTCTCGCCCTCCTCTCCCACCTCCGCACTCTGTTTATTCATAACTGCCTCTATCTTTTTATACAATTTCGTTCTTTCTGCCCCCAGCAACTCCATGATACCACCGCCTAGCTTCACCTGCACAAACTCAGTCTCTGCGCTTTTCACAGCAATCTCTTCAACGCCACTTTCTTCCAATTTTTTGTGCACCGCATGCAAATACGCATTATAAAACAAAGCCTGTAAGTCAGCCCCCGAAAAACCATCAGTAGCAGCAGCCACCTCCTCCAAATCAATGTTCTCCAAGTCCATATTCCGAGTAACCGTTTGCAAGATGTCCCACCGGCTTTCCTTGTCCGGCATGTCGCAGATGACGCTCTTGTCCAAACGCCCCGGACGCAAGAGGGCAGAGTCGATCAAGTCCGGTCTAGATGTCGCAGCGAGCACATACACTCCATCTAAACCCTCCGCACCATCCATTTGAGTCAACATCTGGTTCACAACTCTGTCGGTCACGCCTGTAGAGTCGTGACCACGTTTAGGTGCAATCAGGTCAAACTCGTCAAAAAACAACACGCACGGCTTTGCGGCCAGAGCTCTCTCGAAAAGCTCGCGCACAGACTGCTCAGAAGCTCCGATATACTTGTTGAGAATCTCTGGACCCTTCACAGATATGAAGTTCAAGCCACACTGAGAAGACACTGCAGAGGCCAAAAGAGTCTTCCCGCACCCTGGGTATCCATACAAGAGTATTCCAGAACGCAACCTGAGCGTGCAGTTTGCAAAAATAGGTGCATACTTTGAGGGCCACTCAAGGGTCTCCAAAAGTACATTTTTGGCAGAACCCAACCCTCCGATATCTTCCCAGCGTGTATGAGACTTTTGGAGGTGTATATTTCTCATTCCAGAAGGTGTAAACCCAGAAAGAGCACGCTCTGTATGGGCTGGAAGCACCGGAATAGCGTTCTTCTTGAGGCCCTTACCACTACCTAAATAGTCGAAAAGAGAAGAATGATGCACTCTATCAGCAAAATTCTTTATATCTGAAGGAAGGAACCCTTCAGTTTCAGCCAAAAGAGCACTTAATTCGATCCCTGAGGAGTCCTTCAACACCATCTTCTTTGCACCAAAGAAGTGCTCAATCATAACAGCCCTTTGCTGTTTATCTGGTGGCGATAACTTTATGCTCTCACTGAAGAGAAGAGGACTCGAAAGAAGACGCTTGTGGAGACTCTCCTTAGAAGGTGCAGTAACAACAAGTTTTATGTTATACACCTCCCCTTCACATCTTAAGAAAGGCTGCATATTGCTTAGAAAGAATTCGGTAAAGTTGTTGGTAACCGCGTTGCCTTCTGCGCCCAATCCCCCCTGCTCTGCCTCTTTGTGGCTCACCAAGTGGAAATTCTCCAACACAAACAAAACACGCTCGTAAAATGCAATTTTGTTGAAAATGGAGTTGAACCTTCTTTTGAGGGAGTCGATATTCCCAGCCTCTCCGAGAAAGTCTTCGCAATTAACCCACATTATTTTACGTGTAGTGCACCCAAAAAACTTCCTAACTACTGTCTCCAAAAGCATAGTCTTCCCGCATCCCGACGGACCATACACTAGAAACCCATTAGAGTCAGAATATAATGCGTCCTCCACTTGCTTGTGTAGTTTTTCGTACCCCACAGGCCCTTCTGAAACATTTAACGATATATCACTATCCTCCATTTTATGTTCCACAACCCTCAGAACTTCCGATATTTTGCGAACCAAGACCTTCCCCATCTGGAGATCATATTCACCCCCTTCAAGCAACACCCAGCCATCTGCCTGCTTGAATTCCAACACCCCTCCTTGTGGTAAAATGTCAGGTATAACAGGCAAATCCGCACCATTGGCCAACAGATTATCAACAAAGTAACCATTCTCAATTAGTACTTTCTTGATTTTTTCGCTTCTCTCTTTATTCTCTGCAGAATTGGCGTTTAAAGAGACACTTTTTGGAGGTGTAACTGTTACGTAGGGACGCACAACTAACGCAGCAGGCCAGCGAGAAAGAGGAGGGGGAGCAGCCTGAGCTAAAATAATGTGGCTGTGACAGTTATACACTCCAAGACTTTGCGCGGCTAAGTGGGTTATGCCTATATAATTGTCTGGTGCGTTTTCTGTTAAGTGCACTTTAACTACAATAATCGCAGGTTTACGGGGTACGCGCTCTTTCTTTTCGCATGAAACAGTCAGAAGAGACGCATATTCTGGGATGCGGCCTTTCCAGACTGCTGAGTTTGTAAATATCTCGTATCTGTAAGAGTCTTCACAGCCTGAAAAATTGGTATTTGGGAGGGCTACAGACCGTAGAAGAACGCAAGAAGTAGATTCCAGCGATTTTCTTGTGCTAGCGTGTGATTTAGGGGGCTTTCTCAATAGTGGTTTGCGAGTTTTTGGGGCTATAACAACCTCACAAGAAGTGCTAAGACGTGCATAACCTGTAGAAGGTGCAGGCTCAATTTTCTCTACACGTAGAGATGCCGTAGTGGTAGAAGATGGGAACACTATGAGATTTTGGTTTAACTTCACAGCTCGAGCTTGGTTTAGAAGGCGATCCTCCAAGTGCTGAGCATGAAGCTCTACAAGCTCCCAGTCTGCAGAAGAGACCGGCTCTAGAAAAATTTTGGCAGCTATTGGCGGAGAAGGCTTTATAGAAAGTGTCACAGGGCTATTTTGGCGTATCCCAGCAGAATTCGCAAAAGCAGGATCAATTTCTACTGCGGAATTGGCCCCGGCAGCGCTAGTCATGCCAGACCAGCCGGCATAGACTGTAACAAAAGAGCCTTTTATTTCAATCACAATGTCTTGCACATTGAAAGAAGTGGAATATAGAAGAGTCACAATCGGCCCTGGAAGATTGAGAAGGTTCAGTGAGAGAGGAGCATATTGCACCGTCGCAGATATGTTTTCCATGTGGAGTTTTGAGTGTTACTTCAGCTAATAATCAATTGATTTTGTGGGGGCGTGCGGATAGAATGAAGGGAGCCAAGAGGCAATCGAGCACAGAAATGTGATTAATAGCTTTAGCTCGTAGGGCTTGAGCTACTTAAAGGAAATTCATTGATATTGACTTCAAAAGCTGCAATTGATAGGTACTTTGATCTGAAATCTGTGTGCATATTTTATACAATGCTTGGATCTATTACATTCTTGAAAATCTTTGAAAACTATTAATGTTTACTCAATTACTTATATTCTATCATCAGAGTCCTTTTCTTCTTTCTGTCATCTATCATTCTATCTTGCTTACATAATCAATCCAGATATCATTTTATCTAGGCTCCAAAACAGGCCAAACAACCATACAAGACCCCAAATAAAAAATCATGGCTGTGCAATTCTCCCTCATTATGAACCGCCAGGGTAAGGTGCGGCTAGCCAGATGGTACTCAAATTATCTGGAAGATGAAAAGCTACATCTTCGAGGCCAGACACACAAAGTGGTATCGTCCAGAGACCACAGAAACCAGTCCAATTTCGTCGAATTCAAGGACACTAGCAAGCTTGTGTATAAACGGTTTGCTGGGCTTTTTATTGTATTATGTGTTGATATTGAAGACAACGATTTGATCTACTTGGAATCTATACAGCTTCTTGTTGAGGTCCTAGATGAGTATTTTGGGAATGTGTGTGAGTTGGACATAGTGTTCAATTTCTACACTGTGTATTCCATAATGGACGAGATGTATCTAGGGGGCGAGCTTCAAGAGACTTCCAAAACTGTAATATTAGACAGAGTGAAGTATTGCGAGAAGCTTGACTGACTGTTGGCTCCAAATAAAAGCTATAGACGTTTGCATTATAAAGGATAAGCATTTACGGGATATTTATGTACTCTAGGTTCATTCATGTAGGCTAGAAATTGTTGTCCTCTAGAGTATGTGTCACCTAAAAAGTTCTAATTCGTGATCTGTTCCATTCATATACTCACTCACGTGGGTCATGATCAATTTTTCAACTTCCTTTATACTCTTTCCGTCCACATACACAATCTCGAACTTTGATTTGGTTCCGTTTTTCACTTCCTTTTCCTTCTCCTCCTCATTGAAAAACTTTTCAAACTGTTTTCTGACGCTCTGCTGGAACTCTGTGACTTCATATCTTTCCTCGCCATAGTTTTCTCTATTCTTGAGTCTGTTGACATTCTCTGGATCTTTGAATGTAAGAAACAACGTCAAATCTGGTTTTGGGAGACCAACATCTGGAGTTTTGCACCAGTCAAAATCCAATCCATTTGCAGTAGAGTATGCAATACCTGAGTAGAAGTATCTATCCATAACCAAAGTAGTTCCGCTCTCTAACTCTTTAATCAATTGGTCCTTCAATTCCCATCTATTGGCAGAGAATAGAAGATGTACGGCCTCTTTCGGAAGAGGGAAACTTTTATTGACAAGATATTCGTTGATAATCTTGCCTATTTCTGTGGTTCTCTCCGGGAATTTCACCATTCGAGCTGGCTTATTTGCATATTTGAAGGCCTTGAGAATCAAATCTACTTGAGTAGATTTACCTGTTCTATCAAGGCCTTCTATGAGGATTATTGAGCCGCGCGTCATGTGTGATCTGACATGAAATTATTGATGCGAATAATTACGCGTTAGCTTTCTCGTGATCTGATAACCACAACTCTCATACATGTTAACCGAATTAACGAATATAACGATATACTCGGGAAATGCTCTTTTCAAACGCTCAAACTTCAACTAAAAGGCGTTTCACTAGATCCAAGTCACTCAGTACTTAGATTCCATAGACCGTTAAATGAGGTTTAGCTCGCTTGCAATTTATATAACAATTTACAACACAAACCAACCGTAATATTCTCATTTTATCATATAAACGTTTTTCTTACACCGCCCCAAATTCCCGGTACTCTCTCAAAAGCCGTTTAAAAAGCTTTTTCGACTTCCGTTCTCTGCCATATACCATTCTATTATACAATTTACTCATCACCGGGAACACGTGCCGGTCCCCCACCCACAAAATCCCTAAGTTTGCTGCTGATAATGCAACAATGAACACCTTGAAGCCACCAGAAATGTACGTCAATTGCATCAAATCACCTATAAATCCGTCCGGGCTAGCCAACATCAAGGCCCATGAGGAAAGCACAGAAAGCACCACGTCCACCACAAAAGCCACATTCTTAGACGAAGGCTCGCGATATGGTGGTCCCTGGGTCAAAATAATCGCAATCGCAATATACTGAAGGTTCGAAAAGAGGAAAAGTACTGTGTTATCAGAGGACTGTACGGCATCGTCTCCAGCAGGAATTGGCGCAGAGTACCAAGATTCTTTGGTGACAATTGAGACAGAGAAAATCTGGAAAAAGGCCAAGACCACCACACTGCCCAACATCGGCACCAACACCTTAGCCAGCACTAAGCTGGCACTCGGCTTCTTGCGCACAATTTCCGAGTGTGGTCGCGACCACAGCATGAAAATAGCAAGCGGCAAGATCAAGAACATGTCGATCCACAAGAACTGGAAGTCTCCCAAGTTCAGACCCTTTCTGTACAAAAGCAGTACTGACACAAACTGAATCGCCAGATAAAGACTCATGTAACGGAAGCAAGCAAAAGACGTCACTAAAGACGCCCTTCCTTCGCGAATCACCTGTAAAACGCACGCAATTTCAAACTCTGCAGATGTGAATGGTGCAGCCACCAGGGCCTCAGCCTCCGACAATGCTACACCAATATCTGCAGCCTTGAGAGCACCACAATCATTAGCACCGTCTCCACAAAAGCCAACCACGTAGTCCAATTTCTGCAACTGTTCAACCAACTCGTGTTTCTCGTCAGGTGACATACGTGCAAAAACATCAGTGTACAAAATAATCCGTTCGACGTATGTCTCCGAAAACTCTCCTCCCTCGCCCTTGATCACATGTCGGAAAACGTCACCTGTCATCGCGAGACAATACCCCTCCGTGACCAACCCGGTTGGTCTCAATGTGAGCAGGTCCAACTCCCTATCAGGGTCGTCTGCGTCCTCCCAAAGCACACTCCCTTCTTCCAGAACGTGCGGCACAAACACCCGCGTGTTCGGAGCCACCAACCCACTTTCACGCGCGACGCTCGTTGCAGTAAGAATGTTGTCCCCGGTGCACATGATAGTGCGGATACCAGCACGAGAAAGCGTGCGCAAAGTGTCTTTAGTCTTTCTCTTGAGTCTGTTTTCGAACACAATGAAACCCAAAAACAGCAAGTTTTGTTCCAAAGAATCACGTGTCCCGCCAACCAGCGAGATATCGCGGCATGCAACGGCAATAACACGGTATCCATCGTGCGTGTAGCGATACAAGAGTTCCTCATAGTTGGCTGGAAGGGTTTCTGGCTTACAAAGCCCAGATATGACTTCTGGAGCTCCTTTTGTGTACACTCTCTTAAAGGCCTTATCCTGCGCTACGACCGACATGCGCCGCAAGTGAGGCACAAACTCGAGAGTTCTAAGAATCGCTATGAGCCGACTTTCAGTATAAGCTGCCAAAGGAAGAATGCTCTTTCCTGTATCGTAATCCTCAGCCAAGTTCCACCTTGTGAACTCAAACATCTTCTCATCTAACGGATCACCGACTCTTTCTCCCGCCACAATCCGGAGGGCGTGGCACGTGCACATCGAGTACAAGAAGTTTTGGGCTCTTTCTGCGTTTTTGAGTCGAATTTCTACCACTCTTGGGCTTGGTGAAGCCTCAGCGGATGCCACCTTTTTCACATCGTCAACAGAGCGGAGCACGTCAGAAAACTCTACGATATTACGTTCTTCAGACTTTCTAGCTACATGAACTCCCAAAATGTCCAATCCATCCTCGGTTAACGTCCCTGTCTTGTCGAAGCAAAAGACGTCCACCTTTCCTCCAACGTTCACTTTAGAAGGACTAGTGCAAAAAATGCGCGCCTGCTTCAAGCGAGAGACTGCAAAATTTGTTCCTATAGTGAGAGTGGCTGGAAGAGCAGGAGGGACCACGATTGTGATGATATCCAATGCTCTAAGCACAATAGTCTTTGTGTCTAATCCAAGACGAAGGAAATTGTGAATCGAATAAAGGAAGCCAACGCCTGCAACCAAGGCCATTACACCAATATAACGGAAAGAATCACGGTACAAACCCAAACCAGCAGGCTTTGGGAAAAGCATCAGTCTGAGAAGACGGCCTTTGGTGGTAGCAAAACCAGTCTTCACTACAGCCGCAAGAGCTGGTCCATCTGGCGAACGGCGCACTCTGACGGTCTTCGTACCCAGAAAAAGATACAGTCTAGCTAGAGTGCCACTCACGTGGTTCTTCTGCACAAAGGGCAGCTCGAAGCCGGCCAAATGCCGTCTGAGGACGTCATCAGAGGCAGGAGTCTTAGACACAGGCACGGATTCGCCAGTGAGCATCGATTCGTTGATTATGCAGTCTCCTGCAACCAACACAGAATCACATGGAATTGCCTGTAAATTAGGGTCACTAAGCTCATAAACGTCACCAGGAACCAACTCTTCGAGCTCAATCTGCGTCCAGAACCCACTTCTGCGGACTCTTACTGTTGGTGAGGTTTGTGCCTTGCTGAGAGCACGGAGTCTGTGTGCAGTTTGGCGAGTTTCTACGAGAGACTGAGCTATAGATGCAAGCGATATCGCAAGAATGCATGCTGCATAATAGTAGTAGTCGTCCAAAAGCCAGAGGATGATCGAGAGAATCTGAAACACGTAAAAAGGGTGTAAAACCTCGTGAATCAAAAGCTCTCCTAAAGACTTTTCCTTGAGATCCAACGAGTTCTTACCGAAAACCTCGGTTCTCTCGATTACAAGGTACTCGTCCAAACCTTTTCTGAGAGCCAGAGCCAGAGCCCAATGGCGGTCCACCCAATTTGTATTTGTGGAGAAAATATCCTCTGCTGGGTTATACACCATCCGCAAGTACCGGTACTCAAAAGACACCAACACAGGCATATGAGGCGTCTTTGCGTCTTCCCTGTAGTTGAATACTGCCTCTGCAGACCGCCCAAACCGACGTCTCTCAATCTGTTGGATTTGGAGCTCTCCATGCTCGTTTTCCACCACAACCCAATCTGCGTCTCCAAGAGGCGCTCTTTCTCCATACAACCCTATTCTAAAGCGCGGCATCCACCGGAGAACGACGTACGCAACACCAAGTGTGATAGCGCATGTCACGTGATAGAGGACTAAGCGAAGCCGCGACGTGCGGTAGCCAGCAATACCAACAACCAAGTCTTCCTCAGCAATGTAGAACCGCTGGTAGTGAGTCTCAGCCTCGGGGTACGGCGTCAGAGGAAGCTCGGAGGATGCAATACTCGAAGACGCGGAACTTGGTCTACGGTAGAGCGGTGCGGTCACGGACTCAGATGACCCAAAGGTAGCCTCTGATTCTGGAGGCGGGGTTGGGCCAACTTCTTCGTACGCAAGATCCCAGTCTGTGTCATAGTCTACGAGAGGGTCATCTACAGTGGACGCCACTGGAGCATGCTCAATCTCGTCTGGTGTGAAGAACTTGAAAGTTGGTCTCGCAGATTCGATGGAGGCGTCATCGGGGAAGGTCTCCGTGCTTACAACATCTTCATTCTCATCGTTCTCAAATGTGTGAGCGTGGTGGAAAGCCGCGATGGCCGAGGGCACGGTCTCAGACCCAGCTCCAGAAAAGATTTCTGTGTCATTTTCATCGAGGTAAGGGCGCGAACCGCTCAGAGAAGTCGAGTTGCGCCGTGTGTACAGGTTCAGCCGAGTCCGAGAGAGACTCTGGCCATGGCCTTTCATGCTAGCTGGGGCTTGATGCTAGATGCTGTATGAAATATAGGCTTGGGTGTCTGCTGAATATTTTCTAAGAGGGCTTATGGCCGTATTTGCTGGGTATTGTGGTTTCCTGTATGCCGAGTTTTTTATGATTAATTTTCGATGGGCATCTGACAAATTACTAGTAAGAAGCAGAGCACCAAAAGCATAGCAAAAGCTTTGAGTAACGAAAATTATGGAGCCTGTTTCTTATGGCTCAAACGTCAGGCAGATAATCCAGCCTTACCGTACTGCTCTTCCACCGAACTGGGCTGTGATATTCATTCATGGCGGGGCCTGGAGGGACCGTTCCAACACATGCCGCGACACAGACGCTATGGTGGGTCACATGGATAATTTTGGAGCTCGCAAGAGTGTGGAGCCCAATTTTTTCTCGGTGGACTATCGACTAGCCCCGGAGAATAAGCACCCTACCTTCCTTTTAGACGTGATGCTGGCCGTAGCTAGTGTTAACAAGTACACGAAAGGTAAGAAGATTCTATTTGCAGGCCATAGCGTAGGGGCTACTCTTGTATTGCAAGTTCTTGACAGCGAGCGGATTTTGGGGAAACTGAGCTTGGTGCCTGACAAAGTTGTGCTTTTGGATGGAATATATAACATAGAAGATATGGTTGCTGAGTACCCTTTTTATGAAGGTTTTGTTTTGGAGGCACACAAGTCTAGAGGAGACTATATTGAAGCAACCAACTTCTCCTGTCTAGATAAGCTCTCTGGGAAGGTTACTGTAGTACAGTCTACGAATGATGAGCTTCTCTCTATGAGACAGACAAACGGGCTTTTGAAGTTGTTTGACGAAGCAGGTGTGAAATACACACTGATAATCAAGGACTTTGGGGCTCATAACAGTGTTTATGTAAATGGGGAGGTTGCGAGTATTATTTATGAGGAAATGAAACAACGAGATTCTCGAGACTATTTTTGATGTAATTTTGATTCCTCAAGTATTGTTTCAGTTTTTAATCAGTGAGACACAGCTTAGTACAAAACCTCATACAAATACAATAACAAAACATATATTACAGAATGCCAATTAGCCTAGAACGTATCATATCAGACACCACTTCAATCATTTTCCCTCCTTTGTCAAAGGCTTAATAACTTCACCCGACTTTGTGATCACGCCCGGCATAGTCATACGCTGGAAAGTGGATCTCGTGTTCCACTCTTGTCCCAAAGGCATCAGAAGGCTACGCTCGTACTGTTCTCTGTTTTCGTAAGGGAATGGAACCGCACTAGCTTGGTATTTAATCGATTTTTTGTTCACCTTCTCGTTGAAAATCACATTTTTTAAGTTTTTATCACGTCTCTTGTCAGCTGATTTTATACCAGCAACCTTCTTCTTTTTCACAGATTTACGCTGTTTTCGCTTTTGGGTTTCCGAGCCCCCCACCCAAGAATTAAATCCTGGAGTTTTCGCTGCGACCCACTTGTCATCCTCTTCGTCTCTCACGCGTTTCTTTTCGCGCTCAAACTCCTTTACCACGTCATCTCCAGCAAAAGCTTCTTTGATCAACTCTTTCTGCTCAAACACCCCATCACCCACGTCATCCTCTTCCTCATCTTCCTCATCGAACTGCAGACGAATCTGCATTGTTTCCTTTGTATCAATCAACATTTCTTCTGTGTATTTCATCCCCTTTTTCTTGTTTTTAAGCATTTTGTGCTCCTTCTTCTCGGCCAAGGTACTCGTCTCATCAACCACCTTCATTTTTTTAGACCGCTTTACAGCCCCTCCAAGCCATGGATTAGCTGCTGCTTCTTCTTCTTCTTCAGCCTCATCCACTTCTTCTAGCTTACTTTCAGACTTTTTGTCCTTCTTTTTCTTCCCCTTCTCAAAGGTCTTCTCCAATCTCCCTCCAAGGTTGTCTTCTTCCTCTTCCTCCTGTTGAGCTACAGTTTCTCTATTTTGCTCCTCCAACTCTTCACCAATCTTCGTGGCCTCCAGAGAATAAACCTTTCTTCCTTTGTTCAAGGAAACCTCGACCTTAGACGTGCTCTTGAAAGCCTCTATGTCACCACCCTCTTCAACAGCTCTGAGCTCTTCCAAATCTTTTTTATTCTGTTCTCTTTTTTTAGCTTCGGCTTTCTTCATAAAAGCCATATTCATGAACCCAGTCTTGCCTACAGAAGCTTTCTCAGTCTCATTGCCGCTCCCATCAGACTCCAAGTCGCTCACGCCTTCAGAATCCTCTTCCTTTCCCAAGATACGCTCACGCAATTGCTGTCCACGCAGCAACATCGCCTCCATCTCGGAACGCGTTTCCTTGTCTTTGGTCATGCCGTGCTTAAGCATATCCTTAGCCCACTTGCTAGAGCTATTCTTGAACTTGAGGGTCATTCTGGCCTCTGCGCGTGCCTCGTCGTCAGCCTGTGGGTCTGTTATCCCTTCCATTTCCTCTACAAGCTCCTGGTTACGAAGCATCTCCTTCTTCTTTATTCTGTGATAACTCTTAGATTTTATCTTCTTAATTCGCTTAGCTCTCTTCTCCTCTCTGAACATAAGTTCTCTCATGCGTCTGAGCTCGTTTTGGCGTGCAATCATATCTTCTTTTGACATACGTGCCGTCTCTATCTGCTCAAAAAGTGCATCTTTTTTTGTGTCCTCTAATAGAGAAGTTTGGAGAGTCTCTACAACTTTGCTCTCCAATTCGTTTAAAGCACTAGTACGCTGGAAAACAGAGGTCTTCTGCAGTCCTAATTTCTTGCCTACCAATGGGAACTTTACAACCTCGGCTCTTTTTATACGTTCCACATCATCCTTCCATGTTTCGACATCCTTTTTCGATATTTCATACGCAGCACGGCGCTCGTTACGCTCTCTAAGCCTCTGTGGTAAAGGCACAGCCATTGGGGCTACAGCATCTGTTAAAAGACTAGCTTCTTTTCCAGCCATCATATCGGCTATACTAAGTTTCTCCCCTGTCACAGGAACACTGAGAGCGCCTTCAGAGGCACTGAGAGATATCAATTTACGTTTCTGCTTTTCAAAGGCTTTTGACTGCTCCAACGTCAGTAAAACGTTGTTCAAGTCACCCCCTTCATCTTTCTCCACGTCAGAAGCAAAAACGTCCTCTTCTGAGTCGGCCTCATCTCCTGAAGATCCACTGCTCTCTTCATCACTGGAATCATCTTCACTGGAGCTCGGCTCACTCAATTCCTCGGCTCGTGTATCTAACTGAATTCCAGTTTTAACTTTGTGGCTATCATCCATATCCCAAATTTCACTCAATGGACGTAATTCTGCCTCATCAAAACTGGCCTCACCACTTCTATCTGAAGCATACTCTGAATCAAACTCGTCAGAATCGATACTTTCATCGCTAAAATCGTTTGCCGCATCCGAGTCATTCTCCAGAGCAATTTCTCCGGTTTTGGGGTTCAAAAGAACCAACGATCCGCTTTTCAACGCAGACTTCACTGCCATGAGGTTCGTATAAGAGTGATGAGTGTGAAAAAAAATTCTTCTCATCGCGCGGCATGTGAATTATACATAATTATGCATATCTTCACATATCATTCAATAAAAATTAAAAAAAAAAGGTCCTACCCGGGTTCGAACCGGGGTCTATGGAATCAGAATCCAGCGTGGTAAACCTCTACACTATAGGACCAATAGTTGGGCGACCTAGGATCGGTTTTAGCTTGGTCCCTTGAAATGAGTAATCTACGACAATGAAATTTTAGTTTCATATATATATATACGAATTATTATAAGTATCCTAAAAACCTAGGAGATGGAAACTCAAGAGTAAGCAGCTGTAGATACAGGCAGTCTACGTATTAGCCTCAGTTAGAGAAGAAGAGTAGCAAAGTAGTCAAGACTTATCCCAAACACGCTTACCTCCTTGTTTGAACCCTTTTTGAACGCACTTCGGTCGCTCTTCTAATCAGGTATATATCTAATTATGCAACCCTATATTAGCAACTTGACCTACTCAGCCTTTCAGCCATTTCACGGGACAGCTTTGCCCTTCGCTAAGGTCCTAGCCTAGTCTAAAGCTTACGCTTCTGGGAGATTTATGTTAATCATGCCTAAACCTAAGACCATTTCGGGCCCTTTTGTCATGAGACAGTAAACCTGTCATATAACAATGCATCTGGGTCATTGAAGTCCTCATACGTGACCAAATCTTTTCATACACAAATGCAATTTTAGCAAAATTACACATTTGCTGGAATTTGAGACTTGAAGATGCCTATCTATATTTAGTCCTAGTCAATATCCTGTCCTGTTGAAAAATTATACTAAGTGGAAAGGGTTTATATTGTCGTAGAAAGTTGGAAACGACTTTAAGAGATTTGGAAGCACTATGTATATATCTTAGTGACTAACTAACTATTCCTTTTGTTTGAAATTCACCAAACAGTCCCTATACAGTTGTTTTAAAACATCTCGTCTGTTTTTCTCAAAATATCAAATTTCTTATACTTATTTTACTCATGTGTTTCTCATATCAGATATTTTTTAATGACTCATGTTGTACGATTACACTACAGTGACATCTTCCATCGTGGCCTAGCGTGAGTTACTTCAGCTACACTGTATGTAAAACTACGTGAACACAGATTCCATGAAGAGAGAAGTTTACGTTCTTTTTACAGAAAATGCTTAAATTGGCAATAAGAAGTGAGGTTTTAGTTTTTTTTGGACTTAGCGTGTGTTGACAAGCAATAAACATTCTTTTTCTTCCTGAAGAAGAAAAATCAATAGAGTTTATAGGAGAAAGTTTGACGCATGTAAATTTAAAATTATAATGCTTGCAAACAAAAAAAAAAGCCCAAAAAAAAGGTCGTACCCGGGTTCGAACCGGGGTCTACGGAATCAGAATCCGGCGTGGTAAACCTCTACACTATACAACCTTGTTTAGTCAAAGGAACAATTAGAGAATATACTATCCAAATCTAAAAATTTGATGTGAACGTTGCTCCTTTTTCAGGCAGTAACCTTTATGATTCACATACAAATGTAGAACATAGAAGAGGGCGATATTAAAAATTTCCTAAAAGCGGATCACAATCAGATGATCAAAAACGCACATTTGGTGATTACACTCTTTGGGTGGTCCAAAACATCACTTTGAATGTTAGAACAAGGAGTGATTGTGAAAAAGGACTATGCAAGAATGCCATACATGGTATCGGTATATCGGAAAACTGTTCTCCTTGAGAACTTAGAGATGCAGGCGTAAGGTGAGATGTTAGCCTCAAATCAAGCGAACACCGTAAAAACCCGGTATAGCACATTCGAAAGTTGAAAAATATTCAGATCATAAAGGAGAAGAGTATCCATATCATGTTCGATGCTGTGATGTGACGTCTGAGTCTGATGGTTCAAAGGCAACGTTCCTGAAATTACATACTAGGCACCAGCTCGACACGTCAAATCTATAATGTTTTAAAAAAGCTATAACATCGCAGGTTTTCCACACTTGACGGGTACTGATACGTTTTTGGCTTTTTCCTTTTTGGGTTGTCAAAGACTATTGCAGGTCGCTTATATGCAGGTTGCAACTATGAATGTTTCCTAATCTGGGTTGCAAAGAGTACCGAAATGTATTGCGTTCCTCGCTTGGCTCCTTCTAGATGCGGGCCGGCGTTGAGGCAGCAGTTGAGTATCACAGATTACTTCCTCGTTAATGTATCTGAAAGGCGCAAATGACACAAAAATAATTATATGTAGTGTGGCACTTTCAAATAACGTTTGAATCTACAAAAAACTCACGAATATCTAACAAAGATAATATGCTTTCTGTTGACGCAGGAGAGGCCTGAACCCGCAACTATGAAAAGCTAGAAGTCCCAAAAATAGTTACTGCAATGTGATCTAGTAACCAAAATGGAAAACAAAGAACTTAAGGAGATGATGCGGATTCACAGCCCGCAAAAGGTGATTGATGCATTGTGGCCTACAGGTCTATAAAAGGAGACCACAGTTCCTCATCTAAGTCCTTTTTGTACATCAACAAGCAACTTCAAACCAATGAGACTCTCTACCTCCTCTACCGTTCAACTTCTTCTTTGCATTGCTGCCGCTGCTCCTTCTCCAGTTCTTTTTGAGAGAGACGCTGAAGCCGAACCTGAGGCCGAACCTGGTTGGAGCTGGGGTCTGGTTGGTCCTAACCAACCAGTATTTAAGAGAGAAGCTGAAGCCGAAGCCAAACCTGGTTGGAACTGGGGTCTGGTTGGTCCTAATCAACCAGTATTCAAGAGAGAAGCCGAAGCTGAGGCCGAACCTGGTTGGAGCTGGGGTCTGGTTGGTCCTAATCAACCAGTATTCAAGAGAGAAGCCGAAGCTGAGGCCGAACCTGGTTGGAGCTGGGGTCTGGGTTGGTCCTAATCAACCAGTATTCAAGAGAGAAGCCGAAGCTGAGGCCGAACCTGGTTGGAGCTGGGGTCTGGTTGGCCCTAACCAGCCGGTTTTCAAGAGAGACGCTGAAGACTAAGCCAAGTCAGGTTGGTGCCGTGGGCAGGATATTCTCAACCGGCCAATTTCCAAGAGAGCCAAAGCCAGCGCCGGACGCGCATGCAGCGCCAGAGGCACAACCAGCGGCTAAAACTCTTTCCAAGATATCACCATTCATATAACAGCTAAATGCGTTCTCCTTTATACCCCTCCTTCTTTCTATCAACTACTTGCTATATAGTTTTAACTTAGAATAACTTTCACTACTCGTAAAACTCTACACAGTAAATAGTTCCCAGAAGCACCTAGGTGACTCAACACTTGTCCGCGCACGCCAGAAGTTGTGTCGGAAACGATATAGGGACAAAGAGAGGACAAAAGCATCTGTTTTATATTCACTTGCTTTGAAACTTCTGAGCTACATAATGCATTGACATATATGTCGGATAATAGTCAAAAATTCCCCTGTAGTTCGTAGTTCAAGAGCTGAGCATCATAATTACAATCCCAAAAAAGTTTCCTGGTGGTATTTGATGCTTGACCGCTAGTTTTTAATAATCAAAGGCTCAGTCCGGACATAAAAGTTTGGGAGGATACAGAGAAAGCAGCCTTTCTTTATGAAGGATGTGCGTTTAATATGGGTTGAGCATCAAGAGCAGCAAACGTAAAGTCAATCAGAATTGAAAGCTCAAACATTTTCAAGAGAAAAATTATTCATTTTCCAATTTATAATGATCGCCAACTCAAATTTAGAAAGTCTGACAAACGTGACGCATGAAGTGCGCAATTAAGGAGCGTATGCTTTTTTCAGATTTAAGCAAATGCGAAAAGAGGTAATTAAAGCTGAATCCATTTAGATATCACATAAGAACTCTTGACGCTTGATTAAATTCAATTGTTAGAAAGCATTAACTACGAGGGGGCATGCTCATGCATACGTTAAAAATTACATACACTTTCTCAACCTCGCGTCTAACGAGTATCTGGAACCCAATCTTACAAAACTCATAATTCATTTCTATCAGTAATATACATATATCGTGACCACTAGTACTTATGAGGGCTGGAGCCCGTAAAAAAATGCTAGAATTGCGAGGATGACTGTTCGTATACACATGTCATCTAAATTTAAAAACAGATTAGAAGTTCTGTGAAAAGGTGTCATCCCTTATTCACCTTAAAATCTCCATTGAACAAGCTCTTTGTATCGAACTTCTTCTTCTTCGAAGGCGGCTCTGCACTTGCGTTCATTGCCAATGTATTTAGTGTCTCCAAATCAGCAAAAATCTGGTTCGTGGTGCTTGCCAGCTTGCGTTCCTCGTCCACCCCGAAGTCAGGGCCTAGAAGATTATTGATGTAGTTAGCCGTCACCGGCCCACTCTCCTCTGTCCACGTGCTGATATTGTTGATCATATCATTAGCCCGGTCTGGAAATGGAATCTGTCCCGGAAAGTTGAACGGCTGAAATCCAAATCCAGGTAGTGTGTTAGAAGTGACCGGGGCATCGTCAGAACGCCCAAACAAGTCTCCAAAAGTATAGCTATAAAGAGGATTGTTCTCATGGTTACCTGTTTGGCCTTCCTTGAACCCATTATTGGCAGCAGGAAGTTCAGGATCCTCCTCAGGTTCTTCTTTCATCCCTGCCAACAAATGGCTCAAGCTTTTAGGCACTGCAGACCGTTCCAAATCGCCTCTTTTTCTACGATTCTCGGCCAACTCACGCTCCTGCTGTTTTCTAAACGTCTCAGAAGGCAGGCCGTGCTCCGGCATCACCTCATAATTATCTACAGGCCGTCTTACCACCGCTGGAGGAACTTCATCCAGTGTCTTTCTGTAGATCAACTCTGTAGAGTCTGGGCCACACCGCTCAATTAAGTTACCCATGGTGGCCCTGAGCAACAGTTCAAATGTGTCACGGAATACAACAGCGTATTTAGACCGCTCTGCCATCACGTAGAGACACACACTACACGCTCTAAGATCGTCCAAACTTGCAAACATCGAAGCGGTCATCGCTGGTCGGGTGTGTTTGGCTGTATCTCCCAAGAGCTTGCGTCTGCGGTCCTCTGTGTTACGTGTAAGCCAAAGACAGTATATGAGCGTCACACCTGCCACAAAGACATTGTTTATAGCAAGTGTCAGGTGCCCATACACCGTTCTCTGGTGAAATACTTTGAAAAGTTGACAGATCTGCCCAGCAGCTGCCTGACACTCTTTAAGTAAACGGTCTTCGGGACGCATAAGCGCCAAGTAAGGTTGTAAGAGCACTCTAACAGTACGGAAGTAGTAGAGGCCCAAAGTAGCTTTCTCCACTTCTGCAGAAACTACTGCACAGTCCGCTCTCCAAGCCTGGAGTTGTTCAAAATAGTGCTCTACCAAGGGAAGCTCTGAGCGCAGCAGAACCTGCAGATTTGTTCCTACTATACCCAATGCGTCCATTGCACGTGCCTCGAGTCTCTTGAGTCTCACGGACTGGTTGAGGAATGCTGCGTTTGCAGGTCCCCCGGACTCAGAGCCAAACAAGGGAATTGCGGCGTCGATTTCTTTTTCGGGAAACGAAAAGGGTCTTCCAAGCAGCACAGAGATGAGTCTGTCAAGGAGATAAACACACCAAAAGGCCTTCATTTTACGGAGCATTTCGCGAGGCTCACATCCGTGGTACGGTTCATATTTGTGTAATCCCAAGCCCACAGCCGCGGTCATTGCATCGCCAGCCAAGGAGTGAGGCTCCAGCAGATCTCTATCGCATCGAACCAAGCAGAGAGCTGCAAGGAGAAAAATTTCGATTTTACGGTACGGATCGTCTATCCTACACTTTGCCAAACTACGAAGAGCTGTCAGGAACAATCTGAGTGGTTCCAAACGTGCATAGTCACCGGTTGTCTTGAGGATGAACAGATTGAGACTGTAAATAAGCCACTGGCGGCAACACAGAAAATGAAAGTAGTCCATGTCATTTGCATAAGCCGCAATGTCCCCAGACGTGTATGCACTGTGAAAGGCAACTACTTCATTTTCATCTAGAAATGGAAACTTCACTTGAAACCGCACAAAATGTGTGTCAATAAGCGTTCTCAGAAGTGAAGCCTCTACGTCGTATTCAGGGTCATGGGCTAAAATCTCTTTGAAGTCGTACTTGGCCAAGATACTATGGCTCAAGTCTACAGGGCCACCTAGTGTTAGGAGCAGTCTGGGAGCTGGCAGACTGGGGTCCGGTGCAACCAGGGATATAGGAGCGTGTGATGATCCCGATAGATCTGGGATCTGGCGCATGGGATCATTCATTAGGGAGAAAGTTGGGATTTCTAGACTATCAGGATCCGGCTTGAGGATAGACTCAGGATTGGGAAGAGCAGTCAGGGGTATTTTCGAGTGGTCTGCAAATAGAGGATCATCAGCAGCGGGTTGAGCGCCAATATGGGGGGTTATTTTCTTGTATCTTGAGAGCGCTCCAGGCCGTACACTACCGGTTTCATCTATGGAGTTTTCCAAATAGAGTAGCCTACTTTCGAGAAGAAGAGTATATTCGTCCTTGGCCGCTGCAGAAACCGCATATTTTTCAGGTTGGATACACTGGACCCCGGCTTTGATACAGGTTGTACAGGAGGGGACCCTGTGGTCGCACTTTTGCTTGCGCTTCTGGCATAGAAGACACAGCCGTGATCGTGACTTCTTCGAGTCTGCCGACGCCTTGGACGCTATGAGCTCCAGGACGAGAAGCGATTTTGATTTTTTGGGCATGTATGGAAAGAAAGAAATATTATTATTTCTTGTAATCAAGTAATATAGAGACTGATGATTGGTTATTTGGGGTTTGAAGTGTGTTTTAATGGCTGAGCGTTCATTCGCGAAAGCAATCAGGCTATTTTCTTTTGTGGTTCTCCTGGTCGTGGTGTTCCGTATGATTTTTAGTTAGATCTGGTAATCTGCAAGTTTATCCGATGTCGGTTAACGCTGAGGGATGAGATATGTGGAGCTCTATGATTTTAGATTGGGGTTGGAATAGTTAAAATAGCTCGGTGGAGTTTTATGGATGTGAGATTTGTTTTGTAGTGTGGCATATCAGACAACTGTATCCCACCAAATACAGAAAATAGGAGCCAGTTTTTTCGAGGAGCTGTATATCGCGAAAGTAGGTACAAATCTATTTCCTTACAAGTTGTATGTGATTTCAGCACCATTTCTACGCTAGATACTGACATTTTATACCATTAAACTTATAGAACATATGATGCGAAAATGTATCCAGAATGACATCGAAAACACAGTTATTCATATAAATAGAAGTATTTGTAACTACTAATGGGAAAGTAATTATTCTTTTTTGAAATCATCCATTTGTTCCGATGCATGTGATGATCTACCTAATTTACTGATCAAGGAGTCAACGTCAAAGAGAAAGGAAGGTTGACATATGACAGGCGTAGGTTTGAGACTTAGAGATAGAGGCCATTATGTACCCTGACAGACGGTCACGGAGGGAGACAATTTTGGCGTAATAAAGACTAAAACCCAACTTGTACCGTTTTGGTGGTACAGTTATTCATTAATTAGACGGTCTATAGATCTACGATCATCCATGTCTACGATCATTCCCAGGTGAACAGAGATGCATTAGGATTGTGCAAAGAGTGTTAGACTAGATAAAGAGACACTCGCCTCATCACAATAATAAACTACAAAACCATCGTCAGGCATTAATAACAACTCATATCAAGAACTGAATAGACGGGAACCCCGAATATGGACAGGAGCGTAAATGGCATAAGAACAGAAAACAAATCATCAATGTGGATTCGTATGAATCGAAATTGGTTTATAAATACTCTAAAAGTTGGCCAAAGCCTTCAACTGCCGATTCACTTCAATCAAGCTCTCGATTTCTTTTCCAGCCGTGTCTAAAACCACAAACTTGGACATCTTCAGAGCACGCCCCTTCTTACCCTCCTGCTGTTTGCGAAGTTCATCCAAAGGCAAACGAATTACAAGATCATCGAAAGACGATTTGATCAACAGGCGGCGCTTCTTTTCCGAAGAGGTATGATTGAGGCGCTTCTCCTGCTCAGAAAGAAGGCGTTTTCTAGACCGCCGACGAGGGGTCTTGGACTCAGTTGGTCTTGGTGTGTCTCTCAAAAACTCATCAAAATAGTCTTGCAAAGCGTTGCTTTCGTTAGCTGTTAGAAGCTCCGGGAATCCTGTGTCTGGGAACAAGCTCTGAGCTTTATTGCGCATATTGGCGTCTCTAAGACGCTCTAAAGAAGCAACCTCGGCCTTGATGCTTTGGTTCTGGATATGGAAGAGCAGCTCGAAAGCCTCATCAAAATCTGTGAGATTGGTCGCGTCGAGGGGGTAGCTGTTGAGGGGTTCCATCGATGAAGGTATAGGGAAATCCAATTGCTGAGGGAAGACCGACTCCATATCGAAAGGTGATTCTAAGTCGGGCAACTCCGGCGCAGCGATGCGGTCGGGGTTCAGGTCTGGATCGACACCGATGCTCATCTCGGGGAAGCCTTCGAGACTGTTGGTCATGGCTAGGAAACCAGCACGCTTGCCAGCTTGGTGGAAGGAAGAGGATCTAGAATTAGGAGGGGAGCTAAGATATTGATGGGGATTAAACATTGCACACCCACTGAGGAAATGGGCGATATATATATAGCTTGTGGGCTATATATGGATGACGGATCAGAGCGCGGTGAGTTGCTTTCTGGGGAAGATGTAATTTCTCTTAGATGCAGCAGCTTAATTTTACATGTGAAAATGAAGCCCAGTTTACAATTCTTAGTTGCATGCTGCCAAATAACCGGCCCGGTCCAGGTGTGGAGCTCCACCATCGCCTGTCGGTGGGAATCGGTGGGATGGAAAGATACATCGTAAGCTGGAGACCCAATCCATCTAAAAAGTTTTCCGATAAGCCCCTTCCCTCTCAGTTATCCTTGAGAATCAAAAACTCGGAGTACGGAGCTAAGACCCTTCTCTATTTGAGGGGTCCCTATAGTGTTTATATCCAAGTTCTTCCCTCGCAATTTAGCGAAGTTCTTTCCGAAAACCCCGAGCCCAGTGATCCGTACTTGGTTCAAACCACCGCCAATCTTAGGCCCGCAACCTGCTTCGATGCTGTGCTTCCGTTAAATGCCAATTCCAAAGTTGAAGAAGGGCTATACCAGTGGAGAGTTGACATCCTTTCTCAGGCACTTCTTTCGGAGTCTGCAAAAGTACGCTTTGAATTGACGGTGGCTGGTGATTGGGGCGAGATTTCTGCATTGGAAAAGCCGGGTGTGGAAATCTGGAACCGACCTCCAGAGAAACCAGACTGTCCGGCTCACTTGGTAATTCTCTCACACGGGGTGTATCTGAATGCTCACTGTGATCTTCTTTTTCTCAAGGAAAAGCTTGAGCTAGGTGGCGGGGGAAATACAGTTTTCCGAGGCTATTCTGGAAACGTTGCACATACAGAAAAAGGCGTCAAATGGTTGGGCATTAATCTTGCAAACTACATAGATGGTCTTCTAAATGGCAAGATGCCCATAGATAGAATCTCTTTTGTAGGCCATTCCCTTGGAGGAGTTGTACAGTCTTTTGCTATATATTATCTTTTGAACTACGAAGGATATAAAAGTCATGAAATAAGATTAAAGGATATTAAACCTGTCAATTTTGTTACCCTCGCACTGCCATTGTTAGGAACTCAAGGTGAATTCGCCAATATCATAAATGTTAGCTTGGAAGTTGGCTCTTTGGGCAAAACAGGCAAAGACTTGTCTCTCAGAAACAGATATTTTTCTAAATTTCTGCTCAAGACCAATGCTCAAGGAAGGCTTTTGTTGAAACCTCTTTTGGAGGTGGTCCCCTTGGACTTGAAATTTCATTTGTATCTCAAATGCTTTGATCAGCGAATTGTATTTGCAAATGCTGTCAACGACGGGATCGTTCCTTTGAAAACATCGGCATTGCTCTATCTCGACTACAGATCTTTGGATGTGGTTGAGAGAATGAGAGGGGGCAACAATGCAGTGGAGGGGGCGCTGGATGAAGAAGGGGACAAGATCGGGGTCATTCCTGATGGCGCAGAAGAAAAGGATGATGGTGATGATAGTGATGATAATGATGATGATCAACACGATAATCAAAGAGAAACGGATCCTGTTCATGGGCCTAAAGTAGAGAACGATGCTACAAGTGTCTTGGACAGTAAAGAACCAAAATTAACTCATTCAAATAGCGAATCCACCTCTACTGTATCTAAATCTTCATCATTTTTACCCCCTTTCCTCCCAAATTCCTTTACTTCGCACTCTTTAAATCATTCGAAACAGGAAAAAATGAAGCGGATATCTACGCTTCCTGCTGATAGGAAAACAGAGACAAAGTACTATGCCCCTCCTCAAAGCTCTCCCATAGTATCAGCTATAAATGTTCTTCTAGCTCCGGCGCCGAAAGATGATTTTTTTGAAAAGTACAGGCCTATAAAGGAGCCCAATTTTCAACATGCTTTGGGCCAGTTGAACGAGCCGTGTCCCCCAAGTAGCGAGGTCATAGAGAACAACGTTATAGTTCACGATAGAGTGTATACTTACGATGAGCTTCCGCCACCTTATCTTAACAAAATAGCGAGAACTACTAGACGGTACTCAAAAATACCTCTTACCACTTTGAAAAAGGAAATTTTAAGAACAAAAACTGACGATTTACCGTTTTTATATAAACTGAAGAAGTCAAATTATTTGGTGAAGAAGCATTTCAAGTCAAAGCAGTTATCGGAGAAGATCGCTAGGTTGTATCTATTTGACAAGCCTTGGCGTAAGATTCTTGTGAATTTGAGGCCAGACGCTCATAATAACATTGTAGTGAGAAGACAGTTTGTGAACTCGTACGGCTGGAATGTGATAAACTACTTGGCAGGAATATTCGAGTACAAGGGAAAGGAAGGGGAGTTCAAAGAGATCCAGAAGATCATAGAGAGCTTGGAGTCTGTTCACTATGACCCAACGCTATCGCCGATAACGGAGCATTTACTAGATGTATTTAGGGGGGTTCTAAAGAAACAAGAGGGGTATGCAGAAGAAGAGTATGTTGACACAGAAGTGGAAAGCGACCCCGAGAACGATGACGTGCTGCAGGAGGCATAAATTTGGGACATTGCGTAGATGGTGCAATGTAGGTGGAATCGCGTGTAATATAGTGTATATAAACTACTAGACCGGATTAATAAAATATAATTTTTTAAAGAACCTGTCATTTGCACGTTTCTAGGCTGTTTTCAAGGTGTTTATTGAATAAATTGACACATGAATATATGATCCATTTGCAAGGTATCTGCAAGTGCGATGGGATCCGAGTCAAATTCAGATGCATGATCTTAATCATCGATGATCGGAACGATCCGTATCTTAGACTGTTATCAGATGACGTTTTTATGATCACTGCCAATTTCTTATCATGAATATATAAAAAAACATATGTAAACTCTCTATTCATAGAGTACATTCATTTGTATCTTTTATGCTAAACGCTACAACACCTGTTTGCAGACACCTTTTACACAGCCTACAGGCTACATAAGACGCACGTCGTATTCTACTCAACCTCATTTTTGATCGACGTACTCTCCAACCCTTGATCTGTATTGGGTGTGATCTGCGTCTCCTGCATACTAATGTCCTCATCCTTCACTTTTCCCGTGTCAGTGGTGTCAGTGGTAAGTTGTGAGGTCTGCTGATCCTCGCTCTGAACGCCATTTTCTGTCTTCTGATCGTCGGCCTTAACTCCATTCTCCGTTTTTTGTCTCTTGACGTCCCCTCCAGCTCTCAATCTCAATTCCATTCTTTTTTCGGCTCTCTTTATAGCTTCTAACTTCACACGCTCCTCCTTTTCGCGCTCTCTCTTCTTTGCCTCCTCGATCCGTCTCTCTGCACGCTCTTGCAACCGACTCAGTCTCTTTCTGTTCTGAATCAAACTCTCCATATTCTTCTCCTTAATACGGTTCTGGTATACCTTTCTCTCCAGAAGACTCTGAGCTGCAAACTCGTTGAGCATGCTACCGAGCAACAGCCCAAGTTTTCTGTAGCCTCCCTTCTTTTTGAGCTCCTGAATCTTATCGTGCATCTCATACAAGTTGTGTGTGATACACTCCCACTCTGTTACCGGCTCAAGCTTCCCAAGCAATGAAGCCGGATTGTAATTCTTCTTCGGGTTCTTCGGTATGGTTACACCCTTGCCATATTTGATTGTGCGACGATAGAGTCTGTTATCATCCAAAAGATAGTACGCGTGCTCTACAATTGGCTCCTTCGACATGGTCACCACAAAAAGTGGATCGAGTCTCAAGGTAACTGGCACGTCGAACTTTTCCACAAAACGCGTGAAAATCTGTGTGTGGCAAAGCTTGTCTATGAGCTCATACAAAATCGCTACTTTTGGCTCGAGCGGAAGAAGATCAAAAAACCGGAGTCGTTTTGGCTCTGTTGCGGTGGCACCTGAGCGTGAGGAACGCGCAATGCGAGGCGCTACCACAAAGGCCTCTTCATCCTCATAAGCACCATCATCGTCTGGGTCTTCAAAAGAGTCTGAAGACTGCGGCTCTGTCTCGGGCATCTTAAAGTCAGTCAATTCAATACCGTAACGATCCAAAATCTCGTCCAAGTCATCAGCTAAAAGCGTGACCAAGCCTTCGTCGAACTCGGCTGGACCTTTGATTTTTGCGCCCACACGGAGCAAAGCATTAAGAAGGCTCACCTTGAGTTCATCTAGGAACACAGGAGGATACACAATACCAGTGAGTTCTTCTTCCCACACTTGTGAGTTGAAGGGTTCGCCTTCTAGCTTGATAGCACCACGAAAAACGCTGATCCAGTTGTAGACAAAACTGTTTTTAAAGTTCGAGCGGAGTGGCTTGAGAATAGAAAGGTATGGCTCTTCTTCTGTGGGAAGATAAGCAGGCTGCCTTTGGAGTTGGGCAACAATATCACGGTCCACGCCTTTAAGAAGCGCTGCCGGGTGAGGGGGCGGGGAGGGAGAACCTGACATTGTGATCTCTAATGAGAATGTCTTGGTTTATAGCGAAATTTCAGTTTCGATGGGATTTGTTGGTGATGAAAATTAATTGAAATAATTCAACTGTAAATACGCGTCGCGTCTCACGTGCGGACGCTTGCCATTCTTTCGATTTCTATATATTGGCAATATAGTAAACAACTGGTCAAGAGTGTCAAGTTAGACACGTAGTTTAGCGTTTGAAACGGGCATCAAGTCAGACAGATCTGAGCGCGTACGCCATAAGATGTCATACAACATACTAGGAATATACCTTTTCTTTGATTGTACTTACAAGAGTCTAAAATCTACAAACCTGCTGAATACTTTAATTCAACTATGCAATGTCCGTGCTAGAATCGAAACATCTACAGGTGTATAAAGAAACGCTACAAAACTTTTCCCTTATTCACCAAAACACTATGCAAATTTCTAGGAGCACTCCCTTCCTCGCTATACCCTTCTGTGATAGGCGACAAAAAGTCGTTGGTGTTCTTCCTAGAAACCAGAATCAGTCGTGCTCTTTCCACATCTTCCTCCACTGAGACGTTCTCTAAACTATTATTTTTCGAGCCGTGAAAAAGGGTCACTGTCTTTCCGTTTTCTACAAATTTTTTGTTATTTTCAGCCCCTGGAACTAATCCCATCTTAGGCTGCTTAGAGTAGCTATTTGATCGAAACATTCGGTTTCTGACGTCTGGAGATTTCTGTTCTTCAAACTCAAAATCTTCGGGCACAATATTCACCTCATCCAAATAATCGTCATCCTCAAAATAGTCATTTAATGTATCATCCTCATAAAATATCTCCGAATTGTTTGTCCACTCAAACTCGTTTTTCGAGCTTACTTTGGAATTGATGCGCTCCGACATCAGGGCCGTGACTATTTTGGGCTTGAGAGAGGGTGTAGAGTGGTTACGTAGACCTAGTTCGGCAAGTCTTGTGGTTTCTTCAAGGCTTTTCTGAAGACTTTCCTGACTAGTATGGTTGTTTTTGTTGAGGTCGTTTGAGTTTGTTATATCATCAGTTTTTTTTAAATCTATATTAATGTCTTTTTTGAAGTTATTTTCTAAATCTTCATCAATGTCCTTTTCAAAATATTTAGCATCATTTCCAAGATCTTCATAACTTTTTTCATGAACCTCCTTATACTTTTCAATTTCTTCAGTATTCTCCTTGTGCATCTCTCTTTCGACTTTCCTTTCTTTCTCGTCATTGGCCATCAGCAGCTTCCTCATATTATCAACAGGAATATCTATATCATCTTTCTCCCTATTATCATACTCATTACTCTGGTCTCTATTCTTAAGTCCGGTCTCAAACTCTTCATTATCCTCCTCCTCCTCCTCCTCATTTTCATAATCGTTCACTTCCCCCACCAAATCGTCGTAGTCCACATCATCTTCGTCATCTGAAAACAACTGTCTATTGAATAAATGTTCTGTATCATCAATTTCGTCATCATCGTAAAAGTTCATGTCTTCATTATAGTCGTCCTCTCCGTATATATCCACGTTAAAGTCATTTACAAATAACCCCCGACCCTCACTCTTTTTGGGCTTTTCAGGCAGATTCTTATAGTACTTTATAGACACATTTCTGCCATTAACACCCCCCTCAAAAGAAAATGCCAGCTCGTCAGAAGAGGTATCTGAGTATTCCTCTGGTTCTTTCTCTTCAATAACAGGATTACCTACAGAAACCTGTTTTTTCACCTTATTTTCACCGTTTATACGCTTTAATATAGAGGCTCTTTTCTGGTGCACTTGTATCACAGACCCCCTTTCCGCATCAGGCAGCTTTCTAGGGTCATGGACCTCAATCACGGGGCTTGGGCGAGCGCGTACTGCATCGTCTGGCAGGGGCTCGTTTACAAACACAACATCTGGAATAAGGTCTTTCGCAACAGCCTCTGTTTTTGTAGTGGGCTGCTCACCTAGGAGTTTTTGCAAACTTTCATTTCTTGGGTCCGTCTCTGATTTCAAAGGACTCTTTGTGTCTAGAGACAGTCTTTTCTTCTCTAAAGAAGCTCGCTGATCACTGCCAAAACTTGTTCGAATCCGAAGACCATTACCCTTTTGAACAGGCGGATAGTCTTTATAGTATTCATTGTAAGAGTTGTCATCCCAGGTGTGCTTCACAGAGCCACGTATAACCGTGTTAGCTGCATCCATATTGAACGCATCTCTGAGACTCGAAGAGCTCGACTTCGAGAACAAGCTCTTGGGATACTTGAGAATCTTCTTCTTGGACATGGATGGGTCCTCGAAGGGCATCGCATATTGTTTGGAGGACGTTCTGCTGCTCTTAACTGGAGAGGAGGGGCTTGAAAAACTAAACTCCTCTTTGCGGGGGGACCCATTGAATGGTGACATGGGGGCGCCAAAGGTGGGTGAGTTAAATGGGGAGTTGAAATTGAAAGGGGTGTGCACATTGGGGTTGTTGGTGGATACAACCTCAAAGCTGCTCTGCTTCTGCACAGACGAACCAGAGTCGTTACTATATGTGCCTGAAGAGGGACGCAGCGTATCTTTAGACTCCTTTTCATCTTTGCCGAAAGAGCCGATTCGCTTGTGAGACTTTATAAACGATCTCATGCTGAGATCAGGAGATGTTTCCTGGTTCTCCGGTGATCTGTGATCTGAAAATTATATTCAGGGTGAAGAGCTGCTCCGTCTGAGCCACGTCAAGCAAAAAGTAAACAAAGGCAGGGAAATTTTTGGATTGCTAGCTTTAGATTGCCCTTTATGAACATAGAGCATAAATAGCGAGTCAAAAAGCTACGGCGGTGTGTAAGCCCAGCTGAGAAAATGTGGATAGTAATGAGTCTCAGAAATGAATGTGGCGGCAAATTGAATAAAAATCTTTTATTGATTTAGTTGAATGACGATCAGTCATTTGTGATTTATGAGACACGAATAAGTGCGTGAATTTGGTCCTGGAAGTGTTTCTTAATGCGGCTTTGCGCTATTTCACAGAGGGCTGAAAGGGTGAGCAAGTTAGTTTTGAACTGTGCTTGTTTCTATACATATCTTTTCGTGTTCAGAAATTTGAGATCTACACATCATTTTATTTCATTTTGAATATTGAATGGTGGTGTGTGCAGTTGACTCACTTGAGCCATAAGGTCATTATGCGACTTTCAGAAAACTATTTTAGCTAAATATTTATTCTGTAGAATTGAAAACAGTCTCACTTTGAAAAGTATAGTATACAACAATCATTTACAGTAATTTACTGCATAATTGGCGTTTCGTCGTTGAATTCAGATTGAGGTTACAAACGCTTGCACTTGGTTCTATCCATTACTTCTAAAACCAGTCAAAAAAGATAATAAGATCAGATGACAGGTTTATTACGAATAAATCACCAGTTCATTAGTTATAGAATACACATATCAAGTTGAACAAAAAAGCAGAACCTTTACATTAAAATCTTGACATCGTAAATATAAAACGGAAAACAACAGATTTATTTGCGACTTATAGCAGGTATTCTAGACAGTCATACCTAAACTACCCCACGAGCTTTCTTACTTCCCAAGCACCGCATATGGGTTGCTCAGCGAAATCGACCCATACACGGACCCATTAATAAACTCATCCGCCTTGTCCCTCTTGATCTGCTTGATCACATCTGGCAAAGGCGATTGTGTCTGCACACACATGTCCTCGATGTTCCTGTACCCCTTTTTGTGGATGTAATCTCCATACAATGAGTTCACCGCTGAAAGAAGTGTTGACACCCCCAGCCCATTTCTGACACTTGAGCTGGTCGCAGACTCCCATGCATTCTCCTCCAACGGGTTGTGGACCATGTCACTCTCGCTATAGTAAAGAATCAGGTTCTCCAGCAAGCTTGCATGACGTGAGTCTCTCTTAAAGACTGGGTTCTCGTTCTTGGCCAAGTTATTGTCAAACTGGACATCGGAAGCAATGCTGCTAGCGAAGGAAAAGTCTCTTCTGCTTTCAAAGGTTTCGTCTCTGTTGACCACGCGAAGCGTGGATGAAGGCTCACGCCCGTACACCGGGTAAGGGTTGATACCAGAGCCCACACTGACTCTGCTGACTCCACTATAGTTTCTGTACTCTTGGAACGTGCTCTTGGAGCTATTCAACTCGTAATAGTGAATAAGCTCCAAGCTCTTCTCGTGCACACTGGAGGCGGTTGATGGCAACGCCAGCGCGCCGTACTCGTTTGTGTATGATTTGATAAGATTCTCGTAGTCTGATGCTAAGCTTCCCCCCGAAGACACCCTCTTAGAACCGATCTTGCCCGGCTTCTCAAACAAGTACTGCTGCTCCATTTTCTGGTCAAGCATACGGTCCAGTGCCGAAGGCGGTCTGATGGCCTCCTCGTCCTCATCTTCACTTTCACCAAGAGGATCTAGAATATGGGTCTTGTCTGGGTCCTCCAACTCCTCGGCTATTGAGTACTCGTTGTTTATCTCGTACAGAACTTCTGAGAAGATCGTATCATTAGGATTCTCTTCTTCATTCTCGGCCTTCAGAGTAAACGCATTGTATCCACCAGAAAAGGTGGCTTCTTTGGTGTCGAGCGTCGAAATAGATTCAATGCTCGATGTGCGTTGGGAAGTAAGAGAGAAAGTGTCATTTATAGGCGAGTAGAGCACACGTGGGTCGTTCTCAGAAGAGGAGACAGATGAAGCCTTCGAGATTATAGACTGTTGCTCGTCAAAAAGAGTCTCCATTCTAGGAGGAAGCGGGGGAAGAGGTGACCGCGAACGTGGATTTCTGACGACAGTGTCACTCTTTGCAATAGAAGCTTTCTCCTGCACGGTCGTCTCAGAGTGGCCACTTCTTTGCCTGTGTACACTCTTCGAGTACTCACTGTTAGCGTTCTTTGAGAATTCCTTCTCCGAGAAAAAGCTTTCTGTGTTCGAAAACTCTCTTCTGCTTTCTGGCGTCATCTCCATGTCAAGAGATTCAGACTCAGCACCAAAAACAAGCATATTTCCTTGTTCCTTGACCTTATAACCATCTCCACTAGCCATGTGACTTTTGCGAATCAAGTCACGGTACTGGTGGTCATGAATCTGGTTCTTGAAGCTAGTACCACTAGTTTTACTCGTGCCACTGATCTTGGACTGGCTACTGATCACTCTCTCCTGCTCTACTTCTCCACCAAAAGTGATACCTGAGATATTCTGCAAAAGAGGCCCATCCTGTGTTGCTTCAAATGAGGACTCAGTGGTCTCGTTCGCTTTGTCAGGACGAGCACGCTTCCCAGCCTTGATTTCCCGGCCTATGATGGGCACATCATCTTCTAGCGTCTGGACCTGTCTTTGGAAAGTCTGAGACTCCGATCCTAAAGCCTGAGGCTCATTAGGATTTCTAGTAGCCTTATTGATCGTCTTTTTAGGCAGAGGAGTCTTGCTCTTCAGGTTGCGCCAGAAGCGAAAGCGATGCTTTTTCTTTGGCAGTTCGAGCAGCTCCTGGTCCTGAGAAGCCATTTTTCCAAGCTCCACCAAATCTTCAAAATCGAGAAGTGCACTAGCACTCATTCTGCTATTGTCCACAGTGTACTCTTTAGCCAAGGACTGAGTAGAGGGCGAGTGAATAAAAGCAGGCATGGAATGGGTCTTTTGGTGGCCAAGCCTTGGCTGTGAGAAATTGCTTTTTTGAGGCAGTGGGGTTCTAGGAATAGAAGGTAGTAGCTTTGGCTGAATAGGCATGCTTTGGTGCTTGGACCCCAAGCTTGACGAGCTGTGATTGCGCCCGTCTAAACTTGAGAGAGAGCCATTGCCAATAATTGGGGGCTTGATGAGCCTCGCTGGAACGGGAATCTCATACTGGTTCTGGGATGTGTTAGGAAGAATGTGTACCTGACGTTTCGAAGGAGAGTTTGCTCTGCTGCATGAGTCGACAGAGGAAAGATCAAACACAGAGCGCGAGTTGTTGGCACTTGAAAGTGTGCTGAAGCGTTCCTGGCGAAGACTCTGGTACTTCAGCTTATTAGAGGAAGGCTCGTATGAGACAATCGAGTCTCTGGCAACAGAGTCCGAAGAAAAGGTTGGGTGTTGATACATTTGAACTGTTTTTTGTACCTTCAGAGGAGTTATTCACGCTGATTATAATGGGATTGTCTGATATATATGGCATGCGAAAAGCCGTCTGCATGTTTACATTTTTCCTAATCCGGAAAATGACCCAAGTTTGACGGGGGCCTGCTTAGCCGAATGTTGATAAGTAATTAGCGTGATGCTCGTTTGTTGTATAATTAGATGACTTTTAGATCGAGGCTGATTGAAAAGTAGCGTGATTAGCCGGTAACTTTAAGCATTGTATTGTGGTTCAAGCTGAGATGCAGAGACGTAAGCTTGCAAAACGTACTGGTTAGAATGATAAAGAGCTTACATAGTTTTGGATACTCAAGAGTCTGGCTCGTAGATTTTGAAATCGAGGCACTTGACCTAGGCAAATATTTAGAGTTGCTGCACTGATTGATCAATTACCACTGTTGGTGAAGTCAACAGAGTATATAAACTAACGAAAATCACTAACATTATGCTCAATAGTTATACAGAGACCACAATCTTCGTAAGGTATCCCATTCAAATCACTCAACGAACGCTATAACAGTACACAAAACAAGTTACACTAGAAGCATACGATAGAGCATTAACATACACAAGAAAACACACTTACAAATTAAACAGTCACAAGAACGAGACTAGCTGAAACAAGCGAAGTAGTAGTTAAGAAGCGGCTTCGGCACAGACTGCGCAGCAGCCGCAGCACCAGGCGCAGCCTGCCGAGGATGCAGTTGCTCATATGATTCCAACCAGAGAGTGAGCAACGTGCGCCCTTCCCTGAGCTGTGCCACACGCTCTTTATGTATTTTTCTAGTTCTTTTGTGCTCGCGAGGCACAACCAAAACCTCCAAATCCCGTATTGACATGTATGTCTCCGGAAGAGTAAACTCTTCCAAAGACTCTATATCCTCTAGCCACATGCGTTCCATTCTTCTTTTCTCTGTTCTCTCTCTCACGGCGTAAATGCTCTCTATGTATTCTTCTACTCCCATCTGCCACAGCTCCAACCCCTTTTTTCTCTTCCCAGAACTCTCTTGTACTGTGTAGCTCACAGGAAACGTCTGGAAGTAAGTGACGTAGTAGTCTCTGAGAAAGCAAAAAAACCAGAAAGTTTTCAAGTTATAGCCTCCGTGGAAAGCCATGGCCCAGAGAATCTTTTTACAGTCTTCAACTTTCGAAGGGTCGTCCACAGCTTTCATTGTTACGGCAAACACAAACTTGCGAATGACCTCGAAGAGGTCTGCTTTGTTGAGCCGAAGACAAAACAGCGGTCCGGAGTCCGTGGCAGTCTCAATGGTTTTCGCATGTTGAATAGTGTTTTTAAGCCCAAAGTGGCCCAAAAAGCTCATCGCCTGACACACAAGCCATGTGTGCGACTGGACAGACGGCTGGTACTCAATGATGCGTGTCAACGCCGCCAATCCAAGGCTCGCGTCAATGTATCCATAGGGAATCTCGACCACTATAGCGCCCTGAAGGATGGAAAGCGAAACTAGAACGGCTTCTCTGAGAGTTTCGTTCTTTGGTGAGTCTAGGTCCTGAGGGCCCCCGTGCTTAAGAAAGTCCTTTCGAAGCCCTTCTATAAGAAGACACAGCACATGAAATTCTGCGACGGCCTCGAGAAATTCTTTGTTTACGTAGCGTAAATAGCCCCAGATGGTCTTGGCCTTTATACAAAGTGCACTCAAAGAAAAAAACTTGGGCACAGACCGTTTGCGGAGTCGAAGAAGCTGTTTCGTCAAGTCGCCAAGCTGCGAGGATGGTTCGATCTCAGGGAAGTGTGTCAAGTGTGCCTCCACAATTTCTCTGATTACCGCCTGTTTTTGAAGTACAACCAGCATCACGTCTTTGTTACAAAAGTCGATGATCAACACATACAACCCCGTTATTATGGCTTCTTGCGTAGACGTGTCCTTTTTTTGGGGCCAGGAGTCAATGAGCGTAGCAACTTCTGTCGCTTTTGAAAGCCACGCATATACTCTTTCTAAATGTGGTTTTCCGTAGGATCTTAAACCAGCGCCGAAGTACGAAAGAACGCTCTGAGCAAGGTCAAGCTTCTTGATTGTGCACCCACTTGCCTTCTGTCTGAGTGCAGCAGCAGTTGTGTGGCATCGTTCTATGCTTTTGCGTAGCAAGTCCTGCACGTTCTCGCCTTCGGAAACGAGATAAGCACAGAGTCTATTGGCGTCCACACAGAGTCTGTACGCCTCAAACAAGAGATTTTTTTGCTCTAACTCTTCACTGAGGGTCAAAAGGAATTCTGCACGCTGCGCAAAGGGGCAGACTTCGACAGCGAGAGCGCACTGCCAAAGGCCTTCACGTGTGCGACCGAGGGAGGCCAAACTGAGACCAACCGCTGCAAGAGACCAACAGTTGTGGTCTGTGTAGAGTACGTTATCGGATGCCAGGTCTAAGACTTTGTAGAACTGTTCTGAAGTTAGAAATGTGGTTCAAAAAGCAAAAACAAAGGGTAAAGATACCGCTTGTGTAGAGGTCGTAGAGGACCAGGGGGCTTTTGGCTCCCATGGTCAAAACGCGTGCGAAAGTCGGGTTTTGTGGAGTGCGTTACTAGGGGGAAATGCTATAGGGGGTAGTCGTGGAGGGTAACTTAAGCTGTGCAGATTGCGCAGAAAGAGTATCCTTTTTTGTGTGGTGCAGTTATGTAGCTATTGTTTGTGGTGAGCGCGTTGTGTTGTGATGTATTGCGATTGTGTAAGCTTATATTCCTCAAGTTATTCGGGAGCAGTGGTCACTAATAAAGTAAACCGGGGCTCAAAGTAAGCAATAGTGCAAAAATAATTATTTGTTAAAGCTATTGACTCCGTAGATCATACTCTTTCTGACATGTGTCAGACGATGTGTGAAGTGATGTTTGAGTAAACTCAAATCACCTAAAAACAAGATTTGTAATTCCATTAAGCACGAAAAAAGAGATTGTTCCCTGTATAGAAGATATATACGAAAAGACATTGACTGCGTGCAACTTCTGTTCCTGTCACACTGTTTTGGTTCCTGAAAAATTAAGATGAAGTCTCGAGTGTTTTTCACCATGGACGCACACGCAGATGCGGGGACTGTGAAGGATGTGAGTATTATACCCTTTGAATTCCTGAAGAGAAACTGTCCGTGACTGTTAAATTAGATGTTGAGCATTGAGTATTGACTCGTGAGAGCGAATAGCCAGGTGCAGAATTGAGGGCTGCCCTAGCAAGCTCTGTTTTATGATTGATACTGTATAGAAGGAAATTGGAGAAGCGTCAGTTGACTTAACTTCTGTTTTTTGGGTATCTGTTTTGTATTTTGGATATTCTTGCTTAGCATGGCTAAGCTGCTGTGGAGGTTTGGACTTGTTAATTGGAGGCGATTTTGGAAAATAGTTATTGTTTGATACAAATTGTTGTTTCTTCTCTTTGAATTGCTCCCTGTCAGTTATATTCTGTGATGTCATTTGAACAACTGCCTATACAGTGTTTAACACTATGAAAGACTCTGAATCAGTTGATATTGGAAAAATCTTAAGGTGTTTCAATGTTTAAAGGAGAAGCTCCCAGTGTCTTGATTGTATTTTTCACTTAGTTTTTTATCGCTGAGCGCGAGTGTTGGCACAGGCACACGGGCTGAAGCTCGATTGGTTAAGCACTCTAGTCTAAATAAATCTCTAGCTTATAAAGGAAGAGAGTGAATCTCGAAAGGGGTAGCTAAGAGCCCACCCCAGGTCTACTTTTTGAGTTTCTTTTTATAATCTCTTAGTCAATCTAGAATTACCTGTCAGTTCCAAGGCAAACCTTTTTCAATACAGTGATGGCAAAGTGATTGAACTGATGTTTTCAAAGTGAAAATACTGGAAAAGAGGGTCAATATTAAGTCTGCTAATAGCCATAGCCGTTTCTCTCTTCGTACGACCAGAACCTCGTTCAATAAGCAATCAGATTGTTAACTAACCGGCCCACGGACTCCTACCATCCATCCGAACAACATATCTCTCTCCTTGATCCCCCGTCGTCCCCCGAAAAAACTTCATGGATGAAAAATGCCAGAGACCCCTTCTCTGCCAATGAGGTCTCTCGAGACACGATCCAGCCCGGAAAAAACGCTTTTGACGAGCTCAGGGGCCATATCAATGATGCTGAGCTTCTTGAGACCCAGCCGCCATCAGACACCCAAAAACTTGGCTCCTTCATGTCGCCAGCGAAGAACGCAGACCGCTCACTTCTTAAGTTCACCTTTGATCAGTCTCAGCCTCGATTCACCCAAAATGGTGAGGCCGATGAAAGCCACAGAATATTAGAGAATATATCGGAAGATGTGGGCGATCAAACTCTGAATGAGCTCCAGAAAGCTCTTCAGGACCATGTGGGTGGTATGCCTGAAACACAGAAGATACCAAGTGACGACAACTCGTTCAGAGAGCGCGCATTTATGTCGAGTCTGGAACTGGCCAAGGACAAAGAAATACAGATTCCGAACACATTAGAACCAGACGAAAAAGACGAAAAAGAATACACAAATGGTGAGATTGTGTACACGAATAGTCAAAGAGATGTGGATTACGGATCTAGAGAGAAACTTGAGCAAGCTGAACAGGACATACGAGATCTATCTCGACAGATAAGGACGCTTAGTGAGAAGATTGGCGAAGAGGAAGATGAATTGGTGAAAAAAGGTGATCATGATATAGCTGAAGACACCGTGAACCAACTTCCAGACATTGGAACTCTTCAACAGACTATTCCTAGTACTTTAGTGATACAGTCCGATACACAGGCTGATACCAAGGCAAAAAAGATTTTAGGGTTGATGGGTAGCCAAAACACTCAAAGAATTGAGGAGACCCAGAAGTTATCTCAGGGGTATAAGTTGTCTCCTACTCAGAAAATAGAAGGGGTCACCCAGGCAAGTGGTGATGGTACACCTATTGCGGACAATACAAACGACAACATGAAAGACGCAAACGAGATTATGAACGATACGGATGTCATTTACAACACAAATACAGAAAGAGCTCCCCCTACATCAACCCCAAACCCTCCTAAAGTTCAAATTCAGAGCTCGCTGGAAAAACATAACCTAAGACCATCTCAGACCACTCTTGTCGCTGAGTCATCTCCGATGTTAGGAAATACTTCTCCGACCCAAAAAATAGAGGTTGAGAGCTCGCCTATGGCAGAGAGAGGCCTGAAGAAAAGAAAAGCAGGGAATCTTAGTGACGACGAAAATGTTGATAACGGAAACGCTACGCGAATTTACATTAGCCAATCAGACGATGAACCTGACACAATGAAAGATAAACATTCTACGCAGCACAATAAGCAAGGCACAAGCTCAGTTTGGGTGTATTACAACTTTAGATATTACCCTGGAGTTGTTCTCTCTGCAGAAAATGAGATGTGTAATGTCCTATTTTGTGATGGTGAAAAAGAAGTACCAAGACTGGACATTCGATGTGCTCTTAGTCTTGACCCAGGTGACACTTTTGAGAGCATAGGAAAAAAGGGCTCTTACACAGTAGTCTGTACTGGTGGCTCGGGAGATACCGTAGCCTGCCTCAATGGACATTCAACCGTGTATGCTAAACGGGCATCCAAAAGCACTCGTAAGCTCAAAACATTTGAGTTTCGCTGGTGGGATATCTCGTTGACCGAGGACCAGTACCACGCCCGTACATTACCATGGCATCAGATTGTTGCACGTGATGGTATTGCCGTTCCACTTGGCGGCGAACACCGGCGCATTCGTTCAGAGCGCGTAGATTACGATACGGAGGAGCGCGCTAGTGTGCTTCTGGCTCTCACGCTGCCTGTGCGCACGCACTCGCGGGTTTTCGAGCATGCAGTATTTTGCCTCACGGGCCTGAATGAGGACAAGGACGAGTTGGCAGATTTAGTTCTTGAAAATGGGGGAACTCTTTTGCCCAATGGGTTTGAAGATATACTTTCTGTGGCCCGCGATAAGGAGGGAAATATAGCCCAGATTGGCGTTCTCAGACGGTTTCAGAACATAAAGTTCGCGGCATGTATTGCTCCTCAATATGGGCGAAGTCAGAAGTATCTTCAAGCCTTAGCTTTGGGCTGGCCTGTGCTTTCTACGCAGTTTTTGAGAGACTGCGTAGAGAGGGGAGCTTGGCTGGAGAATTGGGGCGCATATCTGTTAGCCGCAGGCATGTCTACAACAGTTGGAGCTGTGCAGAGTGTGGACTTGAGCCTGTTCCGCGAGAACTATGGGGGGTTGATTGGAGACCAGTTGGGGAACAACAAGCACGTATTTCGGGGTGTGACGGTGTTTATGGCGAAGCGAGTTCCAGAGATGGCCGACATGATATTCCATGTTCTTGGAGCCCGTGAGGTGGTCGTGGCAGAGTTCTCCGGAGACGGCTTCGGAGAAGACTTTGTAGAGTCTTTGAGGGGAAAAGTGGGAGTGAACAGGGGGCGCTATGTGTACTATAGAGAAAAAGGAGGATGGGGGTTTCAAGGAGCGAAGGGTGTGAAGAAGGGGGGGAAGCGCAAGAGAGCTAGAACAGAGCCAAGCAGGGGGTTGCGACGCATGAATAGTTTTGCAATGCAGGTAGGGCTGGTTAGACAGGGACATGTTTCCGTGGAGTTGGTAGATTGGGAGTGGGTGGTACAGTGTATTATTAGTGGGTATTGTTGGCCAGGTGCTGAGGCTGTCGACATATCTTTATGATTATGAAGACGCCAGCAAGCATATCTTCGGGTCTTTCACTTTCATTTTGCTTACCAGATCAGGATCGAAAAAACGTTTCTCTGGTGGAGAGGCAGCTTACACATTCGTATACATTTATAGGCACATTTATTAGCCAGACTTGGTTTTGGCTGGTCATAATTTACTTTACTCGAACAATATTTAATTGTATAATATTCAACAGCTTGTAGGTTCATACAGTTGTTGACACAAGTGTCCTATACTCATCGACGAAAAATGATATGAAATAGTAGCTACAAGAAAGCCCATAGAAACATGAACTACAATCATCAAATCGTAACATAATCATAAGTAATCCACATCCTCGGTAATCGAAAACGTTTCTATTTTCTTTTTCCTTAAACTCTTCTTCTTTTTCTTTGATTTATTTTTCTTCTTTTCGTCTTTTTCGTCCTTTTCCTTTTCATTCAAAGAAAGCGAATAAGTAGCGCTCGTCTTAGCAGCCCAAAATCTTAAGGTATCAATGTCCAAGCGCATATTCTTCCTCTCCAATATCGCAGAAAGCTTCTCCAAAGAAATCGGCTGATATGTTAAGATCGTCTCGTACATACCCTGATCGCTCTTCACATTATTTGTGATGTAGTCACACAAAGCAGCCTGTACAGGCTCCTGGGCCAATTCTCCTAGCTTCTGATTCAAATCATCAGCCCTCTTTTGTATTTCTTCGTGATCACATATTTGAAGCTTATATTTCTTGTCCTTTTTTAGTAAAAGATAGTATACTGTCTGAACCAACACCACCATCTGCTTCTTTGATCTGGTTCCTCTAATCCCCCACTTATTTATGAGAATATTGAGAGTTACAAGGCTCATTTTCTGGATAAGCAAACTGTATTCTGGTACTGGATCGTTTGGTATACTCTCTATAGAAGATACGGGTTCAAACTCAATATTAGTGTCCAAGAGTGCCCTATACGGCTGGCTAGAAGGTACTTGTAATTCAGAAACATCTCCAGGATGCTCATGGGTTTCAAGTACGCCTGAAGGCACAGTCTTTGTGATCTCAATCACACTAATCTCGTGATCGTCCTCAGACTCTGAGTCTGGGATAACGTCGTTACCAATTTCCCGCTTCTTGTGCTCAATACGTGTTTCTACGCCCTTGAACGGCGACGAAAAATCGCCCTTTAACCTTCCTTTGAATTCGTACCTTGTAGTCTTCACCAGTACACCATCGCTCAGCACATTGCTTCGGGCAGTTGCATAGAAAGCATTGCGATCGCTCGAGGGCACTTCCAAGTCCACATTTTCGAGTTGGTTCACCTCTGTGTTTTTGTATGAGGCTGTCCATTCGGGACTCTTTCTCCCGGAGAAAACATTCTCTGGGGTCATAAAAGAGTCCTGAGACTCGCTTTGCACCTGAGTAGAACCTCCAGAAGGCGCCGTAGAGTCTATAACCGTTGAAAACCGCTTTATAGCACGTGGCTTCTCAACCACCGACGTCACAACGTCAATGACAGGCTCAAACTGCCTCAAGCACCGTGCCAGGTCCTTGAGAGAAGCAATTTTTCGTGGCGAAAACTTGACAGGCAGAGTTCTTGGACTTGATGAAGGAATCTCGATAATCCGGCTCTTGTGAGGAGTAGAAGGTGAGAATGTATTAGTCTCTGTCTCAAAATGTATATTCGAAGGCTCTAGAAAACCAATTTGATGATCCGATTCACCCAATGGAGTGGAATTCTCGTGGTCGCTGTTTTGAGTTAAATCTATAACGCCACCAGTGTTTTGTACATCAATAGACTCATCGATATTGTTCTTCTCAGAAGTGATTCCCATTTCTTCTTGGTGGTCTTTCACAATTTGGGATAGTGTGAACGCCTCAGAAAACGTGTCCGGAAGATGTTCGAAACCACCAGACTCACCCAAATCATACAACCATCGCAAGTCTTGTTCAGAAAGACGGTTTACGGGTAATGCGCTTGCCTCGGCCCAGAGTCCACTTTGTGAAGCCTGTGAAAGAGTCTCCTCGTATATGGCATTTATACGCAGCAACGATAGCCGAGAGGGTTTGGAGAGATTAGGGAAGTTCACCCGGATGATCTTCATCAAGTTGAACCATTCTGCTCGTGTATATACCATTTTGGGGGAGCCTGGATCGGGGTCTGCACGTACAGAGTCTGCTTCGATTTGTTCGAGTTTACTGATTATCTCGTTGACTTTACGTTTTTTGCCCGATAAAAGCCGCAAAACTGTGTTTTTCTTTGCGTGTTTCTCAGCCATAAGACCAGTTATTGAGTGTTTTGCGGGGGGCTTTACAAGGGGTTTAGTGAGGGCTTTTTTGGGTTTTGGGGGGTTCTTGCGGGCTTTCTTGTAGCTTCTTTTTGCGGATTTTTTAACTGTGAAGTCATCTGTTTCTTGGAAAGAGTGTTCTTTGGTGGCAAGAGAGTATTTGGCAAGAGAAGATTTGAAAGATTGGATTTCTGAAGCATTTTGATCAACTTTTTCCCATTCATCTAGATTAGCCTGGACCTGTGTATTGAGAAAAACCTCGAAATTTAGGTCTTGGCCCGTATCGTCCAAGAGCCCTTTATTCATGTGCTCTTTATTTATATATGGGGCAATATATTTTGGCTTTGTGCATGGTTTGAGCCCTGAGCAGACGCGTTACGCGTGAAATTTACTTTTACGCGTATACGTTAAATATCACGCATTTCTCTTAATTTTGACAGATAACGCTTGATTGCCTCAAAGTATTATCAGCCTGATCATTCCGTTGAAATGTCCTCCCCAGTCTTAAAATTTCCCCATGATATTCCGCCCGAGAAGCAGGAGCCAGACACCGATTGTGTGGAGATTACTGTCGATGAAGACAATCTGGTTGAGAATAAACAGAACATGGGGGAAAATCGGGAGACTGCAGCCGAGAGGTCGCTCACATCGAGACAGCTCGAGCAACTTGAGAAGAGAAAGCTAAGGGAGAAGGAGCAATTAGAGCGTCAAAAACGTAAAGAGGCCGAAAAAGAAGAAAAAGAGAAGAGAAAAGCTGATTTGGAAAAAGAGCGACTCAAGAAGAAGGCAAAGGCTGAGGAGGTGAAGAAGAGACGCCAAGAAGAGCAGTTGGAGAGACAAGCCAAAAAGAGAAAGTTGGAGGAGGAAAAAGCCGCAAAGAAAAAGAAGTTGGAAGAGGAGAAAGAGGCAAAAATGAAGAAGGTAGAGGCTGAAAAAAAGAGAAAAGCCGAAGAAAAAGAACGCAAAATGAAAGAAAAGGAAGCCAAGTTGAAACAAAAAGAGGCCAAGATCAAGGAGAAGGAGGCTAAAGAACGTCAACAAACGAAAATAAGCGGATTCTTTTCAGTGCAAAGAAAGCAAAAGCCTAAGGAGAAGGCTGAAGTAAAGACTAAACAGTCCAGTGACTATAATGCATTTTTCCTCCCATTCTACGCTAAACCAGGCTGCTTGGTTACAAAAACCAAGAAAGTAAACCTCGAACTGTGGATTCTGGACTTTGATGCCCAGGTGTTTGGTAAAAAGGGTGACTGTATACCAGTTTTTAAAAAGAGCTCTGTTTTGGTAAAAGCCGAATCAGAGGTCTCAGCAGAAGATTTGTTCATGCTGATCTCCAACAATTCGCTCTCTCAGGAAGAAATTGTGCGTGTCCTTGCGGCTATGCCTGTGAGATATCTCCGCTTCTACGAAAACAACAAGCCCCCATATTGCGGTACTTTCACAAGAAAGAGCAGAGCCTCATTAGTGGATCCTTTTGAAAAAGTTCTGGATATAGACTACAAGTATGATAGTGATTTTGAGGAGGAGGAGGAGGGAGATGAGGTGGATGAAGATGATGATGAGGAGGAGGATGAAGAGTTGGATAATGAAGAAGATGATGACGAATTCATAGAAAGAGAAGCAGAACCTGTGCGGAGACGGAACAAGTGTTTAGGAGACTTGATACCTGAAGTGCAGACAGAGAATCTCAACGAGTTCAGAGCTGTAGTGATATGCATGGATGGTGTTGGAATCAATCCTCTTAAAGACTATTGGGGGGCTAACGAAGAGATTGATGTTCCGGAGAAGGTAAAGACTGATAACTCCGTAACTGCTGCAGTGGCTGTAGCAGCAACAAATACACTTGTGGGACGTAAGAAGAAGGTGGCGGCTATAAGAAATACAGAGGACTTGAAGAAGATGACAGAGTTTATTTCACTGCACAACTCTTTGACTTTACAGGCGATGATAGATATGATTCTGCTGGAATTTCCTCAGTACAAGAAGAATCAAATCCGTCCAACGCTTTTGAGTGTGGCAGAGAAGAGGGGGGCTGGGAGCAAGAAGGTATGGGTAGTCAAATGATATAGATGAAATGCGCAGTGCTATCTGCCTAGTTGTTATTGTATCTTGTTCATGGTAGAAGTTATACGAATGCATTTTTTATGTTATGTAAGCGTACGCTGTGGAAGTGAAGTTTTATCAAAATGCTCGTTAGTTGATTTTCAGTTGTAGTCTTTGTTCGGCAACTTCATGGTTGTGGCCGAATTAACTCTGTCGCTTTCCTGAAGACATGTACGAAAAATATGTTTATGGTCTTGGTTCGAAAATATAGACTATTATCTCTTGCTAGAGGACAGTATGTCTACCTAAGTCTCAGTGATTGATAACAAATTCACTGTTGAGTTAAACGTCTCAAACTAGCCTGGACTGATGTACCATAAGACTGAGCTTTTTAACACCACCGTTACATTCCCCAAACGAGAACTTTACCATCTCAATCGAGTAATTCAGTATGTAGTCATATGTGTAATCACTTCAGTACGTATTTTACCATCATTCGGCTTCACAAATCTCCGTTCAAGGGTAACAGATGAATGTGCATTAAATTATCATACCGGACTGCAAAAAAAAATTAATGAACTGCTTTGAGAATCTTTTTGACGTGGTGCCAGTTAGTGATAATCTTGTGAAGTGATGTACGCTTTCCTTACTTTTGTGTGATCTTGCTCGACCCGCAAAATTGGCAACGCACGGCACCGTAGGCTATAGATTGTTTCAGCAACCTTCAATCTAACGGGTTATTAGCATAGCCAGACCCTATGAAAATATTATAATGAGCAAACACGTTGTTGATTGATCCTCGAGTAAGATGTTTGAAAGTTCTTCGTCCAACCTAATTTTTGTTCTTATTCACTTTCTCTAGTTAACGAACAAAACGGGATGTTTGAAGTTCAAAATCCCTCTGATTGTTACACCGGATCAGCTACGTCATACATCTTTGTCGATAATAAGTAAAATAGCTGTTCAGTCTAGGCCTTAGTAAAGCTAGCTATTGTCAAGAGTTGGTAGTACTTCATTGTGCCGAGACAATTCAAATACAATTTTGTGTAACTAGACCATTTAAGTTTGTAGTATCCTTTATTGCACTGCACGGCTGTAATTAAAGGACCATTTATGTGGTACAATCTGCATGGGTAAGAAAGAATACGTAACCAGAAAAAATTCTATAAATACCCTCAATTCCATCATCAAGCAAAAATGTCTACAAGTTATCACGATGAGATTGAATCTGTTAAATCCGGCCCTGAGTCTCCGACGGTGACCAAGCCAATGGAGCGCACTGCTGGTATGAGCATCAACCACAAGTTTGCCAGAACGTACGAGACGCCTCGTGAGGGCGCATACCAAAGTTTCATTGCTTCTTTGGGTACATTCTTTGGTTTCTGTGGTACCGTCCCTTGTTGCGTGTGCACAAACCCATACCAGAACGTTGAGACGGGTCACGTGGGCTTGGTAACACGTTTTGGCGCTCTCACACGTCTGGTAGACCCTGGCTCGAGCTATGTAAACACATGGGCTGAGAAGATTCATCGTGTTCCAATCAGCATTCAGAACATTGAGATCCCAAGTCACGAGTGTCTTACGCGTGACAATGTGTCTGTTCTGGTATCTTCAGCTTTATACTTCAACATTGTAGACCCAAAACTTGCCACTTTTGGTATAAATAACCTTTACCAGTCGCTCCAGGTTCGTACACAGACTACGCTTCGTGACGTGATTGGTGCACGTAGTTTGCAGGATGTGATCGAGCGTAGAGAAGAGATCGCTGAGGACATCTCACGTAACATCTCGCATGTGGCGGCTGCCTGGGGTGTGCACATTGAGAGTATTTTGATCAAGGATATTCACCTTCCAAACTCTGTTTCGAACTCTCTTTCCAAGGTTGCTGAGGCCCAGCGTATTGGTGAGAGTAAGGTGATAGCTGCAAAAGCTGAGGTAGAGGCCGCAAAGCTCATGAGAAACGTAGCCGACTTGTTGAGCTCGTCTCCAGCCATGCAAATCCGTTATTTGGATGCTATGCAGACTATGGCTAGAACATCTGGTTCCAAGGTTATCTTTATGCCTTACTCGCCGAATGCCACTTCAAACTCAGGAGAGACTGTGACGTCAGAGGAGGTTGTTGACGCACAGAAAAAGTTGAGAGAGCTGGGGTTCTCCCAGGAAGAGGTGGATTCAGTGTTGAAGACAAGTGCTTTGCAACAGGCGATCACTGAGTAAACGCCTTCACGAGCCAAACGAGTGAAGTTGATTCTCATGAGAGGTGAATGGAGCATTGTACATTGTATACAGACACTAACGGCTTCATAGCATTGCGTGGCCTTTCTATGACTGTAAGGATCCACGTGGTGTAAGTCAAATATTTTTGGGATTCTTATGAGCACTCGCTATTCATTGTTAGACTGACTTTACATTTATGAGAAATAGAAACTTGTAGACGAAAGAAAATGAAAAATGCAAAGAACCGCCTCTAATAATCTTTTCAGTATACCAAGTATATATATACCTCGCTTGAAACCCTCCTCATGAAATCTCACGAGGATAGAAGTGCCATTTATTGTAACATACTGTATAATGCACTCAAGTTCGACTACAAGTCTACACTTCACTTAGTTCGTTTCAATAAAAGTACAACATATTCCCGTCTTCAAAACTTGTAACATTAGACTACACTAAAGAATCTGGGCTTCATTGCTCCTTCATAAAATTGGATCAGGAACATTTGAAAGCACAGTAGAGAGTGTTTGGTAAGGCATGACCTAGGCATTATAGAGAATTCCATAATATCGGAGTAGAGTTAACTAAACTAACTCACTTGGAATGTTCACATGAAACAAAAACCTGCCTCACGTCTCTCGATGACATTGAAAGACACCTACTTCGCTTCGCTCGGTAGTCATCTCATGATCTCTCTGAAAGCTCCCTCTATACACCCCTTTAACTCCCTAAAACTTGCTACAATGCACGTACTCTCTTCCAGATTCACCAACAATATCCGCTCATCAACTCCCACATCCAACTTATTCAAGCACTGTAACACCCAAACCATATCCACCACAGGTTTCCCGTCCTGGTCCACCTGGTGGAAAATATAGTCCATTAAAAGCTTGATTGGGTACCGGTCTCCAGTCTCTCCCCACAGGTCCCCTGGACGGTCCAACACAAAACACATCTTGGTTAAAAGTCGGACCAACCTGTCATTTTCAATCTCGTTGGCCAAAGTACTCTCCATAGAGTCTGCAGCCCCCATAACCCCATTCATAGTGTTAAAAACGTGAGGTGCTACAAGAGCCTGCACTTTTTCTGAGCTGCTGCCCTCCAAGAGATGCCGAAGGAAAAGCTGCATTTCACGTGAGTAGTGTGCAACCTCATCACTCAGCAACACAGATTCCACTGTCTGCCCGTTATTGACAGCCATCATCTCAGCTATTACTAGCCCAAGATCCTTCCAGTCCTCATTCTGTAACTCCACCACATACTCCTTTCGACTTACCCCCCTTTCCCCCATCTTCTGCGCATCTTCAGCATAGAACACCACATCTGCGATCGCACACCCACCAATAACAATACGTCTCTCTCCCGTGACAAGCACGTGTTCTGTGCTAAGCGTACGCACTGCCAATCCCTTGGAGTGAGCATAGCTGATGCCGTTGGTGAACTGTACGATGTAGTCCCAAAGAAGAGCCTCAGGCACGCTTCCTGGCTTTGTATGAGTCTCTTTAAGAGTCTTACTTAAGGGGTAGTAATCGTGCACAAAGTACAATGAACTATCTCCGAAAGCCAAACTTGTGAAGGCCTCTTTGACTCCGGCTATAGAGGCATTCTTGGTCAGAACAGTACGCCATTTAGCCACAGAAACAAGCGACTTTTCATTCACGTTTTGGAAACCTTCGAGTCTTCTCAAGGCGTACGGGTTACCATCTCTGTTGGAAAACACTTTGTACAAAGCACTTGGAACGCCATAGCTTTTTGTACTTTTCTTGAGAGTTCTATCAAGTGGAACTAGCGTATGGTAAACAGAAACGTACTCAGGCAATGCCAGATGGGGGATTCTCTGGAGCGTGGCCTCATTGCGCCTGAGAAAGCGCTCTCTGATGCTGTTGGCCAAGAAAAGCGTGTGCGCATTGCGTTCATGTGGCGCAAGACGTGCTCTGCGCATGTTGAGCGTATTGGGCGCGTACAAATGATGCTGGAGGGGGTACGGCTGCGGCGCAGCAAAGTACATCTCCTGTGAAGGATAAGGGGGGGCAAATTGAGGATTCTGCTGGAATGGGGGGTCCTCTGGAGGGGGCAGGGGAACGAAGGAGGCTACATTTTGAAGGGTTTGTTTAAATGCGGGCTCTTGTTTGTACGAAGATGAATTTGGTTTGAAGGGGGCTATTTCTGGCTTAAAGGGGGAGTTTGGTTTGAAGGAGGATGGCTCTGGTTTGAAAGGGGTTAATTCTGGTTTGAAAGCGTTTTCAGGTTTGAAGGGGGTGTTATCAGGTCTGAAAGGGGTGGATTCTGGCTTAAATGAAGCTGATTCTGGCTTGAATGAAGCTGATTCTGGCTTGAATGAAGCTGATTCTGGCTTGAATTTCGATTCAGTGGATTTTTTAGTAGGTTTGGGGGATTCAAACTCTTCCTTGGCTTTTTCTTTGCGGGCTTTATCGTGGCTGAAAGCACATCCTTTGCCTTCGTACTTGCAAAATCCGTAGATGGTGATGTTTTTGCAGGGTACGTTCTTTGCCCAGTCCATGTCGGATTCTGGTTAGCTGCAAATACAACAAGTAAAGCGAGTTGTGTTTGTTAAGTTTCGAAGCATATATACAACTGAAGAATTAGGTTTTAACTGTTAACTTCAAAGAGTAAAGGGAATTGTATTTGTGGAACTAAGTAAGAAGTAAGGGTGCTAGGTGTTCAGTAATTGTTATTTCAGTAAAATAAAAATGACATGATTCATAGTTGCCAAGATATGTAAATGAATCGTAAAAAATAGAAGGAGATCAAGATCCAACAGAATATTAACTGAGTAACCTTTAAGATATCATTGATGTCTGATTAGTTGCTTTGAATGCATTCATGTACTGTAATTTAAAGCATGTGACCTTACTAGTAGCACCCTTCACATCAGCTACTATTAGCAGAGTCTATCACATGCTTTAGTGCTGCTGCAAAAAGTAACGCATTCGGACTAAACCTGTGAGTACTTAGAGTTATCAGCTTATCTAATAGCTGCAGCTTATCAGATATAATGCTTCTTAGCAGAACAAATCAAAATTGAGATCAGTGGCAATAAAGTAGTAATATAGCCATGTTAGGCTTATCAAAGCTTGGCCAGATTAGTAGATTGGTGTGGATAGGTGCATAGATCAATCTGAGATCTCGATCACCCAACCTGAATCACGCAGAGAACTGGAATATACGTCAAATGCATAGAATAGGTCTCTGAGATCTCCTAGACAACTCGAGACTAAACACGCCAAACCAAACCACTCTGTTCAAGCTGTTATCAGCATGCAGCATAACCCTTCAACTAAACACAAAACTGTTCAAATCATAAACCTCTGAGCAAATGAGTTGAACACCTTCAAAACTATTAAATGGTCTGTGTTTGACGCGTAAATTCCTCCAACACCCCCACTTCCTGCTCGTCACACGTTTGAGAAACATCTTTACGTGCAATATATAGGAAACCAGAGGACAAGAAAAGACACGCAATGTAAAGGTCGTCTGTGTATACTTACTCAACGGCATTCTGGACTTATTTGGCAATTCTGGAGCCGAAGTGCTCTTCTCAGTTAATGCGTTGCTCTTCCTGAGTATTTCGGACATTCCTGTGCCACGTGACCGCGAAATGCCACGGCATGAAGTAAAATGTATTATCTATATTCTTTACTTGTATCGATCGCTGGCAGATTGGTATAACATGGCAGAGCTCACTTTAACGTGGATATTGATTGCTTTGAGCGTGTTGGTGGCTGTTGGCCTTTCAACGGTGAGTATATTTTAAGCGTAACTCGCTTAATGAGTTTTTCAAAGTAGAATATGAAGCTTGAAAATGACATCAATTGGGATTTATAAGAATGGACAGTGTTTCTGCTTTACACTTGGATATTTTGGCTTATACTTAGAGAATTTGGCTTTGATGATTCCCTCTTATCATGACTTTATAGTTGAAGAGGTGAGGTAAAATAACGAAATGAGGTGAGAATATAATGAGGGAGCGAACATTCTGATTCGCAAATTATCTAAAATGTGACTGTGGTTCTTCGAATCAACGGGTCGAAACATTTTGGACAAGCTGGCATGGTGATCATTTTCATTACTCTTCTCAACCTGCTATTTCTGAATCCTTAATTTTGGGATATGAATATGTATAAACCATTTTAACGACACTCTGTTGACTGTGGAAAGTAAGAGATGATCAGTGTGCACAGCCTCATACCATAAGCATGATATTATTGGCGTTCCAAGGTAATTATACCCTTTTGACAATCAAATGACACTCGGAATACCACATTTATCTTACTTGAGTGTGCTTTCGAAGCTCGGGAAATTTCGCTTGAGTCATCTGAGTCATGTGGGTAAGCTCAACCACCTTGCTCTCTCTTTTCTGAGCATAGGCTTCTTTTCACTATCATTCAAACAGAAAAGGGCTATCGGTACAGAAAGCTTTAGTCCACTTGAATCCTAAAGATGATCATACGGTACACTCTATTCGAGTACCCTTATCTCCCCTCTCTCATATGAACTATTCCCTTGAGCTAATAGCGCAAATATTATATGTTCCCTCATGATATATTTCCATAAAATCCTTCTATTTGCTATCTCCGCTATAATACTAACAAGCTCTACATACTCATCAGCCTCCTTGCACACATACCCCGCCCCCCAACAAAATCTGAGCTTCTCTACACCACCATCACATCAACGCCCTCCAAATACTCGGCCCCTGCCCCCCTCCCCCCAAAAAATTCCCCCCAGCAGGACGGTATCGTTCTCAGCGTCGTAGTCCCATGCTACAACGAGACCGCGCGCTTGCGCGTCATGCTTGACGAGGCCGTGGAGTTCTTGGAACGGGCTTACCCGAATAAGTACGAGATCTTGGTCGTCGATGACGGATCACGTGACGACACTTTTGGGTACGCTCTCAGCATCGCAGAGAGTCATAAACTTAAACCAGGTGTTTTCAGAGCTATCAAACTCGAGAAAAACAGAGGGAAGGGAGGTGCTGTGACTCATGGGATGCAATACACTAGAGGCACTTATTCCATCTTCGCAGATGCAGACGGCGCCAGTAAGTTCCCCGATGTGGCTAAGTTGATTGAAGCTGTTGAAATGCATCAAACTGGTGACTCTGAAGTGCCAGTGGTGGCAATCGGATCACGTGCGCATATGGTCAACACAGATGCCGTTGTTAAACGATCTTTTATTCGTAACTTTTTGATGTATCTGTTGCACACACTTTTGTATGTGTTTGGGATCAGGCTGGTACGCGATACACAGTGTGGATTCAAGTTATTTAACAAGCCAGCTGCTGCTGCCATCTTTCTGTGTATGCACAACGAACGTTGGATTTTTGATGTTGAGATTTTGATTTTGGCCTTGAGAAAGGGGATTGCGATTGAAGAGATTCCAATTTCGTGGCACGAAGTTGGGGGAAGCAAGGTTGATTTGGCAAGAGACAGTGTGAATATGGCTGTGGATTTGGTTGTTATTCGGTTTGCTTATATTTTGGGGATTTATAAGGATAAGGTAAAGACTGAGTGAGTTATTCAAGTGAAGTGAAAGTCCTTTGGTTATTTGGTTAGAACGGTCCAACGAATACTCGATAGTGCTCCATCATTCAAGCAAGCGCATTATCTCACACCAATCCAATCGGCTTGAATACTATAGGTATTTCTCAACGTTGAGTGAACGTATATTGATGATTTTCAAAACTTGAACTGGTATTCGCTCCAATCTCTCTATTGATTTTCTATGAGCACCGCGTGGCAGCTTAGGCTCACTGTTGAATGCTTGTAAACTTGCATGCTTTTTATCTTTCTAAGTTGAAGCAAGCGATTCATATTAGCACTTTGGACCTTCATATTCCATAAGGTGATCTGGCACTCGCTACTGTCTTTAGTGGACTACATTTTATTGAACTTGGAATGGCTTACTGGCCAATATAAACGCTTATCGAGACTGTATTCAAAAATCGTTTTCTCTTGTATGCTCAACCTACGGGTGGGTTGAATATATATGTACATTATCTGCTGTAGTATCTTGATATCCCATCTTCTGTCGAGACTATCCGCGATACGCACGGCTCTGAAACTTGTGTCTTTCATGTGAGGTCTATCTTTAACCCGCTTAAGCGAGGAAAGAGAAATTAAAGAAATCGAAGGAGAATCAGTTTAACGAAACTCAATCTAACTCAAATATTCGTACATTTGCAAACACAACAGAATCCATACTACGCATCTTTAAACCTACATAATACATAGGCATGACCAAGGCGAGTGTGATCATTGACCTCGTCCAATCCACTTTTCCCAATTCGGCGGTTGCATTGGCGAGATCTGACATATCACAAGTTGCTTGTGATATGTCAGATGCTTTTCACCAGAAGAAACATAGAATCACCGGTTCACCCAACAAATCCACAAACCGCGATTATTCAATTAATACATAGAAAATCATATATCAAACCCTTTTCTACGCTTATAATCTCAATATTAATCATAAACTAAAGGTCTTTAGATTCATGCGATGCACCAAATTAAGGATGAACGTAAACAGGTGAAAGTTCGGCAGTGCTAGGAATGCTGAAGAACACATTTCAACGAAATATATAGCTGGAAAGGTTAAACCAAACAAACGGCATCATTGATTATATTTCACTAAGATCAGAAAGCGTACGCTGCAAACAGAATAAGCAGCTTTCTCGGTTGGTAACAAAAAATTCACATGCATCCAACACTATCACATTCACCCCCGCAAACCAAACACTCTTTCTTTTAATTTTCAAATTTCAACCTTATAAACCCCCAGTTTCGCATTATACCCATGTCCACTCTCCGTAAGCGGCGTCACGAGGAGTCCGACCTGGAGTCCGAATCCGGTATGCAGAACAGTCCTGAAAAATGCACCATTCACGAGTCCAATGCTGCTGAAATTGATGATGGAGACTCTACAGACGAGTCTCTGATCATGGACGCAGTTGAAGCTCTTGGAAAGCTCAAAAACGCCCAGATCTCCAACCCCCCCAAATATCAGCAGAGATTCCTCAACACAGTCTCCAACTATTACAACTCGTCCAAAGAGTACCTGCCCACTTTTAGGGTATCTGCTGAGTTTGTGGAGAAAAGAGCTGCTCCTATAGTGCGGCGCTTCGAGCAGAAGTTCCCTGCAAACAGAAGAACCATAAACTATCTCCAGAATCAGCAACAAAGGCTCCAGCAGCTCAATTTAAATATGTCCATTGAGAGCAAAAAGAACTTGAAAATTCTTCTTCGTTTTGTGCGCTTGGCCAACGATAGACTCAGCAATGGTGTGGACAATCTCCAGAATCTTCTCTCAGAAAAAGAGAAGAAACTTGAACCAGAGGCCATAAAAAATGGCTCCAAGAGACAGAAAACTACACGAAAAGAAGGGTTACAACATGTGAAAAGGGACATTGTATTAACAGTCAAAAAAGCAGTGATGATGATTTCTAAAGTCGCAGGCAATTCATTGCCAGAGCCTGCGAAAGCACACGTGCGAGATGTGCTACTAAAGATTCCCGAAAATCTTCAGAAAGCATTAAAAACGGATCATGAAGAGTTTCACACGCCTATGGGCTCTCCTAGAATAACTACTGAGGCTGAAGAAGACGATGAAAAAATAAATTTCTTGAAACTCGACCAAAACATGGCCAACAGAAAGATCTTAATTCTCGCCAAAGAGTCATTGGACTCATTTGCCAATATAATCAAGATTTTTGACCAGAATATCGTGAAGATGGACGATTGGGTAGAAGCTGGTAAACAGAAAGAAATGGACAAGCTTCGCAGAATGAGTGGAGGAGTTGATTAGTATATAAATTTCTATATAGCTCTTTTTGCTTGGTTCGTTGTATATTACGCTTGCTACGTGACGATAACAGGATTTTCACATGTAAAAACTCGCTAAAGCATGCACGTTTTTAGTATAAACTACCCTCCAAACAAGAGCACCAAGCTCCCCCACAAAAAGAAAAGGCCGAACGTCGATCTTCCATTTAGTTTTCTGCCCAAGTTCGAGCTCGGCAATGGCACGTGCTGCACCGGACCACTCATTATAGACACAGTATGTGGATTTTCTGAAGGATCAAGTGTCACACGTTGATCAAACTCATCCTGTGTGCCGTACTCTCCCTCTGTAGGAACGGTCTTGTCTTCTACGTATCTAGGCTCTGTGTCGACTTCTGACTGGGGCTCTGTGTCAACTTCTGGCTGGGGCTCTGGCTCATACGCTGGGATGTATGTGCTTCTTTCAAACGAAGCTGGCTTTCCATAGGTGGCATGCTCCACTGCAGGCTCCTCTTCTTCTGGAACGATACCATAGTCTCTGAGAGCATCTATATAACCTTTTTCGTAAAGCATATCTTTGGCTTCGCTGTTTGCAGCTGGATGCTCAACAACGCCGACATCGGGAGTCATAGGATCGTGGTTGCCTGGATACCCTGGCTCAAGCACCACTAATTTCTTCTCAGCTAAAACACTCTTTTTCAAGTCTTGCTCTTTATTCCCTTCCTCTTTAGACACCCTAGAGCCCCTCTCGATAACGGCGTCCTTCAAAATTCCTTCTCTTGCGGTTTTACCTTCCCCCCCTTTCGAGTCTTGCGCCGCAGAGTCACCAAGCTCGTTGGCCGCCAAGATACCACGCTCGGCCTCCTCCTCAGTCACATACAAAACGTCAGTGTCGCTCTCATCGGCAGCGTCCAAGATCTCGCCTTCGATGATCTCGTCCTCGTATTCGGAGCTCAAAATGTCTGGTGCAACCGTCGCAACGGTAGCGATTTCAGTTACGTTGGTTTCCTGAGACTTTACAGACGGGTTTGTCTGTACAATAGGCGCTTCAGGCCGCACATCTTGGACTGGAGCCTTCTTTTTGAATACATCGAAAAGACCTCTTTTGTGGAGCACCGAGTGAAGCAGCTTGGAGGATGGCTGCGATGTATTGGCAGCAGCAAATACAGCTAACATAGGTAGTGCCACAGTCTGGAAAAACTTAGGCTGGAAAATCCTCATGATGATGTTTATATGTATGTGCGTATTTGTGATAAAATGTGAGAGGATGTGTATTGAAAGGGGAAGTCCAGATAAAGATATAACAACGGTTAAAGAGGCAATAATATATCTAATAATTTGAACATATGTGGTTCTCTACTTAATTATCTGTTTTTATTTGTAGTTGGCCTCTTATTTCGGGCGGGTGTACTATTTGTTCGAGGGGGAACCAGTGATTTTATTTGAGTACTTGAATAGCTGTTAAACTGTCTGAGTTTGTTTCTAGTGTGTTCCTTCGGGATTTCGTAAGTTTATCTGGCTTTTATGTGTCTTCGGCGTTTACTGTGAAAACTCGTGAATAGAAGGTCATAGTAGAGAGCAGTGATTTCGTACCCCAGTTTTTCTACATAAGCTTTAAAAATGCAAAAAATGGATTAACCAATAAACCAAGTCACTACAGGATAAACCTTTTCAACTCCCTCTTTCACGTGACCAGATCACTGAAAAATCGACCTCACTTTAAAAGCCCCACGCAAACCAACAGCAGAATGTTCGACATAGTGTCGACGTACAACGACTTTCTCACAGAGGACCCTGAAATCACAAAGCCTATTGCGGCGATTGAATCGCTTGTGAGGCTCATTCAAGTTGAGCAGCCTTCGACGCAAGCCGAGCTCATTACAATCCTCGAAAAAGCCTCTGTGACGCTCAAAAAAGAGATCCCTGACCTGATTTCGCTTTCTGCTGGATGTGATCTCTTTTCCCGTTTTGTAGCGAGAAATCTTCATCTTGAACGTGATTGGGAGGCTTGCAAAAAACACTTGGTTGAGAATGGTCAGCTTTTCTTAAACCGTCTGAAGGAAGCCAGAGCCATTATCGCCAAGAATGGAGCCGGATTCATTACAGATGACGACTGTATCTTGATTCATGGATACTCACGTGCCGTGCACCAGCTACTCTTGTACGCCTTCGAGAAGCATGTGCGTTTCCGGGTCATTTTGACAGAATGCAAGCCTTCTGGGGAAGGTATCAAGTTCAGAAAATTGTTGCGTAGTAGGGGTATCACCAGTACTCTCATCTTGGATAGTGCAGTAGGGTATGTTATAAATCGTGTAGATAAAGTATTTGTGGGAGCCGAAGGGGTGGCAGAAAGTGGAGGCATCATAAATCATGTGGGAACATTCCAGGTTTCTCTCTTGGCAAAAAATTTCAATAAACCGTTATATGTGGCTGCAGAATCACACAAGTTTGTGCGTATGTACCCACTTGCGCCTGACGATTTGCAGACAGAGATTGAGATTTTGCGCTTTGGTTCGGAGCCTGTGGAAGATGAGGAGGGAGAGATGGTGGCACACTGTCCAAAATTGGAGTTCACGCCGCATGGGTATATCACAGCTTTGGTTACAGATTTGGGAGTTTTGACTCCTGCTGCTGTTTCGGAGGAGTTAATTAAGATATGGTATAATTAAGGAAAATCGAGCGAAATTCCAACGAAATTAGATCTGATTCAAGTTGTTAAAGTGAGAAACTTAATATTTGGTCAAATTGTTGATGCACCCATGCATTTCTCGAGAAAAGCATCATTCTTCCTATACAGCTCATATCAGTGATTTGCCAGATTGATGAATAAAAGTTAACACCTCAAACTCCCTCATTTAGATTCCCTTTTACTATTGGCACAAATATACTTTATTTCCATTGAAGGTATCTTCGTCAGTGTATCATGTGTGGATCTAACAATAAAACCTTAGACAGATAGAAGCTGTTTCATATCTTATAACGAATTCATCATGTAATGACTTTTTGTAGATGTTCCTAATCCTAGTGTGAATCTTAAACAAATTCTACAAAAAAGCGATGCAAAATTCTATTCACAATCCCTTCAACTTCCTTTTCAACATCTCCCGTTCTCCATACAAAATCTCCTGGGCTCTATTCTGATACACCCCCACTATCGCCCTATGTTTAATATTCAGTAAATAATTAGCCATTTTTCGGCTCTTGAGCTTTGGCTTTTCTGCTCTTCTGTCAGAGTTGCGTCTTGTTGCGTACCCCGACATATATTCCTCCTCAGTCAACTGTTGCCCCCATCTCGCTGGCCTTCTTGTGGTTTTTAAATTGCGCCTTTTCATAGCGGCATCCTTCCTTATCAAAGTGTCTAATAACGCAGAATACTCACTCTCGTCCTTTGTGATCTCTACAGGAATCTCCAATTCATCCCAGACTACCAAAGTTCGGATTTTTTTCTCCAAATCAAGCTCATATTCGCTGAGTGCGGCCTTGAAAGATAGCTTCTCTTGTTTAGACTCCAACAAAGACCGAGCTCTGGCTCTGGCTAACCAATAGGAGGCCGTCTCATGGATTAAGCCATGCGTCTCTACATACGCTCTGTGGTACAATATCCGGGCTACGTGCCGCCAGTCTTTGTGAAAACCAGTTTTTACCATACACTTGAGGAGATTGTGGTATATCTCGATGGTAGGAAGCACTTTGAACTTCTTCTCAAATGTATTAGTCACCCCCCACGCCAAGTCAAGCCGGTCAATCTTAGCAAAATATACCACAAATGTGAAAAGTGACGAAACGTGAGGCTTTATGGTTTTGTAATCTTTGTCCAACGCATATTTTACAAACAAGTCCCAGGCCCCTTTGATCTCGCCTTCCTCAAGGAATCTGTGCAAAAGAAGATTAAAACAGCTGTTGTTCATATCCTTGAACGAGTACTCCCCACCAGACTCGAAAAATTTCACGGCCTCTCGAGGCTTCATGCCCGAGAGAAGATCTCTAATAATCTGGTACAAAATATCATGGTTCATTAGTATCCCCTGTTCCTTCAAGAACTCTATAACCATGATTTTTGCTGTAAACTCTGGTAGAGCAGTGTATATGTGCCGGAATGTGGCCATGTTAGGAACAAGCTGATAGGCCTGCATCCGCTCAACTAGTCTGAGAACCGTAACTGCAGCAGAAGTGTACCCGTGTGGATTTTTGTTACTATAAGTCACGAACTCTAGAAAATAATTGATGCTGTGGGTGTTAGGCAAAAGATTATTCTTGTAGATCAAGTAGTAAAACTCCTGCATCGAGGCATAATCATTTTGACATAAAAAGAAGTAGATCGCATCGTTATAAACATTGACATTTTTTTGGTACGGGACGTACTCTGTGTGTGCAGGTGAGAGGAGCTCTCTGAGGATGCGTGAAACAAGCCCGTCAGTCTTGGAAGCTTTCTTATATATGTATTTTGTGTGAGTTATCTCGTATATATATTGTTCAAATGATGTTGGATTGAAGTTGGAGGGAATAGGAGGGGGCTTATTCAAGGACGTCTTTTGGTTTCTAGAAACGTGCCCTTCTCTCGCAAGTTCAGAAACGTCTAGGAGGTCTTTGAGAATGCTGAGTATGGAGTAAACCACGCTTCCCAGTACAGAAATGTTCTTGTCCATCACTTCTTTAAGATGTGCCATATTACGCACTTTGGATGGAGTCATCTTGTTAACGTAGTTGGGGTCCAGTCGTCGTATGTGTGCACTCTTCTGGTCCTTCTCTATCTCCTGAAGGAATTTTGAGGCTATTTTTCGCGTGTAGCGGGAGTTCTTACCGATCTGTGGAAGTAGACTCTTAACCTGCTCCTCGGGTATAGTAGCAGGAGCTGCGGTCTGCGTGCACACAAGTCGCAGCGTCTGCTTCAGAAGCAATGTCCGAGGCATGTATTGGAGCATTTGAGTTATATTTGAGGCATATAGTGGATATAGTGGTATATTTAAAGTTCCGTATATAATTTCATGAAAAAATATATAATTTCGTGAAACTTTTTCACGTGGAGCTTCTCATCAAGAATTGTCTTTTGGTAGGGGATTCTATAAAGAATCTGGCCTTTTGTTTAAATCGAAAGCTAGTTATAGGATTTTTTTTTTAAGTTCGCTACAAGTTTCTTTCGCTTGTTTTTCGGTTTCAAGGCATTTTGAAAAGTCAGTGTTGCACCCCTCAAGTTATTAAAAAGGTCAAGCCAATGTACGGCACGTGACGCACTTTCTTCGAGCCAAGTACGGGTGCGATTTTTCCACAGGTCATTAGACCAATGAAATCAAAAGCTTTATGCTACTTTGCGGCTGCGTTCACTTTAAACGCGCTATGTATTTGTGTATGGATATATCTTCCCTTGACTAAACATGTATCACCTTAACTTTCGTCAAATGATCTCTTGGAAAATGAAACATCAAGAGACCCAGGGAAGAATTGCATATTCATTTATTCTATCCGAACAGTCTGCAGGAGTGAACGTATAAGTAATTGCCTTCTTTAAGCTCATTTACCTTTGCCTCCACAAGAAAGCATTCCCAAACCTCAAAACGTCAACCAAGTATTGACGAGCCTTTGCTTTTACTTTGTCAGAGATATGCCTCCAGCCACTACATACGTACAATCCTCAGGAGAGTATTTGGCTCGTGGCATGTTGCTGTGGATCCAATAAAATCCTCAAAATTGAACATCAATTAGCTTGTTGAACCAGACCTAGACCAAGCCTTGTTGTATTTCGCATCTATGTCATATTGGTGCTTGCCGATCGGTCAAATCTATGAAGCTATGGTTATATGGTGTAGTTGAAAATTGGAAACACGCAAGTCACATATACACAGATCACAGATAGGTTATTGTTCGTATGGCACTATCAGTAACTAATTGGAGGATCTTAAGGGCGCCGCAATAACTACACGTTTCTTCTACTGTTTGCTGATTCATAAACGTTTCAACGGTGAAAATATCCCGAGGGATGTTGACGGGTGTTTGTAATCACATAAACAAAGCTGTGATAATAAGGTTCTGTGACATCACAGTTGATCATACTCAAGATTTGCCTCACTGTGGGTTTACCCCACTTCATGGTAAAAAAAATAAGTCTAGTTGACAAAAATAAAGTAAATCGATCTTAGAATCAATTTTTAGCTTGCGCTAGATATATGGACTAGCGAATCTATTAAAAGCCCGCTTGGGTCAATCCACATCTCCGGCCACGTGACGTGTCAATCACTGACCAACTTGTTAATTAAAAATATATATGCATGCAAGGTTGCTGTAGCACGCAAATTGACATTTCTGTCAGCAAGCGTTCCAAAAAAGAACAGGATTCCACCGAAACTGGGAACGCGAGATTAAGGGGCTGTAAACCTGGCAGTACTCGGTGCTCATTTAGCGTCAGGCTACATGAGCGATTCGAACCTCCATTTTTTTTTGTGCAATTTGGCATGACAATACGACAACACCGTTAACAAGCGGTACCTATAATCTAATCAGCGACCAATCCACAAAACTTTACGTTCTGACGCGTCCTTCTAAATAAACGTAAAGCAGCAAAGACAATTGACATGGTATGCGAGATCTATTAAGGCGTACACTTGTGTCAGAAGCAGGTCTCTCAAGGGTCACTAATTAATTTCAGATAAATCTATGTGTGTGATGAAGTCATTAGAGGACCAATACTTGTGGACTCTTATAATTTGATTCTGAATGCTGGCAAACATGATCATCTCGATGATCATCGCGGGCTAGACAAGTCCGATTAACAGTAGCTGTCATTCAATGTGTAACTCTGCATCACATAATTAGGGTTTGTTCCCTGACTAGCCGAACCCGGGTGTCGGTCTAGAATACGAATTCTAAAATAGGTCTTAGGTAAATGATATGAACTCTGACCTGCCAGCCGCGAAGCGATTGTTATTTAGGTAGGTCAGTTATCGTAATGTGAAATCTAAATGCTAAATTCGAGCCTGCTATGAAAATGGGTATTCAAAAGTGCGATTCATATCAAATACAATCTGAATCCTTCTTTTTTAGCAACTGTTCAACATAATTTCACATTATTAGCACAGATGTCTATTGTCTAACTATACATAGATAGCATAATTAGCTTGACAATTTATAGAACCAGATTCGAGGTAACCAGGATACATCTCGTTCAGAGAAACCCTGTCTTCTCAGCAGACAGGTTTTTGGGCTGAAGACTGGGCTGGAACTTCAAGGCTTAGATGATCAGGAAAAAGGATCGCACTTCAGCAAGTAAAGCAATATATAGTAGTTGTCCTGTTAGCCTCAGGTGTCACTCTATACACCGCATTGTCGATCAACGTTGATCGTTAATTAATCAACGTCATTGCTATCACAAGTCGCTAGGTAGCTTCTGTCTCAATTCATGATGGCGCTGACGTTACCACAATCTATTATAACCTTCAGTACTTATATAATGTGTATCTCAATAGGAGCTCTTAATCAATTCTGTATACAACTACTTTTACAATTCGTAACATGCATATAATATACCCACCAATAAAAATAATGATCCAAAACTTTTGACAAACGAAGAATACTAAAGCTCCCAAAACTCACTTTCCATAAGCCCCAGATTAGGTGGGGTCAACAATTGTTGATCCACTCCGTATGATTGTTCGTAGTTCAAAGTCACAGGTAACTCGCAGCCAAAGTCAATATTTACATCATCTTTCATGTCGGATAGCACTGTGTTTAGCTGTGACTGGAAGAATTCATCCAGAAAGTTCAACATTTCGGACTTTATGGAGGAGATAGGCGCGCTCTCGCGAAAGTCCAACTCCACAGCACCGCAACGCACCGCTATTGGCGAGCCCACGTCGACCGACGTCACGCTGTCCTTGAAAGCAAAAGTGCGTTTTGGTGTGACTGCAAGCGGGCTTATCTTGCGCAGAGGCGTCAGAGAAGGCAACACAATTTTCGAAATATCAATCTCTCCAGCCAGTTTAGGCTTCTCTGGAGTCGCTAAAACATGTGTAGGGTAGCTCGGTTCTGTATTTTCGTCAGCCCGGTCTACTATTCTTGCAAGCGCCACTTTAGCGTCGTCGCACTGCTCATCAAGAAACAGCAAACTTCTATTGGTCGCAGAAGGGCTTGTGGACTGCAACACAACCTTACCATTCTGGATGATACACTTAGGTGAGAAGCATGGCTCAACCGGCGAGGGATAAGGATTTTCAACCTTCTTTTTCTCCGCCTGCTTTGGAGAAAGATCCACAAATAAGAACTGGGAAGATCTTGATTTCAGTGGACGCTTGACTTTCTTCCAGTCAGCCTTGTTCGAGAACTCAAGTCTCTGGAACATCTCAACTTGTTTCTTCTGGCGCAGCTCAGAGAGTCTGCGAGGCTTGTTGACACGCCAAAGAGGTCTTGGAGTTGACATTGTTAAAGAAAGTAATATATGGCAGCAGATATGACAAGAAACTGGTGAAAACCGCAATCCAAAAGTGAATTCAGTGAGTATCCTACAGGGAAATCCAGGCGTGCACATATATATATACAATTGTGCACTCATATCAACATGAGAGGCTATAATGCATGGTGCGCATGCAGGTATTTGTCCGATGGCGTGCATGCAACTGAGATTGGTCGGGATACAGTGGTCTGAGTAGTCGCAAAATGTTTGATTTTTTTTATGGCTCTCAAGAAAGCCTTATTTAGTGTATTTTCATGTCTTAGATGACTCCTTTTCCTAGGTTTTCACAACATTGGAGAGACTTTTGCCCCTCTTTTGAGATCTCACCTGCAAGTACATGCAGATGGATCTGTGCAGTTATGCCAGACGGTTAGGTCAACCTGCTTGAAATTTCATAACAATTACAGATCCCTGACAGTACACAATACTCTTGAATGTGAAGCAACCTCTATGGGTTACGGTATATGCAATGGCATGTAGCATCCATCTAGGAGCCAAGATAGCGGAGAATTATTCGTGGTTTTTGTTATTGACAAGCTTCTCATGATTCCAATCTTGTTTACCCGGAAGCATTAATGTTGAAGATCAGTTGTTCAAAATGGGGCCATTTTAAAATTCATACAAGCGGAAAAGATGCGTCTTTTAAAGTTCACAGTTCTAGACGTACTTTCTCGGGATGCCGACGGATTCTTGTTGTTAGTGACCTCGCTACCAGATACAGTAATTTTTGTGCTTTTGGTAATAATCGAGCTCAACACAATAGGCTGAAAAATGACGATATACATCTGACCTATCAAATGAGTAGAAAGTTCTCAGCGCGGGTCCGATATCACCGTTAGCTTAGATAATTTGACATTAATATTTGATCTACTAGAGGATAATTAAGTGCATTAAATTGGATGATATTTTCAGATTCATCTCGCTTATCGTGATTCGCAATTCAAGCACATTCTGTAAATGTACGACGGTTGTAACAGCTTTAAGACACTGTCTCAGATCTTGACAACTATTTTCAACATTAACTGTCAAGAAAGTATGTCCTGTATGAATTGTTAGCCACCCGTATCTAGCACTATAAAAAAAAGTGCTAATGACTCTACTACAGAACTGTTTGATAGCGGCCCCGAAATATGAGGAATTTCAGTATCCATAGGGGTATAGTGACTATTTTGGGCTTGTGGACGCGAGCCTTAAATGGTCTCATCTATCTAAAGAGGAATTGCGATCGCGACACGGAATTGCTCTAGTACTCCATACTGAGATACTCTAGTTTTGAAGAACTGTTGATTTTGTCTGTCAGCAGTTTCCTGTTTTTTATACGCCGTATAGATGCATTTTTTGACTGTAGTATAACGACGATTACGAAACTTTTACGAGATCTTGACTCAGATCGTCGCGGAAATGGCGCAATAATAAGCTGCCTCATCGAGTCCAACGGTGGGCATCGCTAATTTACGAACGCAACTTGTTATACTGAACCCATATTCATAGCCAATGTATACGATATGCCGATGATGATGTACTTTAATTGAAGGTTGCTTGGAAATGGCACAATAAATTCTACTTCTGTCATCTTGTCATTTCATGTCCTAAATAGTAAGACTGATGGGTCGTTAATCTCGCAAAATAACTTCAAACCAGATTTTGGAAGTGAAAAGAATTCTTTTCGTACAAGTCAGAGACTGCTTATATTTTTAGTTCTTGATGGCCGATGGTCGCTCGTGACTGGTACTGGAATACGGTTAGTTCACCTATATATTCAGTTCTGCTGATGTCGGGTTGTATATATGGGCAGGTAGTGCAAGCCCCCTATATATCAGATCTATCAACTTTTGTCAATTTGCAAAAAGCTTGTCAAATAGTCCTCCAGTCCAGCATAACCCGGTATTATATTCATGCTCTTCTTCCTTATGCGCAGCCAATACTGTGTGAACATCTGATCGGATATATTCGAGTGTCTTAGTCAACACGATTGGTGGCTAAACTAAAACTGTTATCCAAGTCTTATGGGAGGAGATGATTGAACAGCAAGTATTCAAGTTTCGAGGTAATAAAATCGGTTTATGTATGTGCAGAAACTGATCTTTGTGGATTTCCCTGTACATCTTGGTCAGTTATATTGAGTCAAGACGACAAAATCCTGAAGCTCAGGCAGTACTTGTCTTACTCTTCGATTATAACGTGTTTGAGTGCGCAGGCTTAATACCAGCGAGCACGCATACGAAACATTCTTCAAATAGCGGGCAAGTGAAGCCATATGTTGCTATAGAAATAGATAGTGAATATATGATTGGAGACGAATCTACACTTGAATTCACTATCTCAGACAGTCTCACAACACTGCCATGAGAATGTTTCATGAGATCAGGAACTTACATCGTTTCACCCAGATATAGTAGGAGACTTGATAAGAGTAGGCATTCCTTTATACCCAAATCGGTTCGGTTCCAAAACTTTGGATTAGCCAAGTCAAATTTTATTAATAGCTGATACAAAATAAACTCGTCATCGGTCATTAAAATTGACATATGTTTATCTAATGCTGGATACTCTGGCCAGCAGAGTCAATCCCGAAATCATGCTTCAGCCGATATATTTTTATCATGACCGATCATCTTCTTAAGCAATATATGAAGCAAACTGTACTGGATTATGTGCGGTGCTGCATTTTGGCTAGTCAGGAGGAGATAAAGTGAACTGTATTTTACTCTTACCCAATCTCTGAACACATGAAACTCTGGAACTTTATCCGGGCTATATTGGGCATGCTCATTGGTCATCTTCAGTGTTTTTCCGCCCCTTCCACACCCTTTCGCCGAGTCAATGTCTCAATGACTGTGGGACGGTCGATCGCGGGACACTGATAAGATTATACTGAAAATCTTAATCTTACCAGGAGAGTGTTATCGAAGATATACATACATTTTTTTACGTGTTTATCCAACCTGTGAGTCGGTACATCTTTTGTAGGCCTTCACTACATCTTATCTTTTGACGTGAGCTTTACTTCCATAGGCATGTCTTAAATATTCGTGTAGCAAGCAACGTCATACTCAAGAATTAAGTGTTTAGAAAACTTGCGTCTGGGAATGTCAGAGAAGTGGGATACTCAGGGAGGCCCAGGTATTCTTTTAGCTGATCAAATATGGGACGTTTTAAATAGTGGTGCTACAAATATGTATAAATTCCTTCACCATCATATTTGAAATAACCGTATAATATAGAGATTAAGCAAATCAGTAGTAGCGTAAAACGGCTAACGGTGATGGGATCCCGGCAGATCGTCCTGATTTGCGAGTTGATCCGATTTAGGTTTCACCAGGTCAACGATACTGAAGTTCACCTCAAAACAATCGGGTTCAAATGAATGCAATAAATATATATATATATTTCAGCTCTGGAATTTGACCTGAACTCTGTCATAAACTTTGAGCTGTACGCCCTGGGCTGGCAATATCACTCTGCTTTAGCCACAGACCTGTCTTTCTACAAATCTGTTGAGTTTGATCAATGATCTGGTGCACTCGATAAAGCCTTGTATATACTATGGTATATTAGAGGTCTCGTTTCGTATATATACAGAGGTCGATGTCCAGACTCCGGGGAATGCTCTAATAAGCTACTCTCATGTTGCAAGCTTTGCAAAAGCTACCATAACCACATGTTTGTACACAGACTCCGCCAAATCATTCGGTTCATCTTTTACGGTTCTAGAGTACAAATTTCACCTGGCGCTTTACTCTCAAATTGAAATATAATCATAAACATCGTCAAGCTTTCATACGTACGCACACCCAGGCAACAAATGTGTACACAGGCATCACCTAATTAAAGTGCGGATCTGAGTACATTCTCAGCAGACAAACGGTAATGGCTAATTTCATCTTTGTGAAATTGACGGAAAGTTGTGATAATTAATTGGTTACAAGAATTGACACGAAGTGCACAAATCGGGCAACCCATGCCTCACAACTGTAGTGAAGAAAATCATAAATTGTTACGTTTGTTATGTACTATGAGCTATCTTATTTTTTGTATTCTCTCACTCTATAAAGGGGGAAGTCTAGAGTATATGCTGGTGAGCCTACCGGGAGGTCTGGGAAGCAGATGACGCAACTAGTTAGATTGCATTCAGCTAAATATGACAGAAATGACAATTCTATGTTCTAGAGCTCATTTCAGAACAACACTACAGATATCATTTTGTAATGAATACACTCAGCCAGCCACACATTTAAGATTTAATTCACACTGTACACCTTCAGGCAACGCAGTGGGTGTACATTTAGCAGATATTTGAATTATTCATATAAATAGAGTGATACAAAATTACCCAAGGTCGAATCATTTAATGTTCTACTATTTGTTAATTTTTGCCTATACTCACTCAAGCTTTTGACTCTCAAGAAACATCTATTTTATGACGCTCGATACTAGAACCTACAAAACGTAACACAATATAGTATAACGGCAAGCAATAAACCTATACCAACAAACAAACCTATAATATCACCTATAATATCAGCAATCTAACCCAAACATTAACTCGACTCAGCTTAATATAATATAGTAGAAGTGAAGAGCTTATAATACAATCTACGCCTGCCAGCAATGCTGGAGCAGGCTATAATACAGCTCATATAATACAGCTGCCGAGCACTTGAATGAAACACATTCAAAGTCAAGAGAGGCAGTTCGAAAGCACGCTTAGTCAACGTGCTTAACACGCTTTCTAATCCGACACCAAGCAAACAGCCTCCCAAAACCCTCTTTTCTCCGAAAACATTTCTCGTTTTCCTCTATAATTGTTGGCCCAAGCCTCTCTCTTTTCCTCCAAATTCTCTACAAAATGACCGTGTTTGATGACCAACGACTTCTTCAATTTGCAGATCATTCTCCTTCCGCCTCTAAGTTTGGTCATCTTGACTTTCACGGCGGTGTGGCTCCTTTTGTATCTTTCGCACATCTCACCCAAATTCTCCTTAGAGAGACGATACTCCTCTTCCAAAGCTCTTCTCTGTTGCGCAATCAGATCCTCGGTATACACCTGCATTTGGGCCCAATATTCGAGCTGTTTCTGCTGGTGCTCGTACTTCTGAGTTGTCTCAGCCCAGTGTTCCTGTAACTCCTTAATCTTCTTCACAATGTGTTGTTCGCTCTTCTCCAACTCTTCAAGCACAATTTCGCGCTCTTCTTCAGTCATGTACTCCACCTTCTTGGCCTGCTTGACTTCTGTGTCGAACATCACCTGCATTCTGTCAGTCTTCTTGAACTTTCCGTCGACAAAACGGTAGCGAGAAGCATCAAAATGATACAGCAAAATCATCTCCTTGGCCTCAGAATAGGTTGTGCTTTGCGTGAACATCTTCGAACGGGTCTTGAGGCACAGCTTTCTTGCGTTACATGGCTTTTCTAAGGACACAGAACTGACAGAAGAAGTAAACGAGACACCAAAATCTGACTCAAACGATGTCGAGACAGAGATCATGTCGTCATAGGACACAGTCTTGTTCACTTCAATATCGCTGAGTTTGGTCTCTATGCTGGAGATACTACGACTGGTGTAGTCTTCTCCTTCACATATGTACTTGATTCTCTCGTTGATGTCAAACTTGGTCCCTTCTAAACCGCTCACCAAGGGGCCAAAGCACAGATCGTGCTGGTTAGGAAGGGTGAGGATGATGTAAGCCTCATGCCTGTTACCAGCCAGAAGAAATTTGGCTATGTGGAACTGGCTGTACAAGCCTTTAACCTCCTTGAAAGGTTCTCTTGTGGCATTCGTCGCGTTCTTAGCTACACTGCGCTTGGACCACTGGCGCCAGATAAGGTTCTCAACACGCTCATCGTTGTACAAGTTCAGGTTCTTGGTCTTGTAACACGACAGCAGAGCATAATTAGTTTCGGCTGTGTGCAAATGGACAAAGTTGTCGTCATTATAGCGTGGACTGTTTATCTTTGTCTTCTTGACGCGACTCATGAGCTCTGGCTCAAGAAAACGTTCAAGGGCAAGAAACCGAGCGGTGTTGCTAGTGTGACAGTGCATACCGTGTGCCTCCTCGTTGAAGAAGGCGGCTCTGAAAAGGGCATTGTCGCGAGCTCTGCGGGCCCGCACAAACTTGTATGACGCGATAAGCACGTTTTCGGGAATAGCACTCACGCTCTGGTTATCAAGATAATCAATAGATGAATGTGGTACACATTCAAAGTATCGCACACCGGGCTGGGGGTTGAGCACATGCTCCATCACAAAGAGTTCTGGCGTTAATCAGCGGCGAGGGGGCCTTATATAAGGATAGCGGGCTGGTGGGCGCCTGGGTCAGACACGCATAAGCCCACATGCGCCTACATGCATAAGGAAAGACAGCGGGACGCGGGACGCTTCACAGATTTACGAAGCTGATCAGATATCTCTTACTTGATTTTATAGCTTATATAGTTGATCTGATGGTGTTACAATTGCCATGTGTTTTAATTCCATATTCCGGTTTTGATCTTCGGACCTGTCATCTCCGCGATGACTTTGTACAGATAATTGTACTAATTAATCTGTTAATTTATGTGCCTGTGTACATGGATGTAGCAAGATGCTGGACGAACCCTGAGATGAGGGGCCCTAAGGCGTATACAAGTGTAGAGCAAGCAACCCACGCTTATACACAATCGACTATCTCCATTATTATTCTAATCGCTAGGACGTACCTTGCCCTAAACCATTTTGGTTCAGTGCACGATAAGTGACTGACTTGTCACGTGCACCTTCCGATTTAGGCAAGACGGTTCCTGGAATGAGCAAGATTAAGGAGAGATAAGTGAAAAGACCTATCAAGCGTACGTCATCGTTACTTGATAGATTTATAAACCCTTTATACAACAGGGGGGCTAGAGGTTATCTTCTATCTGGATCAAAGATAAACATTCAACGGTGCGCCGTGGCAAGTCCGAAAATGGAACACTAAAACATGACTTAGACAAGGACGGATTTACGTCTGTTTTGGGTCATAAATAAACCGGATCGTATATTAATTGATATGAAATGACAGGGTGTATGTATATGAATTAAATAATAGACCAGGAATTGGATCTGACATAGATCTAACCCAATTTCAGGTATCTATATGTCGTTTCTCCAGTGTAGTTGACCCCCGGATATCAGTGCCCCACCACTAAAAATTGAAGAATTGCGGCTTTTAACCGTTTGGCTTCACCTGTCTTTTAAAGGGGTGCAGTTCAACGGTTATCAAATAATACGCACGCTCATTCTTAAATTGACTCTTTGGTTTTGTTTTATTTTGTTATTCGGTCTACTTTTTTGCACTCATTCACTTTCATTGAACCCTTGAAATTCCCGGTCTACTCAGATGATTAACACACATCCTTAATTCTGAGGCCCGCGTACTTTATTAGCCCCCGTTTTTGTCATCCCTTTGATGTCTCACTTGTAGTAGCGTGTCTATCATACGACTGCTATTGAAGGTATAATTATACCATAAGATGAAACTCTCATAAGGCTAACTCTCTATATAGACCTTTTTTCTTAAAACCGTTGTACGTTACGTACCAATGATCGACCAATTTCATAACAGTTATTGACGCCCGGACGATCTTACATAAATAGACTGTTCGGAACTCAAGATTAAACAATTGAGTCCTGTTTTTATTTGAGACTACACTAATTACACAGCCTGAATGTGCTTGTGAATGTTTTGAGGTTTTGGAACACAAAGATGTCAATGCTCATAATAAATACAAATAAAACTTTAGCAGCTGATACGACCCCTTATACAGACCTTAGATCATCTGTCCGCCTCACTTCACTTGACGTTCGTCTCATCCCTTGACCTTATCATATTATTTAAGAGTTCCTTCTGTGCATTAATTGCTCCTTTAATTTATGCTGGAAAAATCTTGACTTGTTATGGTGGCGTAAACAAGATACGTATTACTAAGTAGACGATGTATAGACATTTGTTATAAACTTGTTTACTCTCAATCTAGAAGTAAGACAACCGTGTTTACACGACACAATGCACTAGTTCAAGCAAGTGCACCAATTGGGGTGCGATCGACCCTTATCTTAGGAACGTCTATTCTCGACGTATGTCAAATGCCAATTAAGGAAGTCACACAATACTAGCCATCTCACTGACTCGAGTTGCTGATCCCCGGTCAATATGTGGGACACTGATCTCCAATATCTATTCACAAACAAATCACACTGATTTATCCAGCTCTTTCTTGTCTAGATTCCTAAAAAGTGTAGAATATAACTTGTTATTACTGGCTGAGCCGTATGATTGATCACAGATTCCTAGGTCGACCCTTGTTCATTAGGATTATTATATGGAGGATCAATTCGGACGATAAGCAGTCTTACATGTAATCAGAGGGTAATCAGAGGGTTCATTAGATTGATTAATTTTATATTTTACGTTTAATATGCCTCGCAATATGCGCCAACTTACTCGATGCAAGCTCATTATCAAAAGTAGCACAGTACAGTACACTTAATGCCACCTGCCCCCCGCTCCCATACCCCAGCCACTTTCTTGATTGTATAGCCTGATGTCTTTAATGTTTAAGAGGGCCGTCGGGCTCCTCAGAGCTCTGCTTTGCAGATCACACGCCCAATAAAATCTTCGGGTTGAACAGTAGGAGAATAAACAGAGTTAGGATGTTACAACTAGAGCTTTTTCTTCTTGGTACCATTTGTTTCTTTCTTGAAGCATAATCAATTTCAATTATAAATCAGGGAGTATGAGAGCATTAGCAGAGAATGTAGTAGCCCGTATTTTTCCGTTATATGCCTTATAAATTGATTTGAAGCATTCTTGCTAAAATTGTTGAATATCAAACCGCATATGGCTACTTTTCAAAAAACAAATGTCTCGCAAGGGCAACGCTGTTCTCAAGTGAGTTACTTGATATGAAATTTCAATCATGACCACAAGCTGAGAAACTTTTGAGAGGTGAAATAGAGATTGCGATTCTTTTACATTAACTTGTTATTCATTGGAGATTTATTCAACTCCAGAACTCTGCAGAAGATTAACAATTCTATTTGTTTATCTAAAATGATAAAAAGAAGTACAAATCTGAAATTTTCGATAAACTGAAGAAGATCGACGGCTCATTTAAGAGACACAGGGTATAACTTAAGTTTATTGAGATGTTCAAACAAGCGACAAGCAATCATTATACCTTGGATAATCAGTCTTCTTTTGAAGAAAAGTTATAAACAATCACATTGCCAAGGTTTACAAATACTTTTACCTCAAAGCAAGAACTAATGACAGACTATTTTATCACCACTTCTCAACAGGGTTCTTTTTATATTCCAAGTAGTCATTCAAGTTAAATAACGAAAGCTCTGTCTCATTTTCTATGCCACATGCAGACAAAGTCTTTTCCTCGTCTTTCAAGATAGTACTTTCGTCATCCTCCATATTGATTACAAGATTCATGGTCTTAGAGCCGTGTGCCTTTGTGTATATTTTGAAAGAATCGTAAGTTACGTTTCTAAACGGTCTGAATGCTCCAGTTGTCTGGATCATTTTGATCATGTCTTCTTTGAATTGCTTCACTGTTGTGGCTGTGAGGTCTATATCGTGCACAACATAGTTCTTAACATTTCTGTATGGGAAAGATTTGATAATCCGCACCGTAATAACAGCCTGTGTACCTAGTTAGCATGGTTCTAAGAAACGCATGTATATGCTTTATCTGAAATAACGTACTTGGTCGTGTTGTTGACGTAAGAGGCTCCTCAAGGTCGTAATCGTTCGTTGGCATGCGGATTCTCTCCATCTTTCTCTACAAAGATTTTGTATAGGATCACGTGAGATTTTCAAAGTGGTGTTAGTGGCTGATTTTACAATCAAATCATGTATCAAACATCACTCTAAAGTATATTTAATATGACAGACTTCTCACGAGGTGGCATCTTGTCATCGTGTTGATTTACTTTTGAAAATTTTAGAAATGTTGAGTAGGAAAAGTTGAGCAAAAGATACAGGACTAAAGTATCACACCATCATCAAAAGTATCACATGATTGAGTCAAGCACTTGGCTTACGTTGAGCGTTCCAACAACTTATTGCTATGTTTACACTTTCTTCATTTTATTTATAATAGTATTGGTTCTTTTCACAGTTTCAAATTTGATAATATGTTTCTAATCATTAATAATTGTTTTTTTTCACTCCTAAAATTACTTTTTGAGGATAAAACGTTGTTAGATTATAGAGAGAGAATATTCAGATCGAATTGTGTTAATACCTTTTCATTGTATATATTTTACCATTACTTATGGCTTTATGAAGGAGAAAGTGACGCGAAAATGATTAACGCGTCAGGTTGTATGCATCTCATAAATCAAAGTTTTAAATCACCTAGCTGGTAATTTGAGTCCAAATTGCAACTTTCAGGAAAAGTTCTCGTAGAAAATGGGTGCTGATAGAGTGATGACTTCAGTAAACTAGTTTCTTTAATCTTTGTATATAAATTTCGTGAAGGAGCTTCAGAAAAATTCCTTAATCTAGTTGAATAGTTATTAAAAGATATAATCATTTGAGTGCAATCATTCTAAGACTATGTAAATAGGGTATGTGCTTATAGTGATGCATTTAGAGTCATTTGTCAGATTGTTATATAGATCTTTACAAAAAGGTTCTTAGAAAGTCGAGTACTACGACTTCTTTGAGCTTCTTTAACGCCCGAAGCTCTTTAAAATTGCTCAAAATCTCAAAAAAAAGTTTACTTCCACCATATCTACCATTTTCAGCCATTTTGTACCGCTCATAGGCTTCTAAACTGTTTTGAAACATGCCAGTACACCTTTGAAATTCACATCTAAAAAACTTGGCTATAAATTCTTGATATTACTACGAAGCCTTTCAGGATACCTAAAAATCACCTTAGAATTTCTTTTTCTGCCACTCCTTCTCCCAAGATTTTAGTACTGGGTATAAAGATACTGCAGTTTGAAGTCATCAGATTATTGAATACATATTTTAACAGATTCAATATTGGAGATAAAAACTAGTAGACAGTGAACTATAGGATACTAAATGCTGGCTAACCTGCTTACCTCTTTCATGCACTTTAAGGCCTAGCACTGAGAGTATAAGATTGGGACCGCAAGATGACAATCATGGATGCTAGTACAAGAATAGGATCAGCGTGCTTGATTCTTAGTGGAGGTCTAATATCGGTAGCTGATTAGCAAAATTGGCTGCAGCTGCCGATGATAGGCATGATGTTCTCATGTATCATCAGTATAAACACAAATAGTGCATGTAGTGCATTCCAAAGAGCCCGCCTCTAACGGGAAGCAGTTTCTGGTAATCCTAAAATAGAAGGAAACCAACAGCGTATACAACAAGAAAGTTTCCGATGCCAGGTACCAGATTTAGTGCAGAATTTTCAGTGTAGCGTATGTATGTGCAGAAAAAGCCCTGTATCCATGTATTGACAGGTGGATGCAAGGGGTCATGACTTGGGGTGATCGCACACCAAGATCAATCATGACTAGTTGTTTTTTGTACATTTATCGAATGTGTAAACCAAAAAAGAGGCAGAAAGCTTTTCTTCAGGTACGACAAATCAAAAGCTTTTGACAAGAGCTTTCAGCTGCATTTATTATTTGACTAATTGGTACCTCAAACCAATCTAAACATACACTACAGGACCACACTAGCAAGCAGTCTAATATTATAGCAGCACACTAATCGATGTGCCATGGACGTGTTTTACGGGATATTATCCTACTACAGTTTATTCGTATCAGGATTCCACGATTTTACCATTCTTAAGTACAGTATAGAAAAACAAACCACAAGTAGGAACTCACCATATTTATTCATTATATAATACAAAAACTGTGACAGTGCCGTTTCACCTTCTAACTCAAACAATCGTCCTATACTCCCGATTTCCCCCTTGCGCGACTTGAAACGGCGCTGTATAGGAGCTGCATGGTGTGTTACAGCCTACCGAGCACATAAAACCAGGGCAGCTTTAAATAAATAGTTTAGGTTTTCCATATCTTTTAACCTCAAATGTCCTCTGTCAAGCCGTGGATCTTCATCCAGCACAAGGCTTTTGTGCGTTGGATTAACATCCAGCTTGCGAGTCTGTCTGATCCCATCGTCCAACGCTACACTGTCTCCAATCTTTCCCGTGATCTTGCCGACGGTGTTTGTCTCAATTACCTTGTACGCGTACTTTCTAAAGGACGCTACATGCCCCCATTCAACCCTGCACCAAAGTTCAGAATACACTACATCGACAATATTAGCAGGGTGCTCCAATATCTCCGCACAGACGACGTACATCTCCATAGTATCGGCGCTGAGGACATCCTCGAGGGCAATTTGAAGCTAATTCTTGGACTCATATGGGGCCTTATCCTAAAGTACACCCTTGGCAGTTTCGATGAGGATTTTGCGACCGCAAAGAAGGCACTTCTTGCGTGGTGCCAGTCTCAGACGGCCGAGTTCGAGTTTGTAAAGATTACAGACTTCAGCACTCTGTGGAGCTCTGGTGTCGCACTATGTGCTCTCTTGTGCAGCTTGCGTCCAGACCTCATCGACTTCTACACACTTGATCTTACAAACCCAGAAAAAAATACAAAAAAAGCTATTAGTCTAGCTACAAGTATTGGAATACCACAGTTGGTTGACCCCGAAGACTTGCTTGTACAGAAGCCTGACGAGAAGGTCGTAGTGACATATCTTTTGGCGTGGCACGAAAAGTTCGGTAGCAAATCACCACTCAGAGACGAGCGTGGGGCGGCTATTAACCCTTTCCAGACTATTGTGCGCGCGCAGTCTAATAGAAAAGCGCCTCCACCACCTCCGGTGGCCAATATATCCATTAGAGACGATGTTCTTGGTCCTCGCATGGAGAACCAGAGCCAGAGACACTACAAAGAGCGGTCATCGCCAGAGCGCAATGGTTCTGTCTCTCATACCCACTCTCCTCTCCAGAGATCTATGACAGATAGAAGAGAGCGTGCTGAACGTGCTGAGCGTATGGAGCGTTCGAACACTCAAAAATACACAAGAACGTCTCCAAACGCCTCGCCTAACCGCTTCAATACGACACCCCTTCCACCACAGCTTCTTACACCGTTCGACATCGAGGGGCCGCCTGTGCCTCCTAAAAGTCCATCTTTGGAGACTTCGCCTTTCCCAGACGCAAGCCTGTTATTGAGCTCGGCCGAGACACTGCCGGAGCTCGATGTTGCACCTGTTTTTGGGCGCATTGCAAACCCATTCCAGAAGAATGCCACTTCCCAGAAAAAAGTGGCTTTGCTCAAGAAGAGTCTTGCCGAGCTTCCACCGCGCCAATCGCGCTCTATGAGCCCAAGTGCGGTGCGCAACTATGCTTCGTCTGCTGATTTGAGGACCGTCGTGCGCTCCAACACCATAGCTGCACGCCCTTCAAGCAACACACAGTTTGCTGCCCTCATGACGCTCTTGCACCAGGTATTTCTGCTAAAGAGCGAACATGGTATGCGCGCCAAGAAGCTTGCGTCTAATATGCGCACACAGATCTACAAGTGGACCAACTTGGTTGGATGCAACGAGCTCTGTGACTTGGAGGAGCTTGAGTATGAGCGCAAATTTTTAGAAGAGGCTTTCCAGAACACGAAGAGAGGATACCTTACCGAAAAGACACAGATCGAACTTTTAGGCCACAAGATTGACTTCTTAGTGCGTCTGCTTGGCAACGAGTACCAGTACGCTCAGGAGCGCGCCTTGGCAGTGGAATTGGATGGCCTTTGGCTGCTGTTGCTCGAGGAAGAGGCGCGGTATCTGAAGATGGTCCAGCTCAAGAGTGAGACCTTAAAGAAGCACTTGAAAGAAAACTATATTGATACTCTTAAAGTGGTTAACGGGCGTTACTGGGCAGTCAAAAACGACATTTGTGCGCTTTTCGGGCGCAACAAGAAGGATCTCAGCTCTCACGATCTTGCTATGAAGGTGGAGCAGGTGAGCGCATTCTTGCGCAATATGGCAGACACACACCAACAGTGTATTAAATATGGCGTGGATTACAAGAGCGATATTTTCGAGATGAAGGAGAGCAAGGAGTGCCCTGGCATACTAGATTACAAGGAGTTGGTATTCGAAGTTCAGATGATGCACCAGACTACGCAAAGCTTTGGCCGCTTTGTGGACGTGTCCAAGCGCACTGTCGAGGCCGCGAAGAAGGTAGATGTGTCCAATTTGGAGAGCATGTTTGAAAAGCGCTCTGCTAACCTGGAGTACATTCTGAAGCGTGACATTAGAGCAGCTCTTGGTATGGAGAAGAATGTCGCTAAACAGATCGAGACTGTGATTCCAATTCACACTTCGAGAGAGGGCTACGACTTCAGAGCGTTCTCAAAAATGGTCGCGGGCTTGAGATTAGAGGAGCCAGAGGATGTAGAGCTTCCAGGAAGCCCATCTTCCTCGAATTATGAGTCCCCGGTTTTAACCGAAGGTTCGGGTAGCTCTATAGTGTCATTCGAGGATGACCTCTGCAGAACGCCAGAGACGACTTTCGAGTCGCCAGATTTGGAGATTGAGGAGGAAGAGGTCTTCAAAGAGAGGAAGAGAGGGCGGGGACGTGGTTTGGTGCTTCCATTTGATTTTACGGTAGTTGTGGAGGAGACAATCTCTTCGTGTTAGATGTAAACAGAAGATTGTCAAGCTGGATAACAGGTATCTAGTATAAGAGGAATGAGTAAATGCTCCTGCAGACTCGTTCATGCCTATTCAATGTTCAAAAATACAGTTAATGACGCCCTGGCGGTGCTTATAGATTATGATGGATGAATTTTTTTTACGTTTTGTAGCATGTCTTGATATGTAAATAGCAGATAGGCCAGCCCGCAGCTGACTCATACGTTTACAAATAAAGTCTGAATCATTCAAGTTGATTTGAAATCATTGGTTATTATTGTATTGATACATGCTGATGCTACTTATAATTGACATACACGATGTCACCGTTCTGAACAGGGTACCCCTTGTAGACGTTCAAGACGTCTCCTTTGTAGTTAGTAAACACCATCCCATTCAAGTCCAAGCTATACTTTTCGCAGTACTTTGTACATACTTTCTCCAACAAAAAGCTCGTGTCTTCCTCGTCTTCCTCTAGCTGGAATTTGAACCCACACTGCTTGAGCATGGAACGCTTCCCTACTATTCTCACAGAGATGGTGGTGGTCTTTTTAGGCCTTTCTGTTCTGCTTTCCTCCTCTAGTTTCGGGCTTGGTGGAAGGTTCCGTGGATTTCTTTTGAGGAGTCGTACTTGCTGGGGAGGAATATTTCCGGTTCTCATTCTCTTGCTCTCGGAAGTTAGACTCTTCATCTTTTCCAAAGTTTCTGCTAGGGTTTTTTTTAAATGATGATTCTCATGCTTCAACACTCTATTGCTATCTACAAGTTTTTCGTTGGCCAATGTGATCTCCTGAAAGCGCTCCTCCGCTGCTTTGGCTCTGCCGTCCAAAATCTCATTCTCTGCTCTCAAGCTCTTTACCAAACGCTTGTAGTTCCTCATTTTTTCCTCAAGTCTTGCTCTTATCATCTCTTCTAGCAGCTTGATCTCCATTTTGAGGCTTGTAATCTCGGATATTTTGTCAAACTTCTCCTGTTTGAGGTTCTGAATCTCCTGTTTGAAAGCGGCTGACTCTTGAGCTATGATATCGCGCTCCTTTTCCAAGGTTCTGACCTTGTACTTGAGTGTCTTCAGTTCCTGTCGGAGAACCATCATTTCTTTCCGGCTCCCCTCCAGCTCGGTTTTTTGTTTCTTGTATCTGCCCAATTGGTCCTTCAAATCATCAATTTTTCCAGTCAATATTTGTCGCTCTTCAGCATCAATTTCGTTATATTGCTTCAATTGATCAAACATCTTGTTGAATTGCATAGGGTTGCCTTCACTCATTGCGTGGTGCGAGCTCTCTACTTGGAGAGGTGCAAATATTGTAGGAGAGTAGTTCATTCTGAAATCCGGTGTGTGTCCCCTGAGCTTACCTTCCTTTATATTTGGCTCCACCTATGTACACTCAACGTAAACAACCAGTATTGTATACTGAATCAACTCTGAGTGTACACAGACGGGTTCATCGATCTGAGAATATATAAGCCAGCTTTTAGTGGTCTGACCTGGTATCACAAAACTCGACCGAGGATTATCTAACATACATAGGATTGATCACCCTTTTAACTGAATTCATCTGACAGAAGGCAGGTTTCTTCTCTGCAAGCCGTGTATTAGACGAGATGGATCAATTAATGTTTATATGTATGCTAGCTCCATATACAAATTATTAATATACAACAAGTATTGAAATATTTGAAATTTGAGTTATTATTCGTAATACTAGTGTTCTTACACTTTTTAATGGCCCTCATGAGAATTTGAGTGCTCGCTTAGATGCAGGAGAAATTTCTCACATCAATTGGGCGCATAGATGATCTGATAGACGACGTCACATTTAGGCGGATCCTTCATTAAACAATGATTGTTTCACTGGTATACAAATCTTCTACTTATATTATAACACACTTAGCATTCAAATTTGAGTATATCTGGAGCCCGTGAACAGGTACAGGATGGTGGGTTAACTCAGCTCATCCTTGTCCGCGAATCAAATTGGATCTTGGGAAGTTGAAGAATGACAAGATAGTGGATCAAAGTGTAAGCGATCAAACTTTTGACCTGCTCGCTTAATTGGCGTCCCAAATACAATTGTCTGAGACAATCAAAATTGATTATCGAAAGAATTTAAGCTCACTAGAACAGACAAGATGTATTTGGAAAAGTAAGAGTTGATGTATAATACATATTCTAAGAGGGTAAGATCAACAATATTGATCATCAGTTACAATGTTAAACGCACTACAACATAAAGGAGCCAAAACTGTGGTTTTGAGCACAATTTAGGTTTCTATAGATAGCGCATATTCAGAAGCTCATATACTGCTGGGGGCATATACTATTTTCACATCAACATGCAAATGAGGGCGTTAAAAATTGAGAAGTGATGCATTACAACAACAAAATGCATATAATTTAGATGGTAGGTAGCATACTAGAATATAGCATACGGTACAGCTGATAGGTAATCTAACCAGAAATATCAGCATAGATAGCTAGCATCGTTGGTTGACCTGCGCCAGCCAATTTAACAAAGCTACACTACACAAAAATGCAATTCTAAAACTAATGCGGTAACGTAGACAATTTAATGATGAGTCTGAAAGACATGCTAGTATAGTACAAGTTAATGAGCTGGGGTTATATGAAAATGGCTCAACACCTTTCCAAGAGTTGGTTATTTTCTTCTTGCCTCACCAAAAGAGTGTGTTCTTCCGTGGTATCTGTTTCTAACAGTCTCGGCACACACCTTCTCCCCTTTTGATGCTTCCGTCAAGTTTGCATACTTCCCATCTCTGAAACCCAGTATAGCTCTCAGAACGCGTCGTTCTCTTTCCTGGGTACTCAATCTCTGTGAGTTTTCATCCTTGCCGTTGATTTTATAGTATGCGTTCTTCAAGGAGTTGTAGTTAACGCCGTAGGCACTGGCAGCTGAGTGTATATTCTTGTAAGTACCGTTATCGAGGCCATCGATCGCTTTCTGGAGTCTTTTCTTGCGGTCTTCTTTCAGGTCGTACGAAAGCTTACTTTTGCCCTCTTTCTTAAGGGAATCGAGTCTGGGTAACTGGTAGGAGTCTTCTATCGGATCATATCTCATGCGAGAGCTGTCCGGCATGGGGAGCGTCATGTCTGGCACATACGAGGGATAGTACGGCCCCCCTTGGTCGTTGAGAAGGTACGAGATGCCCATCTTTTTGGAAGTCTCATCCAGCATGGTGTGTATGCTACCAGACTTGCGGACAGGCGCAATATATGTCAAGGGCTTGTTGCTATATTTAGACGCTATCCACAGGTCTCTGGAACTGTCTGGTACCGCTCTTGGGGATGGATCCAGAAATGCGCAGACGGTTCAAGGCAGTGTTGTGAAAAAACCAGCTTTGGAAATGAAAAAAACTGTTAATTTACAAGCTATATAAGGATATAAAATTTTCATTCGCCATTTGTCTTAAATCTTCTCTTTGTACAAAGTGCCTTGCAACGGCTGATGCGCGCTGATTAATATGCAGTAGATCCTCTACCCTGGCATCGTTCAGAGACCCTGGGTACTGAATTTGATCGCGGTAAGAACAGATGCGTTGGACCGTATATAATTAGAAGTGTGACGTGTGTTCTTCGCCTGCTTTTGTTGACAGTACCATTGGTAATCGATGCACAATCGAGAAGTTGCAAATTGATCGTTCGATTGAATTTACAAGCATAAATAAGCTATCTAACAACTGTAAATACGCAAATAGACTTTCCTTGTATCAGAGCTTCAACTTTAACTCTTCGAAAGTCTTGCGCTACAAAACTTCTCACCCGATTCTCCACCACAACGCGAATGGGGTCAAAAACTAACTCCTCGCAATTTGGTCAATATTCAGCGATTTCCTTCAACAACATGTGCCACTTGACTCTTTTGCCGCTTAACAGTCAAACTATAGCTTTCGGAACCCCGTCTTGCGACTTTGAACTTGGCTTCAACACTCGGGAGGAGTGATTATTGAGTACCACGTATAATTACAAGAACAATATTCAAAGAATATGACTGATATGAACATGCGTCTCAATAATGTATTTACCACTAGTATGTGAAAAGTTCTACAAGAACAACAAGTATTCAAACTAAAAAGTACTTAAAGTTAAGGCACTAGCAACCTCCGTGTCATCTACTACCTTTTTGAACTCTGCGAAAGACAACTTCCCATCTCCGTCATGGTCTGCCTCCATGATGGTTTTGTCAACAATCTGTTGTAACTGCTCATTCTCCAAGTTTTTCCCCACCATCATCTTCAACACAATAAACAACTCCCCGTTGGAAATGTATCCGTCTCTATCAATGTCATACACCTTGAATGCAAATTTCAATTTTGCATCCTTAGTGGACTTCCCACTGAATACACTCAAGGCACTTATAAACTCTTGAAAGTCAATATCGCCACCTCCGTCTTCATCGAAAACGTCCATGAGACGAGCAGCCAAAGGATTAGATGATACACCTGGAATTGAAAGAAACTCTTCCTTTTCGATTTTACCAGACTTGTCCTTGTCGAGCTTCATGAATCGCTTTCTGAGACGATCTATGTCTTCTCTATCAACTAGTTAGTTTGCCATTGAATAAAAATAGGAAAAGAACATTAGCAGAAAAACCAATATCATAAAACACAAGGAATTGCGGATTCAAAAGATCACAAAAGTCATGGTCAAGCTTCTACCACCAAACAGGTGATGCGTGCAAATCCACTCTAGGATGACCTATTATGCAAATTTTGATGCAAAACATTGCAAAACTTACAATTTGTACCCTCCATGAGGTCATCCACGATTTTGGACGAGCCCACGCCCATTTTTTTCGATAGTTGATAGTGGTGATGAGATTGTGGTTTTATTTTGCGTGCGCATAGAGGAGAGAGGTTCGAAGTGAGCGATACGCTATAATATTCTATTGGAGGTTTTCTATCGGAGATCTACGAATATGACAAATAATTGACATGTAATAGATGTGAATAAAATGATAAATCAGAGTCAAAGTATTAGTGTGAGCATCTTTCAATTTTAAGCAGTTTTTGATATAGATATATCGCCATTTGACGTGATATATATTTATGTAGATATGTTGAGTATGAGCATGTGGATTCATCGCGCAAAATGACTCTATCAATTGTGAACGTCAGCGGCTTTCTCTCAATAGTTTGCGAGTATCTCATACCCCCCAATATAAAAATCTGTACTCTAATACTGTCAATAGCTCGCTTCACACTCTCACAATGCTCGCAGTATTATGGCAGTATCAATATTCTCGGAGGTGCTCATTGCTTACACCCTTAGCATGACTGCTCCTGTGCTTTTTCGATGGTGTCAAATTAAGTCATCAATCTTCAATAAAGGGCGCGTTACGTTCATCAGCATCTTGAGTATGAAAAAACAAGTAAATACATAATATATATAGTGCTATTTTGTGAAATGCATAAACGGGTGTAGTCTACAAACAGGTATTGAGGGTATCATTAAATCAATAAAGAAACTTAAACTTTTGGATTATAATTAGGGACGATTTCGTATTCCGAACACAAAACTCCCAATTCAGCCACATGATGCTTGTCTTCCGGATCAAATGAGCGCAGAGAAGGAGATCCGAATCCGCCTTCTCTCACCCCCCACCGAATTCTCAAAATATTCTCAATTGTCTTTGCTGCAATATTTGGCCTGCGGTCTGTCAACAAACCCTTAACTTCTGAGAAGAGTCTTTCAGTCAGCACAGTACTTGCCGGCACTGAGAGCAGTACAAGTATGAGACGCTGAAGATCAGGAAACAGTGTGTTGGCGTTACACCAATGTTCAAGTGCATTTTCAGGGGTAATCTCGGCGTAAGACCCCAAATCTCTATAGCTAAGAAATTCCTCCACTTGAAATTTGGCAGAACGGAAGAGAATGTTATCGCCGCTATCATCGACCTGAGTTGAAGCGCTACTTGTGCCCAAATGGACACTGAATTCAGGTACCCTATTGGCCTCTTCGCCGTTTTCCCCATAAATTTTATACAAAACATGACTTGAATCAAACTCGCCTTCTATAACAGGTCTTCTTACCACCATGCCCCCCCCACCATGAATATTTTTCTTTTCATTTCTCAAATGCTCCACCAAATACAAAACTAAACAATTTCTCACTTCTCTTTCGTAAACAACCATGTCCCGAATCTCATATCCAGGAATCGCCAAGCTGGCAAGCAACCAAACTGGATTCTGAGTGTAGTCGTCTAGTTGAACCTGAAGCTTAGAGAGCCCATCAATACACGCACAGAGAACGAGTAAGTTGGTGCTCTTTAATGCCATAGAATGCTCGCTCCAATTTTCATAAGCTATCCGACTACGATCGAATGTGCCGATCTCTCTTAATTTGACAAGCAATTTGATCTCATCAGGGGAAGATTGATCCAAGAGTCGTAAGAAGGCAATGGCTCCTCTCTTGCGCAAACCAGACTGAAGCTCATACAACAGCTGAAGAACTAAGTGACTGGTAACACCATCAGCAGAGAGACGCTTGATCACGACCAAAAAATGATAGAAGTTGCGCACATAGTAAAATGCATCAGAAATCTCTCTTTGTGATACCAAAAACCTTCTCAACCCTGTCAGGAACCGAATTTCAGTTTGAAGTACATATTCCTGTACATCTAGTAGCACCTCAGCATTCCGTAAAAGTGAGATAGCTGCCAAAATGAGCGAGTACCAACGCACCTTGGCAAACGACTTGAATACTACTTTCAATTTCGAGATGCTTCCCAACTCAACTCTCCCCACGTGACTGTTTCTGTAGGCCTTAAGTACTCTTAATGCAAGGTTGGTGACACTTCCTGCGAGGGGTGGTAGCTTGTTAATATCAACACTATCATTGTTTTCGAAAAGCCCAATCAAACTTGGTTGAAGATCTGTAGATATATTTTGCATCATCGCAAAAGTTGAATCGTTATTTTCGGCGCCCCAACCTCCTCCTTCCCCACCTTCCTCCTCCAAGTTGCCCTCCTCGCCATCCTCGTAGGTAAGCGGTTCGAAAACCTCCGACTCCCCCAAGCTGCAAGAGCTCTTACTGCCAGACAGTAATATACTGTTTAACATATCAGCAGTTCTTTCAGGGATCTCGAAAACAGCAGAGGTATTGGCACTCGGGAGACTCAAATAAGGAGTATCTTCATCCTCATCTGCAATGGTAAATGTTGCCGTCACATCTTGGGATGTTGCTACCGGCTGGTCTTTCTCAATACCTCTTATATCATCCTCGGAGATAGGTGCCGAGCTGAGGATTCGTGGACTTGACTCTCCTAGTCTATCCGGCAGGAGAATTGTGTCGCTGGAAATTTCAACCGCCTCAGAAACTATGGTACCAAAGCTTTGTAAGAATTGGACTCTCTCCGGGCAATCCTCTCTTTTTCCAAGTATACCCAATAACTTCTTGGGAGAAGCTTGATGACAAGCGCTGTGTACTATGTTCACTGCATGTGCGCCACAGTGAAGTGAGTTTTTAAAACCACTCGAATTGTGCGCACTGTACACGAACAATCTCTTCATGTCCTTGTTCGTATAAAGCATTTTGCGAACAGTCTTCATAACGTTAGGATTATCAGTGATCACTGCAGTTATGTACTCGCTAATTCCCACTTTCTTAAGAAGGCTAATCAAGGAGTTTCCGATACCTATGTGATCAGCCTTCACATCTAAGGGTCTAAGAGAAAGCACCATTTTTTTGTGACTGAAATCTTTGCGAGACACAAATGATAAGGTTACACCAAGAATGCAAGTTCCCTTCCTACTGTACTCATCAGTCACAAGAGTAACTGGTATATTACCCTTTTGTATTTCCTCCACATACATGCGAAGGAGCTGCTCGCCGTAAAAGATGATCTTGAGTCTTAGCATATTTCGATTGAACCCCCCAAAATCGCTGAAATTGGTGAGTCGCTGTGCATCGGCTAGCAGACAACTCAGTAGACAAAAGTTGATGACATGCCTAAGACGCATGGATTCGTGCGTTTGAGGGGGCAGACAAGAGAAAATGAAGTTTCCAAACTTGATGAAGAGATTGCGTCGAACAATTTGCTCTTCTTCCAGGAAATTATGCCCTTTTTTATAATCGACATAATGGTGATTGGAAAAGTGATGTTTCAATGAGTTTACGTGTGCTGAGGGAATAGGCTGAAGGCACATCTTGCAAACTGGGGGCACTGAACTATCCCAGTAGAGCTTTCGAATATTGGCCTGTTTTTTACCTTTTTTTCTCTTGTTGGGGTTGGGGGTGCCCAGGATAGAGGCTGCCATTATAACGATGATAAAGAGGAAAAATGTGGATCGATGATCTTATATAAAATGGAATTGTGGATCAACGGAACGCGAATTTTATCCCCTCTATGCACCAGTACCACATCTCAGCCTACTCTGCTAAATGCGGCAATGTATGTGCCCCAAATCAATCTGACAATCGGAATGCCAATTATTCCAACATTTGATACGTATATACTGTATCTACTATAGTGTTGCTTGATAATTAAACGCTAAAAATGTACCCTTTGGGTATGTTAAGGACACGAACTAGGCCTGGAGGTCCATTGATCTTTCTAATTTGAAGTTATCAAGACAAATAGGCACTAGTGTATACGTAAATGTAATTCTTATCCTTATTTTTTCTTTGTAAGCGCCACTCATGGCATTAATTAGAAGTATTCTTACCAAAGATCATCCATCTCCTATTATTTTTGATCTGCAAAATAAAAATGCTTCAATTAAGCGGCATAATCGCCGATACTTATCAAAAGTCCAAAGTTTGTAAAAGAATCTTTTGGAATATCCATTAATATCCTTTCGTGAAACTCAACTATCTTCACACTGAGAGCACAAGGCGTGAGCTAGTTTTAGGGAATATTACTAAATACACTTTGGTGCTCCAATTGACTCAGACTTATAATTTCAGTAGAGCAGCCCACTAAGAGATAAAAATCAGCTTAAATGCCTTTAGAAGTGGATTCCGTGAATACTGTCTGATCTGTTTGATGCTCTTATAGAGGGTTATTCCATCAACTATTGTCACAAGACAAGGTTTGTAGCTAAACTTCACTTGACACTACACCATAGCATACGACATTTGTTAAATCATTGTACATGCTGAATTGGTCAGGCTAACCGATTAGCAAAGCAATTGACTAATATACATACTCCTTAGCGCACTACCTTGAAATAGCCTTAGGATGCAAACCATAAAAACTCAGTCAAATACACAGTTCAAGCGTTTAACACACCTAAATGCTTATATAGACAATTCGGAGCAAAAAAACACAAAACCACTGAGCTTTAAGAGCAGAAAGCTAGGTATATCATACTCCAAACATACACAACTTGAGCAGGTTTAGCTGAAGGAAATAACAGATGGAATTGTTAACTTGGGAGCCGAAAGAATTTAATCGTCGGTCATGTAATTTGTCCATTTATCTGCCCAAATGAGACTGATAGTCATTTGAACTGCTCTGATAGTATCATTTTCACTAGAATTAGTTGAATGAACCAACTTTCGCATGGTTTCAGCTGGTTGAACAAACTGACTCTCGCCTCACTCGAGTCACCTTACTCCCCCATGAATTTCCCCTCCATTTGCTCCAACTCACTCTTCATAAACTTCACTGTCACTTCTTCGTCCTGTTCCCAGCCCATCCCCTCTGGCGTCAACGAAGGAACCACGATCGCTCCATCCTTTCTGTAAAAACGAACCAAGCCAATAGGCACAGAGTCTTTCTTCGCTATCGCCTTCATCAACTTGTGAACGGGAACACTGGCCTTCAACCGGTAATAAGTTTTGGCCTTCGGATTGTGTGCTCTGATAAGGCGAATAGTTATTGTGCCCTCATTATCCTTCAGCTTCTTACGACGTTTAGCCGGAGAAACAGCTTGCTCCGAGCCCGAAGCTGGTCTAGCTGGAGAGCCTTCTAAAACCATCAGATCATTCTTCTCATTCTTCTCAGGCTTCTCAGGCTCGTCCGTCGTGGACTCAGGCTCTTTCGGAGGCTCTTCTTTTTCTAGCTCTTCTTTTTCTGATTCTGGTTGCGCTTTACCACTCTCACCACTAGAAACTACGTCATCCGCTAAAACACTATGCTGAGCCTCATCGCCATCAACAGTGGCCTCAACATCCACACTACGCGCTCCGTCAAAACCGCTCTCTTCCAATATCGCGTCAATCTTGCGTTTTACAGAGCTTGCTGCGCGCAGTGCCTCCGTAAGATGCGCAATGAATGCCGTCAGCGCGTTGCCTGCGCTGTTCTCAAGTTCACTAATCTTTTCTTGGAGCGTGGCACGCTCGATGTTTGAAAGAGCCGCGTCTTTCAAGAGTTTCGCATTTTTCCGTTGAAGATCGCGCTTTTGGGACTCAGAAATCTCCAATCTCTTTTCTAAAATCTCTTTTTCACCAATGTGTTCATCTACCTGTGTCTGGAGCGCAGCGTTGCGTTCCACAAGCTCACCAAGCTCTTTTTGAAGGGCGTTCATAGTTGTTTTTATTTTGCATAAATATTTACATTAAATCTAATTCCTTCCATCACTGTTTCCATTTACCTGTCAAAATGCCTTGTTGTAAGTTTCTTTAAACTTTCGCTCGATATGTGAACTTTTCACTTTAGTTTTTGTCTTTTGACACTTTTCTCTGTATTCCCATTAGCTATGCATCCACCCGTCAAGTAATTTGTGAGAGAACATTAGAATTCACACACAGAATCAGTCAAAAACGAATCGGTAAATTTGGTTCAAATTTTAAACATCTGAGGATGCTCATTTAACATAATGTATAAATATCAAAGATATTATTGCTACTTTGATCTCTGAAAAATCAAATAGCAGTCTCTAAAAAAGCTAATAGGACCTCAAACCTTTAAAAAACTTCACAATTCAAATTGCTACTTTGCTTGCTTCAACTACTTCTTCCATTTCAAGCATATCATTGAATCGAGTATCTTTATCCAAGTATATCATATTATGTAACTACTAAACACGTTTACTGTCTAAAACGAAAATTAGCTACAAGTTATCAATATCATTTACTCATACCTATTAAAATCCACTCAATCTCATTAAATATAGCGTCAATTTGTGCTTCCCAGCTACTTTGAGTGGTCCTCGACCGCAATTCTCTTACTCTTCTTCCCCTCCTTAGGCAAGACCTTAGGAACAGTAACATTTAAAATGCCGTTCTTCAACCCCGCACTAATGGCATCGGCATCCACTTTCACTCCATTGCCGAATCTAATTCTTCTCTCAAAGGAGCCAGACTGCAACTCTCTGTAGGATTTCCCCCTCTCCTTGTCCTCAGACTCCACCTTGTGTTCAGGAATCTGGCCGCCTATAACGATCTCATTGGTCTCATCATCGAAGTCCAAGTTAACCTCGTCTGGGGATGCACCTGGAACAGAAGCACGGATCACGTAATGATCTGGCTTTTCAATCAAGTCCACAGGTGGAACAATGTCAAAGTCTGGCTTGAATATAGAGTTGTTGATGTAGCCAAACAAAGAGTTGTCCTCTGGCTTGTCGGATTTGGTTACGGCTTTGCTATCATTTTTCTTGGATGCAGTGACGGCTCTTGGCGACACTCTAATGTTATCTCCAAAGAAGTCGTTGTCGAAAGCATCGTAGACGTTCCAGAATGGGTTACCGTTGAAAAACAAAGACATTTTGACTATGATGATTCAGAGGAGAAACGGTACTGTTTATATACTTTTTGAGGCGTGATTTTCGTTTCCACATAGCACAGATGTGTTTTACCCGAAATCTCCAGAATTTCTAAGAGCTGCATGTTGACAGGCGAAATCCGAGGGAATTAACAGTGACATAATAGGTGTCAATCGGGACAGAAGGTGATATGAGATGTCAACCGAACGGCCTCCCCTCTTTGATATCGTGTTACTTTATCCCATTCACAGTGTTAGCTCGTGTGTTCACGTAAATGTCACCCTCTGCAGTTATGTCACGTTAGTATCTATAAAGCAACAATACATGCTACTACTGTTTTGAGTAAGTGAGAGAGAGTATTTTGTACGGATGGATTGCTGCAAATAGAAGTGTACGAAATCTAGAAGCTTCTACAATCTCCATCACGTGAAATGTATTCATTAAGGCAGTAAAAGCATTCAACTTTGTAGAATAAATCTGATCTGAGACATTGTAGCTTCAGGATTACTGCATTCTAAGATTTTGGATAGAATTCTTCACCATTCTATGCCAAATGTGGTTTTGTTTATTTGCTGAAAGAGGAGGGTGGAATTTCGCACTTTCTTGGTGGAACAGTCCATCCATGCGTTTTGGCAGATCTTTATGTATTGACTGACAGTCCACTGAAAAACAACACATAGAACTGAGATAATTTGAATCTGTCAAATTTGACTATATTTTGAAGATATTAAGGACTCAGAGCAACCAGAACGTGGAGCGTCTGTTGCTTAGCGCCATTAGCCACTATAGAAAAGAGACTTCCACTTATAGGAGGTGCAAAAGTCATAAGTCATACTGGATACGGTAGCAGAATGATTGGCAGTATAGGCATTCCATGTCCCCCGGAGAAGAAGAAGAAGAAGAAGAAGAAGAAGAAGAAGAAGAAGAAGAAGAAGAAGAAGAAGAAGGGGGCACTAATAATCTAGACGCCCTCATGTCTGTGCAGAATTCTGATCCCAGTAGAGTGCGACAGCATTTTCAGAAGTCAAGCTAAATTGACGTGTTGTTTCCACAGAACGTTGTGTCAAAGCGTAACATAAAAGCCAAGCATACTAGGATCCTAGAGTTTATATACTGGAGTATCCATTTCTCGAGCAGTTTGATTTTCTTCAAAAAGGAGAATACGGTTCTGAAGCATTCTCGATTGTTATATCAGTTGATAAAGCTCTAATATCATAAAGCCAAGCGTTATTGAGAATCCAGCTCATTAATCGACGTATGGGCATTTGAGATTGGCCACTCCAAAGACACAATATATCCTTGAGAATGTATAATGATAAGAATGCATCTCATTCTAGAGAATTAGCACTGAGCAGAGAGGTTGTTCGAATGACAATTCTTTCAGCCTCATTCTTGCCTATCATGCTGTGGTTGCAAGTAACCAAGGCTGAGGTTTGAAGGTTGATTATAAAGCACGAAATGCAGTCATTGCGTTCATGTCTCGCTTAGCCGGGAACAGGCAATCCGTGGAGACCTCCAAAAACTGCCAGTTTTGGTAAAAGATTCTAGTGCCAAGGTAGACAGCTCCAGGTGCTTTCACCTTAATTTTCACAGAAGGATACCTAATCATACACATCTATATATGACAGGTGAACATAGCTGTCCATTTGAGAAGATTAGCACAAGCATCCCTGATCATCAAGTACTTCGTTTGCTTCAAAACTCTACACCTTTGTAATATGAACATCTATGCTAAACTTAACTAATAAGATCGCCCCCTGCGCTTTCCATTGGTTACCACTTTATCTTGCGCAACTCCATTTCCATTTTTCTCAGAAACAACTTTCAAAGATCCCATATACTCCTCCATAAATTGCTTCTGGTTACTCAAGTCTCTGTACTTTGCAGCATCTAGAGTTGAGCAGTTTTTAAATTTCCCTCTACCCCCCTCTATATCAAAGTCAAGCGCCTTTCTTTTGAGCGCCAAAAGCCTGTCTTTGTTGTCCAATATCTCCTTTATCCCTTTAATTTTCGCATCTAATCGCCCAATCTCCTCGACCTGACCAGACAACTTAGCAGAACTGTTCTGATATGCAACTCTAGACTTTTCAATGGATTCATCCATCTTGGCTATATCCTTTTCAAACTTCTCAATTTCCCTCTCCAATTTGCTAATTCCTTCGTCTTGCCTCTTTTGGCTTTCTTCCCCAACATCACGTGTATCACCTACCGCCATGTAGCTTTGCATATCACTAACAAGCTCAGAGTCTCCATTCAACAAGTCTCCTAGACAGTCTATATTCTTGAACTCTATAAGAGGTACTTCCGCTCCATACGCTTTGAAAAAAGCAATTTTTTCCAAGCTCAACTTTTCACTTTGTGCCAGTTTTCTATACTCGTTTCCGAGTCTTTCGAGATACTTTTCCTCTCTCAAAATGTCCTTCTTCAAATCCAACTGACGATTAAACACGTCGCGTGAAATATAATTGTTTTTGTCAATACGCACCTGGATATAACTCCCTAAAAGATTCTCCTGAGCCAATTTGTCCAGAAAAGCTCTGTTCAAGAAAGCAACCGTATCAGACCGACTTTGGAGAACCTGTGTTAGTCTCTTTTTATACTCATGAAATGAAGCATCTCCAAGTGGTACGTACCGTCCCAAATCAAGAGTACGCTGAGAATCGTGTTCTTCAGCAATTTTGTGAAGAGCAGAGAAAACACTTTTTGGAATGTCTGGTGAAAAGCTCAAAAGAGATGCATATGTTGACCCTTTTTTAGTTTCACCGTTAGCATTCCCGTTACTGTTTGTTTCACTAACTTTCTCTTTTTCTTCAACATCCTCCATCTTTACATCTATATTTTCCTCCTTTACAGTCTCCTCCTTTACACCTTCGACCTTTCTTCTTTTTCTACGGGAATCACCAATCTCTATCTCCGCTTGTTCATTGACCTTTGAATTCTCCTTAAACTCTTCAGATATATAAGTAAACTTTTCAAATATATCCACGTTTCGCTGTAGAGCTCTCTCAATATCCTCCAATTTTTGTGGAACTTCAAAATTGTGATACTCTAATTTGAGTCGCTCCAATGACAGCTTCACCAAAGCTAAAAGTGGGTCCAGGCCGCCTAAAGATGATGTCATGTACTGGTCAAAAGTAGGCGATGTACTAGGTACACTGAGCTCAGGAATTGACGCATACTTCCGAAGCACCGAAGAATCTTCGCCTTTTCCAAGAAGCCAGGCTTCTAAGCCAGAAATGTTAAAAGGCTCGTTTTCTTCAAACCGATTAACAGCAAATAACTTGGCTACAAGCAGCAAATGAGCCACGTTTCCCTTTATAGTGACCTTGGTTGGGCGCTCATCAGTATAGTCCTGTTGTCCCGCATCTTCGTCCAAATGCCGATTCTTAACAAGCCATTTGTGTACACAGATGGTCACGTGCTCTATGGACTGGCCTGCTAAAAAGAATAGCACTGGAGTTGGCGTTCTATAGGCATCGAAATGGCCATTTTTTACGTACCCGGACCGGAGAATTTTAAGGTAGTGATTGTCCAAGTTGAGAAGACTGTTGAAGGATAAAATGTACCGGAAATTCACTTTATTGGTGAGCTTCCCTCCAGAGAAAAATTGAAACTTTAATTGATCTACAGACACAAGATGAACCGTAAGACACGTCAAGTCAGAAATTTTCTCCATGTTACGCTTGTGTTTTCTACGAAGACGCGTTATAAGGTAGGGGTCGTCCTTGGCGTTGAGCGAACGTTTGGTGCTGGCTGCAACACTGGACCCAGACAGAGAATTGGAGCCCTGTGTATACACCGTAGAATCGAATGGGATCGCCTCATTTGGGTCTTTAGGTTCGTAAATTTTCGACCCAGAATACCGCTTGTAGTGTACATAACGGCCCACAATCATGCTCTCAATGAAATCTAATTCTTTAGAACTGTTGGCAAGAATTAGCATGTCTGTTTTGGGGGTGTCGGGCGTGTTGTGCGCCTCGTACAACAGAAGTATCTGGTCGAGCACGCAAAACTTTCCAGAGACGTTAGCAAGAGAGGCCTTGGTGTTCATGAGAAGCATGTTACGCGGAATGTAGTGTCCAACCAAAAGATATGGGTTATTCAGGGCTAACATTGTGTTAGTGTAGAAAAGCTGGAGAAGATCAGTGTCGGAAAGTCCAGTGTTATTCTCACTGGAGCCGTCAAAAAGTGTGCATAATCTATGACTATGAAGCCTCACTAAAAGCTCATTGACATCTCGCTGAATCAGAGAAAGAGGCACGGGGAGATAGTACTCAGGTGGAGGCGGGGCCACCATTTGTGCAAGATTCATTGTGGTGTTTTGAGTGGAAGTGTGCTTCTGCAAGGAGTGAAATATATTGCATGCACGGTTACGCGGCCCCGGCCTGGGAGGGAAGGGAACCTGAATTGTTATACATAGTCTATTTCAGGTATTAAAAAACCTAAGATTATATTTTATTATTTCTAAACTAGCTCTTCCATTCTCATTTTGTTTTATTTGAATCATGAAATCAGAGTCATGGTCTATTGAGGCCTTCTCCGATTTATCTGACACTTCTGACTGGCTTCTAGACCCTCCCTCGACCCCTTCTTCTCATAATACTATTTTAGGCTCTCCTATAAGTCTTGTGCCCTCGGAGCCGCGGTCTGCCAAGCGGCAAGGTAAAAAGCATGCGCGTCATGCAAAGCGTACCAAGTCGATGCCCCAGATGCCCAGCCTACTTGAGGACTCGGACTCAGACTATTTGGATCTTTCGGCGATTGAGATTGAAGGCGAGTTTGCGTCGACGGCCAACACTTCGGACTTTTTCGAGGAGTTTTCGAAACAAGATGGGAAAACCGTTAGAAAATCAGTCTCCGCGCCAATCTTGGGATTTGACGAAGATAGTATCCAAGCGAGTGAAGAGCGCTACCTAGAATTACTGGGAACAGTCGGCACAAAGTTTGTAGATTTCTTTGAGCTTCCGTTGTTGACCGAGAAAAGGAAGGAGCAGATCCTTACACTTTCTGTTAAAAAAAAGATATCACAAGGCGAGATAGAAAAGTGCTTGGAGCTACTATTCCCGGGGGGCTCTCATAACGTCGTTCACAAGCTCAAAACCATGTGCTATCTAGCAGAGATCGAGAAGGGTGAGAATGGGAGAGCGGACGGAGACAGATATACAAACGACTCGATACTATATAGATTTCCCGTGATAGATCTGAATGGGGAGCTGATTCTGGTGCAAGTGCGTAGTTCACAGGGAGAAGAGTCCATTTACAGCTATGATGGAATTTCATTAGCTGACATATTAGCTGCTGACCCAAACTTTGACGTGTCGTACATTAACCATCTTCGAAGATTCAAAAAATTCTCGTGTTTAGTAACAGAGAAGGATCTGAAAAAGGTAAAACGACCTCTCAATCTGTATATGTTATACCGCAACCTGTTGTTTAGAGCAGCCACAGCGCTTCTCATTTTGTCATCTGTAAACAAACTTGTAGAAAGCTATTCTTCTCTTATTTGTAAATGCATCTCTGATCGGAAGGCCGTGATGGATGAGAGCGTAGTTTTGCTCTTGATGCAAACAGATTTGATCCTGTTGATAAGGGGGAAGGGAGACGATGGGAGGAGCATTCTCAGAGAGTATTGGGGGAGATTGAGGAGTCACAGAAAACTGTTCGGGAAGGCATGGGAGGAGTATAAGAATACTGAAGAGAAGAGAATGCTGATGATCAAGGAGTACAAGTTGTTAACCAACTTCAAGAAGATTCTGTTCCACAGTAAAGTAATGAGTCTGGTGAGCTCGTTGTTATGGCAGACCGAAAGTAACGAGTTGAGGATGAAGTTTGCAGAGTATAGTGAGATAGAAAAGAGAATACATGCACAGGTGTTTCCGGATTACAAGTTTAGACCGAAGAAGAGGGGAGAGGGCGACGAGAGCAAGTAATTATTTTATGACTAACGACTACAAATGTTGCTATTAATGGCTATCACATGTAGATATGCTTTTTTAATATAGCATACTGTGTTTTGTGCAGCTTGATTGCGTGTTTGCATAATCACTATGTTGATATATACAGATCACAAATGCTAAACAAATACGCATACCGGGTCATTTCACATCATGTCGACATTGCCATTTTCTAGTAATCAAGCAATACACACAGTATAGTCCTAGTAAGATATCTCCCAGATTTTCATTATAAAGCCTTCAAACCAGCTGAAGAAGGAAGCCCTCATCATTGATACACCAACAACATATGATGTAGAGAAGTTATGTATAGAATTGAAAAGGTGTATTTCTAGATCCATATAATTACAGTTGTATCGATGGTATACGTCCTGCACATCGCACATAACCAATTTTCGCCACACATTTTAACGCCCCTCTCACTTTCATTTACAGATGTCGGATCCAAGCTCTATCAACGGTACGTGTGCACATTAAGTGGATTCAAGAAAGTTAGAGCAATAGACTTTCATGAAGCGTAATGTCTCGATTGAGGGCGCTCAATGATCGAGAGATCTATGCTGATATAAATGCAAAACATGAATCAATAATAACTAACAACAGGTGGCTCTGCTGTGGCCATGGTGGGGAAAGACTGCGTTGCCATTGCGTGCGATTTGCGTCTTGGGAACCAGTCTTTGGGAGTGGCAAACAATTTTGAGAAGATCTTCAACTATGATCACACCTTTCTTGCCTTGACCGGTCTTGCGCTGGACGTGACCACGCTACACGAGGTCTTCCGCATGAAGACAAACCTTTACAAATTGCGCGAGGAGCGCTCGATTGAGCCAGAAACATTTGCTAATCTTGTTTCTCTGACGCTTTATGAGCGTCGGTTCGGTCCCTATTTCATTGGGCCTTTAGTAGGAGGTATAAATTCGCTTACTGGAAAGCCTTTCATATGCGGATTTGATTTGATTGGATGTATTGACTTTGCTAAGGACTTTGTGGTGTCTGGTACTGCAACTAACCAGTTGTATGGTATGTGTGAGTCTCTTTATGAGCCTAATTTAGAGCCAGAGGAATTGTTTGAGGTAGTAAGTCAGGCTTTCTCGAATGCTGTTGACCGTGATGCGTTGTCAGGATGGGGGACAGTGGTGTATATCATAACAAAGGAGAAGGTGATCAAGAGATACTTAAAAACACGGCAGGATTAAGATGCATGCTCTAGATAGGAATGAATGGCTGAACGACTGTAGTGCAGTATGTATGATTTAGTTGGCCATGTACCTGACTTACACTGTATGAAAATGACTAAATCATCCTCGGATGACTTTATATGAGGCCATTTGCAATATATCTGTGTATTTCAGCGAATGTTTTTGTAACCGGCCAGCTTGGAGATCACTCGCTTTCACTGCAAAGCTCAAATAGATAACGCTTCTCTCGTTTGTAAAGTTGAAGTCAAGAAAACCCTTTATGTTTACTAGATTTATACAATACACTGATACCAAGCTTGTATTTTGAAAAACAGCTCATAAACAATTTGGGCTGTAATAGACTATTATTATTTCAAACTCTTCCGTTACTGGTAGAAACAACTAAAAGTGTACTTTGAGTACTCCACATTCGAGTCCACTACTCCCTCCACGCTTCCCATCACGCTCTCTAAGCTCCCTCTTGGCTTCACGACTGCCTGGAAAATCAGACCTAATTTGCTGGATGCCGTCTTCCCTAACTTGAACTTCTTTCCGAAAATCTGCTGGAAAAACTGCAAGTCGATCACCAATTGCTGGATCCCACAAGTGGAAAACTCCCGTTGCCGTCTAACATGCTCTGCAAGTTCACTGCAAATGTGGGTTTGCAATTCGTGGATTACTGTGAATATAAGTGTTGAAGACACTTTCGCTATTGTCAGGTGCAAAATAACCAAATACGTCAAACACTCATAGATATACCCACTCACTTTGGAAGGGCTCTCCAGAGTAGTCCAAGGCGCACTCTCTACACCCTTCTCAATAATCTTGCTCAAGTTCTTTTTCTTCAATTCACAGTAGTTATTGAATGTGGCCTCCTGTAATTTTGGAAGCATATGTGCGAACACATCCAGCTTCCCCTTTTTAGGAAGACTGGTTTGGAAGGTCTTCTCGTAATATTTTACAATGTCGTTCAATGCAGAGTCTTCAAGAACTATGAAATTGTCCAATGTCCACAACTCGTACAAATCAAGAGTCGTTGTACGGGTTTCCATAAGATCACCTACATGTTTGTCTCCCTTGCTTTCGTTCGTCACCTTCTTCATCATCGAAATCAAAAGAAGATTCAAACTGTTCAAAAACAACTCTTGGATTGCTGCTAAAAGAGTATCTGCTGGACGAGTATAAATACGCGAACCCTCCACACTTTTGCCGTCCACAAACACCATATCCCGGAGATGCTTAATCACAAAAGTCTCGTAGTTGCTCACGAGCTCTGGGAGAGTCGAGGTACAGTCCACCTCATGGAACCGGATATAGTTGGTCTTGGCTTCGTGCTCATTCGTCACGATCAACGTGTTCAAATGCCCGAGCTCGTTTTTGATGGCCGTGATCTTGTGATCCTCTAAAGTGTGGAAAAATTGTACATCATTAGCCCAAGTCGAACACACAGCAACCATGCTTGTTTGTAGCACCACATTGAAAGACTCCTTCAATGTAACTATAGCCCCCTTAGATATCCCTAGACCCTCCAAACTGGTGTAGGCTTGAAATATCTGAACCACAAACTTTTCCAAGTAACGGATAGTACCGATCGAATTAGCATGCGGAGGGATGAATCCGTAGTACTCAGGTGTGCGAATATCAAACGTTGCTGTTTTCACAGGTCCTTCTTTGGATAAACTACCTAATCCCTGTCTTGTAATGAGCAAAAAACGTTGTACACCATCACAAACAAGTTTCACTAAAGACTCGCCATTCTGGATGGCCCGCTTCTTCTCGTAAATTTCCAAACGAAGGTGTACGTCAGATTGGTTTTTGTAGCCTCTTGGCAAGTTTTGCTGTGCTTTACCACTCAAAAATTGCTCACAAACAGACCAGTACTGCTTAATCTTAGCTGCAGCCGATACGACAGCCTCATCCACCATTTTTTGCACCAAGAGCCACATTTCTATAATCTCAGGAGCATCTACCAATCCATGCAGAAGCTTATTAAGCCTATCTGCGGGACTAGAGGCACTTTGAAGATAATAAATGAAGGTGATGTCTGTAGTGCCCACTGTCAGCTCAACGCGCACTTGGGCCGCCGCAAGACTCTCCGCAATACGTGCATAGTCTGCGTGGATCTCCTCTGTGATCTTATTGTATCTAGTGTCGATCCACGCAACAATAGGATTATCTTCTACACCCAACTCCAAAAGCTTCAGAATAACAGCCAAGTGTGCACCGTCTGCCGCATCGGAGCGCGCGAGTTGGTCCCACAACTCCTTTTTGTACGACTCGAGAATCGCTTCTACTTCTCCCCAGACTCTACTCAAAATAGTTCTGGTAGCAGTCTCCACCGGTGATGACGCAGGCTCGTTCTCAAGCTCAGAGTACACGTCTCTTCCTTTGTTATAGTCTGAAGAAAGACTGTCATACGCGTTGTTTTCAATATTGTGCGCGAGCTTGCTGGGGAGGTCGAAAAGGTACTGGTACGTGTCCACCACCTCTAAAGCGTTACGCAACGCATTCTCTTTCTTGCGGTTGTCTACGATAGGTTTCATGATCGCAGAAGCCTTCAGACTCGCCATGGTAAGATTTGCACCAAGCAGAGCCAAGGGACTTTCTTTAGTACCACCAAGCAATCCAGATGCTTGGATTTGGTCAAACACCCCATCAAGAGAAGACTTGGAGCGCACGAAGCGAACAAACTCGTCCCGAATGAGAGAACGGAGTTGTTTGGACTGTTCTGCAATCAGTCTTTCCAAGAAATCTAGCGACTGGTTAAGTGTGTTGAAGGTGTCTTTATCGTGGAGATCTCGGAGAAACAAGATTGGATCAAACTGTTTCAGACTTACGAGATACTTCTGTTTGAGAGGGTCCAGTTCTGTACGTACAAGCTTCTTCTCATAGAGTGCCTGGGTTACAGAGTTGAAGTAGCCGAGCGGGTCGGGTCCATCGGTACCACGCACCAGTGGTTGCTGAGAGCTCGCGCCTGAGCCAAGGTTCTTGAGAATTTCATACGCTTTGTCCACGTCCTCTGTGGACTCGGGGTCGTACTCAAACTCCACTGCAGTCAGGTCGGCCCAGGACGATGGCGAGAGAGTTTTGAGATGATAAAACTTCATGAGGTCCGCATCGGTCACGGGGGGTGTGTTGGTCTTTTTTTTGAGGGGTGCACGGTTTACACGGCCTCTACTGGAATTGTTCTGTGAGTACTGGTAGGGAGACTGGCCGTAGCCATCGTTTCTATAACTCATTCTGATAGTTTATTTGGGACAATCGTTATTATTGGCCTTTTGGCCGGGCTTGTGTAGTAGTTAACTGCTACTGTTATTAGCGGTAACAGTAACGACTTACAGAGTGTAAGTAACTATGTTGTTGCTAAGCGCGCGCAGCAAAGAAGAAGAATATATATTGACCTCTCTATATGATAAGATGTGGTATTAACGATTTCTTGAGGCTGAAGAATGGGTTGTCTGTTTTATGTTCTCAAATTATGTTTATTCTTGGTTGTAATTCGAATCCTACTGAAGCTTGCAGCAGGTGCAGGAGGAGAAAGCGTTGGTTTTTTGGCAAGACTTCTAGAAGATACTTCAATATAGTTTGATTGCACGTTAGTAGCAGCGGACGCAATTAACAAGTCTGCCTCACTACCAGTCATCCTGAGTTTTTGTTCCACAACTTCAGTTAACTTATCTTTTGTGATGAATATATTGATTATTCTTACAATGAAAAGGCCGAATTAGCTATCTCATGCCATCCCAAAAGCGCGATGCTAGTGCAGTCTACATCTTCTCTATTATGCTTGTGTTGAAATCGTAAAAATCGTGACTTTTTTGGGTTGAACCTGGAACTCAGTTCCATGTGTGGAATTCCACATGTATATCTATCACTATATTTATGTATGCATTTATCTAGACTGCAAATAGTCCCCTACATACCAACCAAGACCAGATTGACCGTACGGTTGGTTAAATTGGCGTATGCAAGACTCCCAACTACCACCTCCATTCTCCAAATCACTCTTAGGTCCTTCGAGATAATCTCAGCAGAGTGTAAACTTTTGAGGCACATATCATCCATTCATTGATGAGATACTGTGACTATTATTGAGATCTTTCTATGCGCAAATCTCGATTCTAGGGTCAACTATAACCAGCCTCACTCTATTTAGAAAAAGAAAAACAGTTTTAGTGAAATTTCTATCATTAACGATCCCCCGAGTCTTTTACAAAGAAAAACTAGCCTCGTTCAACTATCTTCTCCCCAATAAACCCAAGAATTCCTCTCTTGTTTTTTGCTGTGTTCTAAAACACCCCAACATACAGCTTGTCACTGTAGAACTCCCTGTCTTTTGTATCCCTCTACTCACCATACACATGTGTGTACACTCAATCACCACGGCTACTCCCAACGGTTTGAGGATATCGCTCAAGCACATTGCAATCTGCTTGGTGAGTCTCTCCTGCACTTGCAATCGTCTGCTGTACATTTCTGCAAGCCGTGCGAGCTTTGAGAGCCCCAATACCTTTTTATTTGGGATGTAACCTATGTGACATTTACCAAAAAATGGAACCAAATGGTGCTCACAGAGCGAGTATATTTCTATATCACGCACAATCACCATCTCGTCGTGGTCTTCTTCAAAAACAGCACGCTTTATTACGTCTCTAATGTTGTCCTGGTATCCCTTGGTGAAGTAGAGCATCGCACGCGCGTAGCGCTCTGGTGTCTCTAGAAGTCCCTCTCTTTGTGTATTTTCCCCCAACTCAGAGAGGATTGTGCTGACAGCGTCTGCAATGCGTCTTTCACGCGCAGACTCTTCCTCAGAGGATTCCTCTATGCGTTCACGCGCGCCAAGCAGCGGCCAAGAGAGGCCGTCACTGTCTACAGGCGGGTTCAAAGTGTAAGGCAGTGCAGGCCGAGTGCCTAAAGGTGAGATGAGGTTCGCACCTGCGTTGCTCTTTGCATGACCGTTGATTGAAGCTATAGCCGAGGCTGCGTAGCCCAGCCCAACCGGTGTGGTGTTGACAATTTCGTGTCCTTGAGACACTATATGAGGACCAGGGCCGTTTGTTTGACCTGTTTTTTTGCCGCTTTCCAAGTTTGACCCGCTCATTTTGCGATTATGTCTGGAACCGAGGGTGAAATATTGCTCATCTAAAATTTTTCGATGAGCTGCAAAATTACATCTAATGGAGTTAGTACAACTTTTTGGCATCTTTAAGTTAAACAACATGTACAATTTAAAAAATCCAAGATCCAAAACCATCGATTGCGGCCAAACCTCTTAGTATACCACTTATCACTTTGTTATCGAATTGTTGAGTTCTGGCGCCTGTCGTTTATACGCGAATGGTATCCATACCGGATCAAACATGTTTTAGTATTGGCGATCGGGATCTGTGATCATATTGCTTCTAAGCAACCGTTACAAAGATGAGAGAATTTTTTGTTGATGCACCGCCGTTCATGGAAAGTGAAGTGCGTCTGTCAATCTGACACTAATGTCTTGCCAAATAGTTCATGCATACGTCCCTATGCGGAAAAGCGCAAGCAAGCCCGCTTTAAGTGCCCCATCTGGAATGATCTTCAAAATGATCGCCAAATCCCTAATTATCCCCAAAAGTGGCTCTATCACCTGACTGATTACACATGCAGGTTGTATAAATAGTGTGAAATTCGCCCAACTAATCATCCTTTATTATGCGCCTCTCACTTAGAATCAAGGACCCACGGTCTACCATGCTCTTTAACCATGACATTGCTCCGATGCCGCCTTCTCGAAGGATTTGGGATTTTTGGTCGTTCCTGTCCTTCTACTCCATGGCCAACATCAACCCCACAACCTGGGCTGCGGGAGTCCTGCTTCTCTCCGTAGGACTTAATGTGGGTGAAACCATGGGGTGTATCATCATCGGGAACCTCCTTATTACTTTGGCATTCCATTTTGTGAATGCACCTGGTTACGACTACCATATTGGATACACCGTGCTTCAGCGACTTGTGTTTGGTATCAAAGGTCTGTATCTTGGTGTCATAATTAGAATCATATTGTCGGTGGTTTGGTACGGCCTGAGCTCGTGGCTTGGTGGACTCTTTGTCAGTAACATCCTCTCCTCATGGAGCCACAGTTTTTTCACCCTTTCAAACTCCTTCCACCTGAACGCCATCGACCGCCGTGATTTCATCGGCTTCGTGATCTTCCAGGTCATACAGATGCCCTTCTACCTCCTACGCCCAGAACAGTTGGACGTGCTTATTCACGCGGGTTGCTTCACCACATTCTTCCTGATTCTCGGGCTCCTCATCTGGGCAGTCACCCAAAATGGCGGTTCTGCTGGGGCGCTCATGAGTCTGCCAATCACTTTGCTGAGCTCTGCACACGGTTGGGCGTGGGTTCTGGGCTTCACAGGTTGGTACGGCAGTTTGATCACCATGATTGTAAATAGTGCAGATTACACGCGTTTTTCCCGCCACAGATCTTCTTCTTGGGGTGGCAATCTTGTGGGAACAATGATTTGGGGAACTATCATTCCTCTTCTTGGTCTCATCACCGTATCGGCAATTGCAGACATGTACCCAGATCTCCTTGTGGTAACCCCTGCAGATATCCTCAACCAGATCATGACCGACCAGTACACCTCGAAAGCACGTGCCGGGGTGTTTTTTTGTGCGCTTGGGTTTTTGGGCGTGGTTTTCCCAGTTAACGTTGTTGGGAATGGTGTTGCTGGAGGAACAGACATGGCGGGCATTTTCCCACAGTTTATAGATATCCAGAGAGGGTGTATAATCACAGCACTCATTTCATGGGTCACATTTCCATGGACCTATTATAACACAACCTCGAGTTTCTTTACAGTGATGGCGGCTTTCTCTGTGTTTTTGTCCCCATTAACAGGTATCACTATCTGTGAGTACTGGGTCAAGCGTAACAGAAAAATCAAGTTGCTGGACTTGTATACTTTCGAAAAAGGGGGTTCGTACTACTACACTGGGGGGATTCACTGGCAAAACATGCTTGCGTGGGTCATAGGATTTTTGCCAGGTATGCTTGGTCTCATCAAAACAATGCGACCTAAAAAGCACATCAGCTCTGGGATTTTGAATTATTATGCAGGAAACTCGTTGTTTGGTTTCCTCATTTCCTTTTTCTTGTGCTGGCTCAGTGGTGTGGTCTTCCCAGACTCTGTAGTCAAGGAAGTGGACGAAACAGACATTTATGGAACGTTTACAGAAGAGGAGGCGCGTCGGATGGGAGTAGAGCCTCATAGTGATAAAGAAACTGGTTTTAGTTAATTAATAGATATGGTTTTGGGTGTACATGTATGTAGTTCAGAGAACCATTTTTGATAACTCCATACCAGATCATTTTCATCGAAGATCTTAGCCGTGACGTGTTTGGGTAGCCTATCTACCTGTAGGTGAAAGGTTCTGGTGATTTGGTAAATACGCAATTCATTATTCACTCTTCACTACAAAGTGCAAAAGCATAAATATATTGGAAGTACCATTATCAGACCTAACATAGTCAAAGTGGTTTTTAGAAATCAGAACGGTCCACAGATTACAGCTTCCATTCACTAAAAGGATTGCTTCTTAATAGAATTTTAAAGCTCTGACAATTCATCAACCTGGTACACATCAGCTCAGGCATTGACTTTACAAACAAACCACAAAAATATGCTTCAAAGGTGAAGCTCATTTCCATTTTTTCTTCTCACCCATTCAACATATTAAGTGTGTACCTATTTCTGGAAGAGCTTTGAAGAAAGCTTAACGAGAAAAATATTCTGTTTTCAAATTTGAATAATTTCAGACTCGAAAAAGATTTAACTAGGAAACAAAAATGAGAGGTTATTGAGAATTCACTGCAAACCTTGCGTGCACGCTGATGCACCACCAGAAATATTTCATCACCCCAAAACACGTCCAATTAACTCTTGTTCAAACCCGCCCGAAGCCCCCAATAAACCCATAAAACGGCTATTTAGACCATGTCGGAGACCCCGAAGAAAAAGCCGGCGGCCCAACCTAAGAAGGTATCTGACGAGGTGCTTCTTAAGCGTAAGCTCGGCAGAATCAAGGCTGCTGAGACCATGGCACTCAAAATCAAGCGGTCAGGAATAGAGAAAGCCGATAATGGCTTAGCTGCGTCGCTGTTCCATGCGGTTCCCCTCATCAACCAGAAAAACTACTACACAGATTACCTCAAGAAAGACGACCAAATTATGTTTCTCCGCAAACGCAAAGAGATGTTTGGTGTACGCAGAAGTAATGCCAAAGAGGTGAAGAAGCCAAAGGCCGGAACGCCTGCCGATTTGGATGATCTAGATGCAGATGACATGGAGGATGAGACTGTGGAGGACACCGGGGACACAGAGAAACGGGCGCGGTTTTTACCACGTCTTGTTATCCATCCTGGCCTGAAAAACATAAGAATTGGTTTTCTGGACGACCCGTACCCGAAGACCTTCCCCAATGTTATTGCTGTGCCTCACTATGGGTCTAGACCTCAGCCCGATGTTGCACCAAGTGAGGCTTTCAATACAGCCAAAGAGACTGTAGAGGCAGATTTTAAAGAGCGGATGCGCTTTTATAAACGGCGCATCTTGCCTAACTCTCACGAAATGGTGTGTAATTTCAATAGAAAAGTGCAACCAGAAATTATCTCGGATCTTAACGACCCGCACAAAGTGGATTGGATCAAAGATGATGATCCAAAGTACGAAGGCGCCAAAATTTTTGTAGGTGAAGAGGCTCTCAAGCTTGCAACAGAGAGTCGGTTCCAGCTCCGGTACCCCATGGTCAACGGGCGTTTCAACGAAAAAGATTATCGGTCTGTTAACGAGCTTATGGGCGATATGCAACTTATTTTGGAAGGCATTCTTGAGCTGAACTTTGACGTGCCTTGGAAAAAATACCCAGACCATAACGTGGTGTTGGTGATCCCAGACCTTTACGACAAGGCTCAGATGGAGGCGTATGTTTCAATGTTTCTTGCCATGCGCTTCAACGCGGTGTCTGTGATTCAGGAGCTGATGGCAGCCACTTTTGGTGCTGGGGTTTCCCAGGCGTGTATTGTCGATATTGGTGCCCAAACCACTTCCGTGTCTTGCATAGATGAAGGAATGGTGATCAATGACTCGAGAATCCGCATGGATTTTGGTGGGGATGACATCACTCGTGCGTTCAACAGACTCCTCCAGCAGCTGGAATTCCCATGCAAACTTGATCTAACAGACCTTCATGACAACGCGCTTGTCACAAGCATCAAGGACACACATACCACGTTTCTGGACGCAGATATAGCAGTTCAGTTGTATGATTTTATCAGACGTATCCCCGGCAAAAGCACTGAGAAATATCAGTACAAAATCTTTGATGAAGTGATGTTGGCGCCTATGGGCTTATTCTATCCCGAGTTGTTTGAAAAACCAAAGCTGAACGCGTACAAAAAGAGCCTGAACAGGCTTTTTCTGAAGCCAGAGGACATGTACTCTGGGAAAAGTAACAACCCAACATCGGCAGCCCAGAAGCTGGTGTATCTGAAAACACTTTTTCTGGGGATCGCAGATGGAGAGATTGTTAAGCGGTTGATCTTGATGGGGGCGGATCAGCTTAACGTTAATAACCTCAACTTGCGTAGAAATGAGCTTTCAAGACCGGAAGAAGAGAGTGTGCTGCTTTGCAAACTCGACTTGGCTATCATAGAGTCGATTACTAACGCTTGCAAACACGATTTGAGTGCGTGCCGCAAGTTCTACGAAAACTTGTTGATTGTTGGGGGTGTGGGGAAGACGCCATCGATCGATGTCATTATGGCAGACCGTATCAATCTTTGGAGACCAAGAATCTTGGCTAGTGGTCAGATTGATGCAATTGTGAAGGTCATAAGCTCAGAGTTCGAAAAACCCAAGGCTGCTCTCCAGAAGGAGCAAAACAGGCTTCCCGATGCAGAGAAGTTGCTGGAGACTGAATTGGCTGAGCGTTTGGAGGAGACTCTTGACGAGATTGTGAGTAGACGGTTGCCCCAGTTAATGGAGAGCTCTGGGTTTGCAGAAGATATAAGCGCAATTCTGGTGTTATCACCACCCAGAGATATAGATCCGCTGATCTTGACGTGGAAAGGTGCGACGGTGTTTGCGCGGTTGAAGATTATAAACGAGTTGTGGATTACACAGAAAGATTGGGACATGTTGGGAAGTAGAGCGTTGCATTATAAAGTCTTGTTCAGTTATTGACTGGAATGTATTCTATGTGGGTATGTAGACAAAGTAGTGCTTTCATCAACGTAGTGAATGAGGCAGGTTACTGTTTAAATCGCATTCTATATATTACTTGGTACAATATGAGTCACTTTCACTATCATTTTTGATATTCATCTTGATGACTTTCAGGTGGAGAGTCTGTGGTGCTGTTTATATCAACCTGCTTTTGTGTGTCTCGAGCTGTTGGCGTGTAGAAATAAGAGAGGATGCCTTTTTCAAGAAAACTCTAAGGAGTTAAAAAAGGACAAAAGTGCATGTTAACAGAAGTACATGTTAAGGATGAATGGAAAGAATAGTTGACGCATATTTCGGTAGCAACAACTTGTGCATGCCTATATCCTTTAATGAGCGAACCCTAATTACACTAATCCTTTCACAACTATTGAGACACTAGAGAGTATACCTGAACTTTTAAAATGTGGGCGAGATAGAAATTCACAAAGGTAACCTCACACAGCATAATGATTGAATGATCTAAATAGGGTTGAATTCATCCGCTAAATTCAAGAATTGTACAAATTCAACTATCTATATACTTCTTGGAACAATTGGAATTATCTTAACAATCCTCTATAGCAATTAAAATAATATGTGTACACGTATCAACTACAGTATCCCTAACCAGTTTATAAAACAATGAACTAACGTAACATGCCTTGGAGGCTCGAATGGGTCATCTAAGCTAGTGATATCACCTTTTCCAGCCACCCTGATGCTCCCATCTCCTCCCCTATTTGGGCCTTCCTGCAGATCCTGATGTATTTTTGCAGATCTATCCGATACGGACGGATAATTGCATCATGTACACACCCCTGATCTTTTGATATCAGCGCACCATCGATATCAGAACAAGTATGATGTCAATGCAGAACCAGTATCAGACCATTATCAGATCATAGACCGCCTTATCTGGCCCTAAATTACTAGTAATGTCCCTTTGTAAGATTAACCGTCAGGTTGGTCACGCTGTATCGATCATCCTTCTCGAATGGGTTATTGAGGCTGGCTGCCGAAAAACCATGAGGCGACCGGCCACCTGGAGTGGCGCTGCGGGTACTCAAGTTGTCTGCAGAGTCGTTGTTGATCATATTGTGGTTCCCATAGGCCGGTGGAGGATACACAGGCATGTCATTAGTTGCAATAAACTCTTCGTCATTCTTGTAAAACTCTGGATCGCGTTCAAACTCCTTTTGCTCTCTCTTATTGATCTTATAGGCTCTGATAGATAAGCCACCCAAGAGACCACCAACAACCACAACAGGAATACAGATTGCAACGGCAAGCTCACCGCCGGTCATAACAGATGGCTTCTCGCACGTCTGGCTGCTAGGGTCCTTGTCACATTCATCTTCTTTTCTCTTGAAGAGTAAAGAGGTGTATGTTTGGAAGAGCGTGTCCCTGAGAAATTCAGAAATCATATTATGGAAAATTAAGAGAGCGTGATGCCCGGTTTAGGACGGTAGAAACCAAGAAGAGGATAAGCGAGAGTTATAAATAGTTGAAGTTGTTGAAACAATTTGGATCCGCTGTGAGGGAGGCAGGGGCTTCTAACAATTGGCAAGGAGGTCTAGACCCAATACGGCAGTGTGATCGATGTAAAGAATAGGATATTCCATGGCATCAACTTGCGTTATTTTGTACTAGATATTTTTATTAATATTGATTTGCTCGCGAACTATAGGCTCCATTTTACCATCTGTCAATTCAATTCTTGGCTTTCTACAGATGCAGATTTAGGGTTGCCATTATGATGCAGTATTGTTTTCAACTGCAATTATAATAGTGAGACAGTAATAACGGACGTGAGCGAAGACTTGGCACAAAAAGAGCCTCAGAAGTATTTAGAGAGAAATGTGACTGTTTCGTTGCGTCTTAAGGTCCCTAACGTGCAGATCTACGACTATTAACAGTGCTGCGCAACGGTGGACTAATTATCGACCAAGCCAATTTCACTCAAGTGTTTCAACCAAAGGACTCGCGCGCAGCACAAGAGTGGAAAAAGTAAGAAATAGTTTGCCTGGACATACGAAAGATTCTGTGACTGTTCAGCTTTGGCTCGGGTGGTAGTCAGGGCGGTCTCATACATGCATTATCGAGACATGTCAGCTTGAAAAGATCACAATAGAGGTTGTTCGTTTGCGTATTTCATTTATAATTCGTTATTTGATCAAACTCGATGTCAGATTGTGAATGCGTAGTCTAATTCTTGATATAAACCACATACTGAATAAGTATTGGAAGTGATATTTCTGACAATTCAGGAGACAAGTTGTGCGTGTAACTGTATTCGTTTGATAGACGTGGAGAAGGAGCGATTTTTGAGCTGTAGCGTTGTTGATTTAGATGTTGTGACCAGTTGAAATGTGTATAACGAATATAAGATACGGTTGATTAATGTATACTAATCAACTCCTAGGATTTCATTTTCTCTAAAACTTCATAAGACAAGTTCAGAATATCGACTTTTATTTTAATGAGTTTGACATACTACCAGCTGTTCTATGATATGAAGCAAAAGTGCCCTCTTTTCTCCCTGAAAAGCAAACCAGATAAGTGCGTGTCATACGCCAACTTCAAGCAAACACAGGTTTAGTTGAAATACACTTCAAGTGCAGGAACAAACTTCAGGCTCAAAAACAAAGACTAGATTATCCATCTTCCCGATCCACGTATGTACAAGATTACTTGCGACCACACATATTGTAATTGACAGTCAGTACTCAATTTACTTACAAACCATACTTATTATAGTATAAATTTTCATTGCTCACCGCGATCAATGTATTGACAACAGCTTGCCCAACCTTAAAACTTGGTCTTCGTCAAGATCTTGAGCAACGGCTCAATCTCCTCTTGCAGTATCAGCAAGTTAGCATTCTCCATTGCCGACTTGACCTCTTTTAAAGCGGTCTTCACGTCTTTGTCAGTCAACAATCTGAAATAGTCGGTGTAGGAAAATTCAGTCTGGTTGTCCTTCACCAAACCCTTGTTTACAAGAACACCCTGGAGATTCCCAAAGGCTGCACTGACGCTTTTGTTGCTATTTATTTTCTGGAGTATCTCCTCCATTCTCAATTGCACAAACTCTTGCTCGTTATTGCTCGCCGAAGTGGCGAAAGTTCTGGGCAAAACCCGGGAAACTCTAGCCTCGCCATATCGCTCAGCCACACAAATCAAACGGTTGCCTCTAGTTAATGGACGGACGGCAGATCTGACGTATCTGTACATGACTGTTTTTTTTCACTTCAATTTTACCCCACTTAAAGTATTGACAGGACGGGCAATTGCCCTACAGTTGAGATAGGTAGCCTAAGTAGGGCTGAGATTTTACAAGTGAGTAGGTATAGCTTTCAAGGTTAAATGCTTTGAACTATATAGTATCCGGACTTTCAAGCTTGATCTGTGTAGTTGACTTGAAATAAATCAAAATCCTTCTCCGAACAGAATCAAATGCCCAAAAACATAATGCAAACAAAACAGCTACTTCTCTGAGTACGTCTACAAAATCCATTAATCATTACTTTAAAACCCATATCTGTACGCGGCTACTCAACTTTATACTTGAACAGCCAACCTGGACGAGCAAGAGCAGCTTCCACAAACAATATTCTCCACTTATGGACACGATTCTAAGAAGAAGAACCATCAACTTCGCTCATTCATCATCTATAAAAGGTAAATCCTTATGAATTACCTCCAAGACCCCCAAAAACTGTTTCACCTCTGTACACTCCTCCAGCCAGTAGGTGAGCACTCGTCGCGCGTTCTCCACGTGCCCCTTGAACTTACTCTTTTCAAAAAAATATATTCCAAAGCGCTTGTAGATCATCATTAGAATTAGCGTGCTCAAGTAAATGTCCCGTACTCTGTACCAACTCCCATGGCGTCTTTCGCTCGCGAATTCCACGAAATCGGGAAAACGGAGATACTGGTCGCACAAGTCCTGGAAAAAAGATATCAAATACGGGTGGAGATGGTTCAGATAGTGAATAGGGTTCTCCTTCTGTTTAGAAGTGTAGTTTGGCATAGGCATTGCCACAACCGTAGATACATAATACAACAAAGGAACGCATAAGTTTTCCTTTATACGTACCACACGTTCGTCTGCACACCGGAGAGGAGTAGAGAGGTTTTGCTGGTTCAAAAACTTTTCGAAAATTGTCAACAAATGACCAGTTTCTTTGAGAGTTGTTTTAATGGTCTCCACAAAAATTTCCTGAGTAAGAGCTCTCCAACGTCTTTCTATCAAGTCGCCATCATTGTCTTCCTCAGCAGTCGACTTGAGAAAAAAGAGGTTGAGTATTTTGTTGAGAATAGGGCGAACAAAAACCTCTGTGAGATAGAACGCCCACCCATCACGCACTATAGGGTTCTCGTTATTAAGATACGCTGGAATGCGGAGGTCGCTAATTTTGAAGGGAGGAGTGTACCCGATAATGCCTGACAGCATATACACAGGCAGGAGATACAACTTGAACTCGCACTCATTTTTGTGACACTGCCAGTACATGCGCTGCACTAACTGGTAATTACGTGCTTCGGGCGTGACCTGCGCGCCTTTGGTCTCCAAATACACCAACATTCGCAGCAGAGCGTCGTACATGTGGTGCCAAGCATCGATCGGCTTCATCATAAAGTTCTTGTAAACCAGAAGGAGAAGGCTATACTGGATATCCCAGAGCGAATAGAATACAGGAGAGGTACTCCCCCACTCTCTACTCGAGTCCCTCAAACCCTTGAACTCTCTCGAAAATAAAAAGAGCTTATAAGCTAGCTGGTCCTTATTGTTCTCTCTTCTTTCATTGTACGAAGACCCAAACTTTTCGTACTTCGAGTTTTCTGGGTTATACTGTGACAGAAGCATGCTTATAGCACATGCTATAAGTACAATATATATTGGTACATACCCTTCTCCCTCCCCCACATCCTCATCTTGACACTGCTTCTCATTCTCCGGAAAATACAGGTACAAAAAGCTCCCTTCGGTACCTTTCTCTAAAAATTCCAAATACAGACCCTTTGCTGCTCGAACCGTCTTACGAAGCAGAATAATATCAACAAAGAGATTTCCCAGAGTGTGTACGTTGAAAATGTAGTCTGTGGTCCACTGTTCTAGGCCTTCCATCACCAAAGGTTCGTGCTCCATGAGAGCCCTTTCAAAGGGTCGGTCTGGGCGGCCCTCTACCAACCGTTCGATGCTCATCAGCTGGTGTTCTAGAACACTGCTTAGAAGGTGGGCATCGTCCTGCTCCATGATTTTTTTTATGCTACCGGTTGTGTGCTTGCCGTCAAATATAGGCCATCTGAGAACACGCTCTACAGACCGGTCCCAAAAGCCCAGATAATGGTGCTGCTGAGAAAGCTCTAGCCCGGCCTTCGTTACATGCGGAAGAGCTTCCGGGGCGGTGTGCGCTGTATGTCCGCTCTCCAAACCTTTGAGACTGTCGGCAATCTCCTTGAGAGTCACATGGATGATCTCCGAGCAGTGGTTGTTAATGCTTGCGTGAATGCTTCGATCTCTGTCAGAGGGCGCAAGTGTGCTGTTTGCGTGTATTAAAGAGGAAAGCGAACCGAGCTTTGCCGAGATCGCACCGAGCACGTCGTTCGAAGGTACGTCCTTTGGCTTGAAGGGAAAAAGAGGAGGAGCAAATTCTGTGGCTCTAGGGAGTGTGAGAGGAACGGGAGACGGCTCATCTTCTCGGTATCGACAACTTGAAGGCTTTTTAATTCCTTTCTTGGACGTGCTCGTGGCACATGGCGTGCAGATTGGGCGTGCACCGTCACATCGTCTTTTCTTCAGTCGACACAGCTCACATGCCACGCGAGTTTTAGCTCGCTTATTCTGATCTAGAGAGTATTGTCGGATCTGAATGGCGGCGGAAGTGGGTTGGGCTGGAGGACTTTTCATGGATGGTTGAATGTTTTTGATTTTTCATGTGTTATGTCCGTAGGCTATGTGGTGCGGGGGAAATTAGAGGAAATTCAATGAGCATTGCGCGATTTCTACAAGTCCTATGAGCAAAAAGATTGAAATCGGTTTTGAACTTCTTCTATTTATCTTCGAACTTAATCGCTGCTATAATTGGCCAAGTCTCGGAATTACGTAGTTCCCGGTGTAACGGCTCCTATACCCTTGACAGTGCATGCGCTCGCTCGTTCACATATATGGTAGGAGTTGTGTATTAGTCATGCGTTTGTTCATTTGACCGAGTCCTAGTATATTAGAGTTTGTTTATTGTAGCGAGTTTGAATCAGCTTTCACTAGTGGCTCAGGAGATCAGAGAACGTTGGGTTTTAAAAATCCAGTTTCTCGTTTTGAAGTATTAAATATACTTTTGAATCTATATAGAGTATACCCGTGTGTTTTGGCTTCCATAACATTGTTACGAATTCTGCCTTCAGTAGAAGTACTTAGTCAGTATTGGGTCCGATCCACATGCGACCGAACTTCGAACCAAATGCACCTTACTAATGCTTCATCATGCTGAGATGATTTGCTTCCTTTTCTGGTTTCCGCTCTTGCGTGTGAAAATTCATTCGCTATAAACCTTGAGGCCATCTCACTAGTTCGAAAGCCTCAGCATATTTAATTATATATCAAAAATGGCTCTACAAAACTCCAGCCAACATAATATCAACAAATGCATAACTTATCTAGTATCTCTCCTTCATTCTACTGCTCACCACACGCAAGTTATTATAGATTTTGTTCTGAGGTGTACCCAAAATCAAGCTCACTACAAACAGCTTTGCCATGTTGATATTTGTGAAGGTCCCCAAAATGTGAATCTTACTGTCTGCCAAGACGATTCTTGTCTTTGTGGAGTTCTCGATAGAGAATTTGGTTTTACCATCCTTACCAGAAATACGGCCTATGGCTCTGCTCAAGTGCTGTCCTGTCAAGGTCTTCACATCTTTAATTTCAAAGCTCTGAATGTACAAATCGTCCAACTTGATCAACGAAATGCAGTCACTCAATTCGAAACCATAGTTGAATGCAGACAAGAAATCAACAGCCTTCTGTAAAGCAGCTTGTGGGTTTTGTGTCTTTTCATGAGAACGCAAGTCCACCGTTTTCTTGCCCAAATTAAGTTTCACTTGAAGATTGAGCAGATCTATTATAGGCGGGTATATTTTGACCCAGTTGTTCTTCAATGGGCTAAGTCTATGTGGAGATATTGGAACTTTTCTGTAAAGAGGCTTGGAAGGCGCAGTATTCTTAACCTCTGACTGGGCAGCAAAACGTGGTTTTCCTTCGTCATCGAGGATAACTTTGTCTATTTTAGCGGTCGGAGCTGAGGTTGGGGTAGACATGTTGCTGTATAATTCCTCTAAATTTTCATGCAAATTTTTTTGCGATGAGGGGGTTTCCCACCCAAGAGCATCAAATAGGGAGCGCTAAGTGATTTCAGAGTTGTGATCAATCTTGAGATGGAGATGTAGGATTTCCAGATACAGGGCAATTTCAGTAACTTAAACTTAGTCGATTTTAAAATGAAATGGGCTTGTACAAATAAACTACTCAAGAATGTTATTTTTTCTAGACCAAAGATCAACTCTAATATATATGAATAGGGCTCCTTATAAGAGACCATTAAACGTTATCAAAACCTTCATCACTATGCTGTAGCACATTGCTACCTTTTCCGGACTAAAGCCTATAAACGAAGAACAAATAAATGTACAAGATTACAACGAAATCCAAGAACGTGCCATTTATATATATCAATCCTTCAGCACTCATCTGATAGAGTCTACTACGAGTTATTTTCAAACAATTCAACAATCGACTTCTTCAAAGCCTCAACGCTCTCTTTAGAATTTTGGTAATGTATTCCGATTCTGTTACCACTGACTCTGATCCCGTTCTTTAACCCAATCTGTTTGAACTTCTTGCCAAAATCCTCATCTTTCCCAGTGTAGTCCAACCACACAAAGTTGGTGTCCACAGGATACACGAGTTTGATCCCCTTTTCAAGACAGGTCTTCTCAACGTCCTTGGCCAACTCATGCGAGTATTCGATCCCCTTAGGAAAGTTCATGTCCAAAGCAACTCTGGCCATAGATGTTATCACACCCGCCTGCCGGAGGTTACCTCCAGCCTGTTTTCTAAATCTTTTCGCAATTCTGATGCTCTCTTTGTCGGCTACCATGACCGAACCAATAGGAGCACCAATACCCTTTGAAAGGCACAAAGAGACAGTGTCAAAGTACTGGCAGTATTCCTTAATGCTCACACCAGCAGCTACGCTAGCATTCCACAATCTAGCACCATCCAAATGAAGTTTGATCCCCTTCTCGCGACCCCACTCGCAAATTCTTTTTATCTCAGAGAGTGGCATAATAACACCGCTGATTGTGTTTTCCAAGCTGATCACTCTTGTTGTAGGGAAGTAGTATTCTTCAGACAAAATAGTGTTAGCCTTGACATCCTCAAGTGTGAGGTACAACCCGTTGGAGGGCTTTACAGGCAATACCATAGCAGCAGACAACATCGACAAACCGGCACCCTCGTAGCGGTACACGTGCGCTCTGTCGTCACACAAAATGGAGTATGGGGGCTGATGTAAGAGCGAGCGCAAAGCTATTTGGTTGGACATCACACCGGAGACACAGTATAAGCCGGCCTCTTTGCCTGCCATATTTGCCACGTACTGACCCAAGTCGTTTGTGTCCTTATCCTCATAGTAATCGTCGTCTCCGAGAGAGCAGGTAGAGGCAGCCAGGATGATCTCGGGGGATGGAGCAGTAAACGTATCGCTGCGGAAGTCGTTATGGGTTGGAGAGATAAAAGAAGACATGGTTGTCAAATTTCGGAGTTGAAAATTTTTCAGATCTGGCGATGAGCTTTATATATAGCCTGCATAATGCGGATGCTGTGGTGCGCAGCAGGTGTCCAGTGAAAATCCTTAAATTGCGGTGGGCTTCCAATATAGGCAAAAATTGCCGCCTATTTTAGTGCTGCGTGTATGAGGTTGTAGAAGTATTAGTTTTTGATGATTTTATCGCTATTTGTCAGCTTGTGGCAAACGCCTCGAATGACTAATTGATGGCACCTGAGACAGGCTCTGAATGCTCACTAGCTCGTTCAATCTATGCACGTCACAACTGGGTTGTGAAAGTGGCCCCGACGATATGGCCGGTTGATATACTATATGTTATAAAAGATATTTCACATTGGATGCAGGTTGTCGCCAAATTAGTTGGGGTAAATCGTTTTTCCACGACTCACAATGAGTCCGAGATGACACATCGATGACTAAACTTTAACACTAGCGAAAACCGGTTAAATGACTAATAAGGCATAAACCTCATTTTTAAAATGTCAATTTACACGTGTATTTATTCTACTTTCAGGTTGGTATCGGCTTGACCGTTTAACCAAGTTAGGCCTGCAGATGTGCTCACATAGATGAAGGTGATTTTACGCAAAAAATTACAAAAAACAGTTAACCCAAAAATGGTTCAGAGATGATTGACATATCATCACACGTACTTAAAACTCATGGACGTTCGTTGTAAGCTTTTACAGTAAGCCTAGAGATCATATGATACAAGAACTGAACAAAAACAATGCCGATATATACAACCGAGAGAATTCCCAACCAGTTTCCTCCATTTGGCTTCTCCGAGCCATGTAAATGTATAATTATTGTGTGTAAAACTCCGAGCTGCAGGGAGAGGTCCACCTCTAAATTATTTCTTGGGGGTGTACGCGTAACTAGAGCTCACCATGCACAAACATTTCTAAAATGATGTATTTTTCTTAATCAAAGACTGATTGGTTGATTTGCCATTTTTGAGGCCTTAATTACTTGGATTTTTCACAGCGTCTTTTTTGGCCAATAAGAGGCCGCTAATTGTCATACCCAAAATTTTCAGTACAACTCCGCGTTGCCAAAATAGTAAAAATGGGACGTATTTGGGAGAGAGAAAAGCTCACTGGCGATTCTGAAGCTCTTCCAAACTCTTTGGGAGGTTATTTTGTGCTAACGTTTTCTTCATTGGCATGTTTTTTGAGGGTTTTCTGCTTCGAGAATCCTCGTTGGAAACCTGGTTTGCTGGACACTCCAACACTGAGCCAACGCACACAACACCAAACGCAACAAGGAACGTTGTCAGGAACAAAGAACTTGTCAACCGTTTATAAGTGGCAGCTCTGATGTACATTCGGACGTATTAAAGAAATATATATCTCGAAAATCAGCAGATATGCGTGTGCTTAGTCATTGGTTATGTAATTTTCAGAACTGATAAGTTGATGTTACAGGTCAAAGAAGAGCAAGAGCCGATGAGAATGTATTCTGTATTACTTATTTTATATATTCGGTAAGTGAAAGCAAATCAATTTCCAGCAAAACTTCTTAACATGCGCCTACAATCTAATCACACAAACATTGATGCACTATATATGAACACTCTTCTGGACAATCAAAAGTGTACTTACTTGCTATTTGTGTCAACAAAGTGTTTCATCTGGGTAACGGACTGTGATCAGCTCGAGAAAACAACAAACAAAACAACAAAGCGAAACAGAACAACAAAACGAAACAAAAACAAAAACAATAATGTAAACGCGACAAATGTCTTAACGAACTGTCCCTGAGCCAGAGCAACCAAAATTTGTTTTATAGTATTGTTTTGTAATACTCCTTTGTATTCGGGCGGATTAACCGCACTGTAGTCCGAGTAGTGGCCGGCACTACTTCTGTGAGTGTTCTATGCTATTTGGGAATATTAAAACCTATAGTTAGTACTTGAAATCATCAAAATGAGATATCAGAAGAGTGTTACAGAAGAAAAAATGAATTTAGGAGAAATTTTCAATTTATACCTCGGTTTTGTGTGCATAATGCATCTTACAACAAACAAACGTTATCTACAAAGCGTCAAGCTTATAGAATAAATTAAATCATTCGTATCATTCATAAAGTATTATTCTAGCAGTACTAGATTGGGATTGTCAATTCGTATGCTGGTGGTTATCATTAACTAATCACTATTATCATCCATATCGTCTATCTGAATATAATCAATGACAAAGACAAACAAAGAGGCACCATTGAGAATTTTAAGCTCCTCCAAAGTCGTCTTCAGTCTCTCTATAGAGTTTTCGCCCATGTGTATCATAATGTCCCCAGTAATCCCTAGTGTCTCCTTCACCATATCCTCGAACACGCAAAAAGGCAATTTTGGGTGAGAAGCTACTCTACTTATATGCCCTTCGAACTCAATCTTGAGGCTATACACATTTGTACGTACTACCAACACAGAACCATCCTGAACAAACGCATCAGCAAGCGCCAAGGTCATTGGCTCAACCAAACAACCTCCATACTCTATGGACACATCTTGTGTCATGCCAAAAAGTTTTCTCCCTTGCTGCGCCAAATATTCAAAAGTAACTGAACTTGAAACTCTCAAGTTCTTGGTAATTCCTTGGTACATTATAAAAATGTCTAATTGTTCAGGGGTGCTCTTCTCGATGGTAAACTCTTTTTCCTCCACTATTAGCGCAGCTTTCGAACTTGATTCTTTTGCCTTCTTTGTCTCCTTTGCTTTCTTTTCAAGTTCATTTTCTCTCTTATTAGACCCTGAATGGTGCAACGGGAGTAATAACTGTGTATATATAGGGTCTGCTGTCTCACTCAAGAGCTCGTAAAACATCCCAAGTCTTGCCAGAATGAGGTTCCCCAAGAGGGAACGCGCGTTCTCTGCACTAGGCACCAAATTGTGGATTTTGAAGTATGGATCTGATAGCACATACGAACCCACAAAATAGCGTAGCAATTGCAATTGTGGCACCAAGGCATTCTTTCTCTCTACTTTGGGGATGAGCCCAAGTTGCTGGTCTGCGTCAATTTTCGCAGACTCAAGTAACACCCACAAGCTGAACGGCATTCTGTTATAGTCTAGCTTCTTCAGCTTCTCTGCACTGCTTACGAATGCCACAGAAAACTTGGATAGCACGTTTATAGTGATGCTTTCCGGAGTGCCAGAATCATAAGCACTTGCAAAAATTTGAACAGAATCCAACAACTCTTCGTTTGCTGCACACAACTTCATTTCTGTGGCGGACCTTACAACCGCAATCAACTCACCGAACTGAAGCGCGGCTTTTTTGAGCTCTTTAGTGTCTTTATAATGAATGATGCTGGATGAGTCTTGTGTGCTTATAACCCATTTAACAAGTTTTTCAGCTGTTTCTGTGTGGAAAAACTCTCCAAAACGAGCTACTTTGTTGAATCTGTCTTCAGCAGAACCCAGATACGCATTTATCACAGCATGTGTCACAAAGTGCACAAAATCATCCTGAAATGCCATGCACATGAGGTAGCGGTCTGTGGTTGTGTTCGCGAGAAATTCGCCAAATATTCTATTGTTCATGAGAGGGTCGTCACTAAAAACTGAAGGACTATGTTGTGTGTACTTTTCATTCTCCTCCCTAACATCAACGACCACTGCATCTCCCGGCGGAAACATTCTGTTTTTGATCGTTGAGAGAGAGTGGTAATTCTTGGATTTGGTGCTTTTATTTCCTTTCTCTTTGCCCATGACATCAATGTACTCAAACGCCTCCAAGGGGTTATACTCCGCGTACTCTTCCACAATCACACGCACGCACTGCGGAGAGTGTAACTTGTTATACACCTGGAATAAACAAGGCTCGGCTTTAGAGCAATGGAAATCACACTCTTTGTAATGAAACTCGTCTGTCATGACCTTGTGGCATGCGCTACAGGCATCACCTTTTATGATGCTGAGACCGGCTACAGGTGGGTTCAAGGGGAATATAAAAGTCATGCAATTCTCTACGTCCGCATAATTGCGACTCGTGCGATTCCGGGTTGTGAGAGTGCATTCAACTATAGGCCCTGCGTGTTGTTTGTGACGTGCAGTCCAACGGTACAATTTCCTGGCCTCTACATTTAACTCTGCGAGCCGTTCCTCCAATAGCCTGACTTCCACACTACCAGGAAAACTGTCGAATGCAGAAAACCAAGCGTGGCTGGTATGGGATAGTGAATGCCTCCAGTGTATTGCCTTGGCCTTGTCTAGACTTTCTACATAGAAGAAGATGCTCAACTCCAAATCTACGCCTACATTATACTTTGCTAGTATCGGCGTGGTTGTAGCATTTTCCCCTAGTTCTTTAATACGTCGCTGGAATTCCTCGGGATCTAAAGTGGCTTTAAAAGAGTGGTGAACTCGCTTCTTATGGGCTAAAAACCTCTTGGCCTGCGCCAGCTGTGCGTCTTTGACAGAAACATTATGTGTGAACTTAACGGTAGTAAATTCTAGCATATACTCCTTTCGGTGGGGATATATCTTTCTCATGGTGTGCTGGACTGGAATTTCAATCTAGGAGTAGATCTGGTTTGTAGTTTTGGGCGTTGGAGAAGCCCTATAATCTGCGTGCGGTTAGGGGATGGAAGTTCATATATCTATACTTCATTATACTATACAACGGTGCCGGCGATAATACTTTGCTATCTATTTTAAATTTTATCGTGGGATCATTCTCAATAATCGAACTATATGCATATATATCGCGCATCTTAGATACAAGCTTAACCGTCAATAAAAGATGTGTCAAACGAATCCGTTCGAAAAATATTGATAGTTTAAGTGGGAAAACATGATCAAAGAGATATGATCCATTAGCTGTGAGTGTCTGGAGCATACCTTCTCTACTATATTAAAACTCTATGCACACTCATAAAATGTGAACACTTGCAACTTAGGTAAATCTACATCAGACTAATAATACATCAATGAACGTGTCGAACCAGACACTCTATATGGTATCACACAATAATCACCGCCTCTCCACCCTTAAAAATATTAGCATAAGCATCCTGGCTGAACCGCTTGGTCTTGGCATCCGGCGCGGCAGCCAACGGCTTGAGAAGCTCCTCTACTCCCGAGTCGATCAAGTACTGTTTCTGCAATTCGTCCAAAAGCGGAGCCAATTTGCTCAACGTCAACGCCGCCAACTGCTTGATTTCGTCGTCTCCAAACACCAACAACGGCACCAAAATGTCGATGTATCCAGTCTCGATCAAGTACCGCTTCTGTGGCTCGCTTCCTGCAGAAATATTCGCCACGATTCGCATAATCTCACGCTTCAATAACGTGTCACTAAACATCAACACCAACGGTTTCACAATTGCCACAACCTCCAAGTCGATAACGCGCTGCTTGGCACCTACAGCGCCCTCAGCCATGTTTGCGAACGTCGTCAAAGCACGCGACTTGAGAGTATAGTTAGGCAGAGAAACCATTGGTACAAGCATCTCCAAAACACCACTTTCGGCAAGCGCATGCTTGTGTTGCTCTGCCCCCTCACTGAGGTTCTTGATGGCCCAGACAGCATCTGCGACTGTCTCTACAGCCTCTGCGGACAACAAAGGTGCAAACACCGCCTTGAGCCCTAAGTTCACCAACGCCTGCTTCTTAGCACCATCTCCCGCACTCACGTTGATGAAAATCTTTGCAATCTCTTCTTTAATGCGTGGGTTGTGCAGCTCCATGAGATAGCGAACCACCTGAAGTAACCCGTACTGGACAACTTCATTCTGACCCTCTACACTAAAGGTCATGTTCGAAACTGCAGCCAAGCAGTGCACCGTGACATCATCGTCAAGAAGCTGGAATCCGTTGAAGAGAATGGGAAGCAGAATACGCACAAAGTTTTTGACGTAACAGAACTGGAAGATGACGTTCTCCACACAGCACACGAGAGTGCGCGTCATCTCGCGATCACGCATCTTAGCTAGTGGGTAGAGAAGCTTGAACACACCCAGATATACAAGCAGCTTGATTTGGTGGTCCAGACCCTCTGTGAGGCTGAGGATGAGCCTGAGGACTACGCGTTTGGCAGGCACGTCTTCTGCTTTGAGAAGCACCGGCTTGGCCAACTCCACCGCACCAATGTCCAAGATGGCTTGCTTATTGAGCTCGTTGCCGCTGGCAATTGCCGCCAAAGTCTCGAGAGTAAGCATCTTGATCACGTCGTTGAGAGAAAAAAGAAGAGGAGGAAGCAGGGTAAGGATGCCGGTGTCTACCACGTGCTGTCTCTGGGCGTCTGTGCCCTCAGCAACTGCCCTAATCGCACGCAACGAGAGAGTAGTGATTGTCTCGTTGACGTTGTTGAGAAGAGGTAGAAACACATTTACAAACCCAAGGTCTACGATAGCCTGTTTCTGGGCCTCATTGCCATTAGCTATGCCAATGATGATAGTGAACGTGGCGTTGATCACTTCCGGTTTGTAGTACTCCGTGCTCAGCACTAAGTACTTTTTGAGGTAGTGAAGAATGCCACAGTCCATCACCACCAGTCTTCCATAGGCATCTCCCACCAAATTGCTGAGGATGAAGAGACAATGTTTTTTGACTGAACTACCCAGGCCTTTCATGATCGTAGGTATGTTCAGAATCAACCCGATAGCCACAAGGTACCGAATCTGCTCGGGGCTGCCAGTCAGCACGTTCTCAAAAATCTTGATGACGCGCTTTTTCACCGTCAGCAGGTGCAGGTTGATAAGCGCCACGAGCGTCTTGAGAATACCGGACTCAATGAGCTGTTGTTTGAGACCAGTGTTTCCTTCCAGAAAGTTCTGGATGATTTGAAGCAGCTGTTTTTGAAGTATGCGGTCTTTTGAAAGCATCACAGAGTTGATCACCGCAAGCACCATGTTGTCAGCCAAAAGTTTTTTCTGGGAGTTTTTACCTTTAGAGAGGTTCGACACACACTCCAAAGCGTTGAGACGAATGAGGTTGTTGTTGTATGTCACAAACGTGAGAATGTGAGGAACCACGTCATGGTCCAAAAGCACCTGCTTCTGAGCATTGCTGCCTGCAGCCAAGTGCTGAATGAGCTGGATCGTCTTGCGTAAAACGCGGTCGTTCGACAGCTCAAAAAGCGGCACCGTTTGCCGGAGATAAGCGTGATCTAATACCGCTTGTTTCTGATCGTTAGTACCCTTGGCTATGTTAACCAAAAGCTTGAGGGCCTCCACAACAACAGCGTCGTCGTGTTCAGGCTCTACAAAAGCCTGGGCTGCACTAAGCACGCCGCACTCGAGAAGCGTCTGCTTCTGGAATACGTTGCCTGCTGCCAACAGAGCGAGACAGCCCAACAGAAACTTAAGGATGAGCTCGTTGTCGGAGGCCAAGAGAATAAGGATCGAGGACACCGCTCCAATCTTGATAAGTATCTGTTTCTGGCGCTCATTGCCCTTGGCTATATTGGCTATGGCAAACACCGCCTGGAGCACAACCTCGTTGGATTCGTCCTGGAGGAGCTCGACAAGCGGGCGTACGAGAAAGGCGTCTACAATGGCCTGTATATTATCTGGATTTTTCAGCACAAGCAGAATTATCTGGCACAGGAAAATACGAATGAGATCTACAGGCAGAGAGATGGTTCTCAGAAGCAGAGGAAGTAGACCTGCGTTTAAGAATGGGCTCATACATTTTTTGCGGTCGATGAGAGTGATTACAATAGCCTCAAGTGCGAGTAAGTGCACGTCCTCATCGTCTGTACCAAGAAGGTCTACAAGCCGAGCAATGGCTACCTCGGGATCTACACAGGGCTCGACGTCCAGGGCTTTGGAGCTTTCAATTTTTGGAGAAGGAGGGGATGTGGGGGTGGCCAGTTGGGGCGGGCTGGTAGGGGGTGAAGGGGGTTTTCTAAGAAGAATGGGTTGGTAGCAACATGCAAGTTTTGCGAGTGCCGTGGATTTGCGCTTCAGACTCTTTTTGATGTCGGTGTGGCCCACAAGCGAGTAGCGTAGCATGGGAATTTCATTGTTGAGCTGGTTAGTATGATGTGAGTGCTTTACCCCACCGCATAAGCCTGTGCATGACCTGGGTACTCTCTTGAATAAAACACAAAGTAATGAAAGTTTTATGGTGAGCATTTAATAGTCTTTTTATTCGCATTTATGGTAAGATTTTGAATCGATGACTCTCCTGTATGCTGTTCTACGGGTCATCTTTCGTGTCCTACCGAGGAAGTAGATGAAGCTGGAGGATAACTGATTGGCAAGAAAGGAAAGTGACCTATATTTTAGGGTGTTCGTATTACCTTGACAAATTTTGATGGTACTCTGGGTAGTGTAGGTGTAGTTTTTGGCACTTCAATCAAGGATTTTGCATGGGGTCGATGGGGCAGGGAAAGGTCGCAAAAGACCAGAATAAAAGACTAAATATACTCACAATCTCGGCCACACTGAGAGCGGACTCGTAGCTCGGGCTTCTGCTCATTCTATGCGCGCGGTTGTGCTCTATCTCGGGACAGGTGTTTTTCGTTTCAAGTTTTCCACCCTTTTTTTCTGAGATAAGCCAGACCAGTGGGGCAAGGCTTGCATATATACAGTCCAAAGTGACGGGTTTAAGACAATAGAGTATGTAAGATGGCCGGTACTAAAAGTTGCAGCCTTTATGCTGGGTTCTACAAAGGGTCGAGGATCCTTTGCTAGGGATTTATTATAGGTGCATGGCTACCTTGTACAGACGTGTTAGTAAACCCAAAAACAAAAGTATGAAGGTGTAAAACGACTATTAACGTTACATTTCTATATACAATAACCTGACTTGTTGTTTGAGTCTGTAACAAGCTTGGCTTAGGCTCTGTTTGAGGTTAATAATATTACCAAATAGCCTGCATCAGACGTTAGTTCAGACATATATTGTGGATCCAGCCACTGACAGTGTTATTTTTAGTTTACGGAAGATTATGGATTTTACCAAACATTTTTTGAACAGCCGCGGTACTTCCAAAGCTGGATACATTTAAAATAGTCGTGATCAAGATCTCCTTTGTAGCATACAGCTGTCAAGTATGCCTACAAAACTAAGGACTGCAAAGTAGTAGGTTGCAAGCCGTATCTTAAACTTTTTACTTTCTCGCTTGTTGGAGTATCCACAGGCTTGCTGGGTATAAATTACTTAGTAATACCACCACCTCAAGTCTATATCCAGAGCATCTGCGCAACCTCGCGATACTTACGTCGCTGTCAGGGAGAGACGAGCGTGTGGGAAGTGTGTGATCTAGTATCCGGAATACAAGGCTTTTCGCATTTGGTTGTACTCAGTTGAGATAAATACTAATGGCAATTGTCATACCGATATAAAACCTACAATCAATTTGAAGAGATTTAGTTTATGAAATAACTTTGAGCTATGGCAAGTGAACTACGAGTAGTTTTATCGTCTATTTACAGGTTTCTTCAGGCAATCACTTCTTAAGAGCAGCCACGACATATTTTTTTGCAGAGCTCTCACTTGTCTTCCACTTTTCAGCAATCTCTTTGAAGTTCAAAGATTTCATAAGAGTTGGGACAGCAACGGGCTGCGCATAGCTCTTTACCAACTCCTCTGCAAAGGCCTCAAGGTCAGCATCAGAAGAAACCGGCAAATCCTTCAAATACTCTTCAAGAACAGTCTTCTGTGCAGCTTCGTTCTCTACCAAGTCGACCCTTTTCAGAGCAGAGTACTCTTCGATCAGTTTTTCTCTTGTCTTGATCATCTTGCCTATGACCTGGGCAATACCATGCTCGTTTTTCTGCTGTCCTTTTGTGTCTATCTCGAAATTCTTCAATTCCGAACGAATGTGCTTAATTGTATCCTTTCTGGAGTTAGTCATTGCACCTTATATGATTTTTATGGACATAAGGCATACTTACCTCACATTGTCCTTTGCAAGCATGCTCTTTTTCAAGTCGGTCTTCAAAAGCGTTGCAAAGTTCTGATAGAACAGAGCGTTCTGAAATCTTGCAGCACTGGTACTAAATCTTTTCAACATTTATCACCAATCTACTCTTGTATATTGGACATTCTACACAGTATGAAAATTTACTTTACTATTCGCACTCCATATACATATATACAAACACTAACACTGAACACTGAATTGTTCTTTCACAACTTTAAAATCAATCCTCCTTCTTTGAAGCCAACTTTTTTTCGTCCTCCTTCTTCTTACTCAACTCCAATCTTGCCTGCTTCTTCTTGGCCTCGGCATCTCTTCTCTCCAACTCTTCAATCCACAATTTTTCTCTCATTTTCGCCTTCTCTTTGAGGATATCATCTTGTGTTTTTCTTTGGGCCAAGTCTGTGCTGCCGTAGTACCAACCTCCCACCACAAGAGCCACTATAGTAGCTCCTTGAAATCCTACTCTGTACCGGAACCACTTTTGGGCATCTCTTCTCTGGCCGGTTCTGATCGACTTGGCTGCAAGAAAAACAGCACCGGTTGTCAAAAGAGCTCCGATAGGAACAAAGGGTTGCTCTTTGCAATTCTTCTTTATTCTCTCTATGAAGGGGAGATCACTGGTTAGTTGGGATAATGGAGTTTTGAGATTGGCTAGATCTATAGGTTGATGAGATATGCAAAACGCTGGTATTTTCTTTCTGTTACAGGCGTCGTAGGATACCCCCGATGTGCTAAGCATAGCTCTACAACACCCAGAAAATGATCTGTAGAACAAAATACAACCAACAAAATCCTGAGACTATGATAACACAGCATTACTTAAACAAAATTGGTCCGATGAACAACGAGTAATCTAGCAAGGCTCATATGCGCCTGCTCATCTATCCAAATCACACCCACTTCAGCACCAATAAAACACAACGCAAACAACTGCAAACCACGGAATGGAAAACGAACAAACTCACCGATCAGAGACCTCAGCTTTATCGAAACTCGAAGGAAGACGAGACATTGTTGGTAATTTGCTCATCTAATTCTCGGAATAAATGTATATCACCTTATGCACGTGATGGATCCATAAGTGAAACAGTCTTAACAATCTCCTGAATTATTGAGATGACGATTTAGTATATCAATTTAATTGCTTTCAAAAAAGGCAAGATAATTTGTGGATATCAAAGCCTACAAAGATCCTAAAGCAATTCATTACGTATAAATACAGAAACATATTAAGATGAATGTTAAAAAACTAAAGATTGAAGGTTTATCAGCCCAAAATAATCGAGCTACGCTTTTAACTGAGCCTCCATCTTCTTCATGTACAACTCAATGTGCAGCCATAACATCCGGATCTCATACTGTGTGTCGCTCATCTCCTCTTCATATTCACCAACGATAGTCTTTATCTTATACTCCAACTCCGATAATTTCATGCTCTTCTCACTAAGCAGCTTATCTTTATCCTTCTTCTCGCTCATCAACTTGTTGTACTGCTGTTGTAATGCCCCCATTCTCTCTACATTCTTCTCATTCTTCTCCTGCCTCTGGTTCAGATACCGTGCGATCTTCTCATTCACATTGTTGATCTGTTGTTGCAATTGCTGGATTTTCTTATCGAGATTCTGCAACTCTGAGTTCTTGTAATCATTTGCGTCATTATACTTACTCAACTTCATCTCCTGTTCCTTCGATGTCTTCACATCGGCCTTTATTGTATTCACAAGATTGAGTAAGCTTTCTACATCATTTCCTATTAATTTGATCGAATCAATCGTTATCTGGAGTCTTCTGCTCTTCTCCTCTAAACCAGTCAATTGAATACGCAACTCAGCCAATTCCAGTTTCAATGCGTTGATTTCATTCTTAGTATTTTCGGGGTTTTTTACATCGATTTTCTGAAGAAGCTGGTTCATATCCTCATTCTCTTTTTGGGTATTTATGAAATTCACATTCTGTTGTTCAATCTCTGCGAATAATTCGTCTCGTCTACCCTTATAGTCTGAGTGCTCTTGAGAGAGGCGGTCTTGTATGGACTTCAAATCTTTTAAATCTTTTTGCATTTTGGACTGATACTCATTGATCTCTGCGATCTTCTCCTTAGCATCCCCATGTTTACTCAGCAAGAACTGAATATCATTGGCCAACTGCTGGTTACCGTCAATAAGTTGATTGCGCTTAACGAGTTGTGCCTCGCTGATGTCGATCAACTCTTGGTAGTCGTTCGACCGCTCATATTTGAATCTGGCAAAATTCACAACAGCACTCAAAATACGCCGTAGTCTGAACGCATCGGGCTTGTGAATGTCCAAGAAATTGAAGTCGTTAATACCACAAACTTTCATAAACTCATAGAGCTCTCTCTGTAAGGCTATCATAGGTAACGACTGGGTGACATCGTTCATCGCATCACTTTCCTCGCTCGACGCACTCCGCTCTTGGAACTTCTCAAGTTTATGATCTAGAGTTGTGGAGAGAAACTCTGGGGGGATGAGATCAATGAATAAATGTTGAGTAAACAGAGGTGTGGGTTTTGCAAGGTTCTCCTCGGTCACGTTTATGTTACAGCTCTGAAGACACACGGCAATCTCTTCAGATGAGAGTATAGGGAAAAAATCATCAGTGTGTTGTTGGTACCGACGAGCAGACGCCAGATTTGTGCGGGAGAACATGGGTAGTGTTTTGGTGATTTGTTGATGCAAATTTAATTTTTCGAAAATGTAAACAACGCGTGCAGCTAAATAAGTTTACTAGGAGAAATCTTGAAGTGGGCGGCTGCTTGTGGGATTTCGATAAACTTATTTCTTATTGGCTGTTTTACTTTGCTTGTTGTCGATAAGTTTGTTAAATGACCTTTTTTTATATTAGCAGTTTAACGGATTGAGTGTGTTCATGTTGAGATGACTTCCTGTTGGCATCAAGTGATTATTTGTCTACTCCTTGTATTCTCAGAAGTGTTACATATAATATCGTGTATTGCCTTTATACCGGTGTAATTGAAATAAAGATCACTCTATACTTTGTGTACTTCTCACGACATTTCGATGGCCCCTCTTTCTTCTCATTTCAGAAAGTAACATTGGGCCTAGTTAATCCAGCTTGCTGGGCGAAAGAAATTGAAAGTGATTCCACATGCTAGAAACCTGAAATTCTACATCGTACAGAGCTATTTTATAACATAATGCCGAATCTGCTGACGGACGCTTGTAGATCACACCAAACATACGTACACAAAACCAGAACTACAGATTGAGACAGTTCAAAAACACGAAAAAGCTAACAGTACATAAAAAATACACACAAAACCACAATAACAGGAACCCAAAATCAACAGTGGGGCGATGCAGAATAAGTAAAATCTGTGTCAACCATAACTTTCATCCATGTTAAGAACAAATGCTTGCGCGTATACTTCCTGTCACACTAATGGCTACTCGAATCACCAAAGACAACAGAATCGCGAAACTCAAGAAAAGTCAACCCATCACAACTCTAATCTTGACCAACACAGAATCGCAACACATACTCACGATCGCTTTAGCACCTATAAAAATTACCACTCCCGAAGATAACACACCAATCGGCCATAGTCATTATCAATATTTTAGAGTTTTCGAACATCAACGTATATATTCATAGCCGTTATGATGCGTTTATAAAAGCATGTCTCTAAAGAACACGTACACTATCTGCAATCGCCGCAGGCAGACCGGATCACCACAATACCCAAAAGAACATCTCAAAATCAAATAAAACCCTCAAATTGATGCGCATTTCTTCCCAGATCCAGCGAAGACGCAACCACGGTCACCTGAGACACAGCTAGCCCATCTCAAAATGACAGTCTAATTTGACCACCCCATATTGCTAACCACTCCGTCTGAGAAAAACGCCACTCACCAACAAGCAAACAACCTCAAAATAGAGGATCACAAACGATCATAAGGTAAAACTTGTTTTAGCCATTTTCTCCCAGGATAAATAATAATCTGCCCAAAATATAAACCATGCATCGCAACCTCAACATCAAAAACACCATTAAACTGGCGGCACTAACGGACCTCCTGCGAGGGCTCACCCCAGCTGAATTTCTTCCCACAGAAGTTTCACACTATGGTATCGCTGGTCGCGTACTCTCTGCAGCCTTTGATCCAGTGCAACTGCTTCTAGCCCTCGGAAACTCCGCCGGAGAAGTCTATGTCTTCGGTACAAAAAACGTCGAGTGCGTCTTCAAGACCCCCCAGGGCCAGCCCGTGCAGCATGTTCGATTCCTCAAGAACGTGTTCATGGTCGCGCTCACGGCTGACCATGAATTGCACGTGATATCGTTGGCCCTGAAGCGAATTCTTGTGCTGTACCGGGTCCCCGGTGACGTCACCGCCATTGCGACCGACCCTCTGTTAGACTTCGTCTACTTGGGTCTTGAAAATGGATCTGTGGCGATATTTGATGCTGTCAATGGTCATGCAGCCTCCTTCAAAATACCAAACTTACAACGCTCTGCTGCGCCACGTAGAGGCAGCACAACTAAGATCCTTGATCTTGCAGTTCGTTCGCTCCAGATCCACCCCCGTGATATTGGTGTGCTTCTCATCGGTTATGCTAAAACTGCGGTTCTATATCTGGTTATGGAGAAGAAAATCAAACGCACTTTCGAGTACGAGCTTCCTCCTGGAGCTCCTGGAGGAGACCACTTGGGCGTGGGCACGACGCGACATCCAGGCTTGGTCTCGGCTCTCTTCCACCCAAACGGGCTCAATATTCTCACATGCCACGTTGACGGCTCACTCGTCTTCTGGGACACAAACACAGGCACTCTCATCCAAGCTCGTACGTTGTTTGATACGGATGTAGATCGCCCTCAAGCGGGTCTTTTCAGTAGTCCTGTTCAGCCTATGGAATATACACCGTTTGTGCAAGTAGCTTGGGTTTGTGAGAGCAATCCTGAGAACACAGCTCTTCTTATCGCAGGAGGCGACTCTGTCAAAGGTAGTGGGAGCTCTGCTAGCCTTAATCTCACTCGTATCCGGTTCGGTACTACTCCTAAGTACACCATAACCTCATACGAAAAGATGCTGACCTTCTACTCCGATGCTGTCAACCTCAATATCTTCCCTGTGACGCAGAAGGACTCAATCCGCGCGTTTCTTCCCCTCCCCATATCGTCCCCCTTCTTTGCGGGTAACCACGACCCCAACGCGGTCTTGGTCCTTCTAGAAAGCGGCGGCGTCGAGATTGTGCGTTACCCACTTGGGAAGCTCATCTCCTCCGCCCTGATATTACCTCCTGCCATTGCTTGGGTGCGCCAGATGACGTTCCTCTCTGCGACTCTGGCCCCTAGCACCCAGTGGATGGGTCTTTTAGAAGGCAACGAGGAGCGCAGAAAAAGAGCAGCCGGGTTCTACGGTGAGTCACTCCTCAAAGGTGGTCTGCCGATGCCGATTGGCTCGCGAAGTCTTCTCGAAGGTCGCAGTGTTTTCGTGAGTGGACATCATGACGGATCGGTCAAACTTTGGGACGCTACCAAGTCTGAGCTTGACGAGTCCGCTGTCATCGAAATAGACACATCTTTTGGCTTTGGCAGACCGAGCCAGCCGTCACCGGTGACCAGGGTCTCTTTTTCTGGCCACACTACAGATCTCATGGCAAGTAATGCTGATGGAGAAACTATCCTCTATAAGTACGGCACTAACAGGCACTTTGATTCGCTGGTCACGCAAGAGGACTACGATACTGACCTGAGCTATGCTCAGCGCGTGCAGCCTCCTGGAGGAGGGGGGATTATAGCTTCTGTAGAGAAGAATGTTCCTGTGTATGTAAGTAAGGGCTTTCTCCCTGTTGTTGTGATACGGCCTCCGCCGCTGAAAAGTCCTAAAAGACTTTCTGTAACGGCTTTGAAGAACCTGCACATTGAGTTTTGTGCAGTGGCCTACAATGACGGACAGTTTGTGATTGTGGACCGGCGTGTCCAGGACGTGCTCTTTATCGAAAACGTCAACAAGATCTCTTCAAAACGGTCGAAAACCGGTAGTTTGGCTTATGTCACTGCTATTGAATTTGCGATCATGAAAGGCGCAGAAGACGCCAAATACTCGTCAATTCTTCTTCTCATGGGCACCTCTGTTGGATCTCTCATCACGTTCCAGATACTTCCTGGCGCAGGCTCTGCAGCACTGAAGTCTCGATTCCAAGTGAAGTTTCTCAGCTGTGTAGACGCAGACTCGTCCAAAATAAGAAACATAATTCCGCTAAACATTATTGATGGTTCTTCTGCTGTGGCTAAGGCACGTGAGTTTGCACAGCTTGCATCTGGCGTGCTTATCAAGGGACTTATCTTCACAGTCTCTTCGTTTGGAGTGCGCATGTTCAAGTCGCCTAACCACAAGTCAGCGCTGGTGAACTTCCAGAACGGGCAAAATGGCGAGATTGTGGCTGCAGATCTCACGAGAGTGCGTTCTGTTGGGGGTGCTGGAGCTCGCTCGGAGGCTAGTTGTCTTACTGTACTTTTCGAGAACAGTGTAGTAAAGAACCTTCTGGTTCCGAGCCTTGGAGAGATCAACTCGATGCAGCTTACATTCCCAATCAACCGGAGCTACGGTACCCAGCTGACGGTACTTTTAAATGGTGATATTGTAGTCAGACGGAACGAGACCGAGGGAAGCTTGGTTCACGTGACACGCTTTGGAGCTGCTGCTGGTAATGTCGCGAACCGCGCACAGCGTGAGTCTGACGATCTCTTGTACAACAAGGAGATGCTCATTCCACCTAGACCAGTATTCAACTCGCTTCAATGGGCTAGAGGGCTGAAGATGGTGGGTTTGGAAGACCTCCAGGTGGCTTTGTTGGGAGAGCGCAGATTGAGACTGCGTTATCCGGAAGAGTCCGAGCTTGCTTCTAATGTCGTAGCTGCTACAGCTTACCAAAATATTAGTAGCTCTATAGCCAGTGGTGTATCCAGCGCAGCTGCGAATGCAGGAACTGCGGTCAGCAGAAGTCCATACACTGGAGGAGGTGGGTTTGGAAGTGTTTCTAGAAGCAGCACGAATAGTAGAATGGCGAGTAATGTGAGTAGCCCTGCAGCTAAGAAGGGGTGGGGGTTCGACATGAGCGGAATTCAAAAGAGCTTCAACGAAACGTTTTCTGGGTTGGAAGATAAATTTAATGAGATGGGGAATAATGTATCGGAACAGATGAATGATACAGTGGAAAGTGGGAAAAATACCATGATGAAGAGCTTGGTTAAGTCTAAGTTCAGCTTTTGATGTTAATAGATTGGGATGAGTACCCAGTGGTTGGTATTGTAAATTGATGCGATGTGGTTTTGTAAAAATATATATATTGATAGGTTGTAAGTTCAACAGCTCACAGGTTATCAATAAACTCTACATTAAAACGGTGACTAACCTAAATGCAAATGAACAAACATATAACTATTTACCTCGCTTATCAATTTCCCCTGCCAACTCTCTCTCACGTTCGCAAAACTTCTTATTTTGATAGCTAAGAGCGAAATTCTTTGTGGCCTTATCCGCGCTAAACCCTGTACAAACTGCAACCCAACACATATGCCAATACACTTTGGTCGGGGTTCTGGACTTGAGGAATCGCGGATATGCAAGGCCAATTGCGTAAAACAGGGCTGATCCAAACACCAACCCCTTTGCAATGCCAATCAACACCCCTTTCAAAATCTAGTTAGAAAACACTTAACCAAAACAATTGATTTCACTCACCGACTTATTCATAGCCAGATACTCTTCTTTTGTGTAGGTGGGCTGATATTGTGCCATGGCGATCTAACAAGAAACAGCAATCGCGAATCATTTAAATAATTTGCGCACTGGCGCAACACCAATAATAAGATAGCCGAGGTTTCCGAACTTCCACCAAAGTCAAGCGTAACACTCGATTTGTAGCTCAATGTGTTTGGAAGTATTCTTGGATGCGAACACGCTTTTTGCATAGATCACTGCCATTTTCTGTGTTGAAGTAGTATGAAAACTGCAGCAAAGAAAAGGGCAACCAAGACAAGAATGGTCTCCAGGTCTTTAGATCTGGACAGTTTTCTATTTTTTATGCGATTTTTGGGTATCGAGGCTTTTTTGACAGATATTTCTTGGGCAGAACCTGCCAAATAACCTTTGAAAAGAGGAGGAAGCATGAGTTTTGAATCCTCTGAATGTCCAACATCATCAAAATGCTCAGTAGCATCGATTCCTGAACAATCCAAAAGAATCTCGGCTCCCCCTGGATGTCGGTCTAGAAATGGCGTCACGTCGTAAACACTACCGTGGATTGCCATCCAGACATCGTTCTTGCCAGCATGTCCTGCCAAGTCTGCAAGCGTGTACGTGGGTGCGCGCCGCCTCGGTACGGACATTCTGGAGGCAATAGCCTGCTAATGCGATGTTTTTTCAGTGAAGTGCGAGAAATGCTGCACTGTGAATGCAGTTCTCTGTTGATGTCACTACCGGGTAACTGCGGGCTTGTAGAGTAGGTTTATTCAGAGAAACTTGGTAAGACAAATTCTGATGATATCAGATGATGTATGTATAGTTAATTTCTCTTAACTAATCTTTTGTAGATTTCTCGCCATGTCTCTGGTATGCCGAATATCTGGAGATATATATAGGAGCAACTCTTACGACTTCCGTTTACATATGACTTGTATTCTTTTACAAAGCAAAAATTCTTAGAAACTCTTCTCAAATTCTCTTTAAAACTCTATCAGGCTCCATAGACTCCATTTGATCCATAAATTCCATAATGATCTATTGCTTCTATTAATCGAGGTGGTGTGACACTGGCTACTTGTTGACTCAACCGTTAGCTACCCATTATTCTTACCGCCTATGATCACTGAATACTCGCCTGTTGGCTACTTTGGGTGACAAACTGATCTTGTTCATCGATCACAGTCTATATTTATCTTTTGATGGATATACTTAAAGAATAACTTTGCAAGCTCGCGTACTGCTTATACCACATTAACTCGCCTTCAACTTTTCAACCTCTCAAACTGATCTATACAGATTTGGTAGAACTTTGTTGAACCAAATGCAGTGAAAAGACCTTTTCGGGGAGGTCATTTCCCATTAAAATGAGATGAAGCACATTGCACAACTGGGGAAAACGTAAATATAGATAGTAAAGAACTGATTACGTTTTGCGTTTCTTTCTAATGATTTTATGCCTTCTGCAGCGCGCGTAGCAATTCGATTTTTTTTTCAAATTTCGAAAGACAACAAGGAGAGTCTGGAGACCATGGCCAAAGTGGACGCCTCGAACTTCCCAAGCACGGTGACGCCGTTCAACATCCCCTTTTTCGGGATCCTGCTGATTGATAACTACCAGCAGCTTGATAAGCTTGGTGAGGGCACATTTGGGACGGTGACCAAGTGTGTTCTTCGGAGTCCTGGCAACAGAGGCCGGCGGCTTTTAGTGGCGCTCAAGAAAATCACAATCCACGACACCAAAGGAGGCTTTCCTATAACTGCTTTCCGAGAAGTGACAATTCTCAAACAGCTTCGTCACAAAAATGTGCTTCCACTTTTGGACGTCGTGGCCCAAAAGGATGACCGGATGGCCAATATTTCTGGCCTTGGAAGTCTTCGCCACACATTTTGTAACTTTTTTCTTGTGACCCCCTACATGAGTCTGGATCTTAGTGGCCTTCTTCATAACCCTGATATTCGTTTCAATGAAAGAATAATTAAGTGTCTCATGAAGCAGTTATTGGAAGGGCTCGACTACCTTCACCATAAGAAGTATTACCATCGTGATATCAAGGCAGCAAATCTTCTTATCGATCTGCGCGGGTGTCTCAAAATTGCGGATTTTGGGTTGGCACGCAAGTACTATGGCCACTCACCCAAGTCCAACGGTGGCCCTTCTGAGGTTAAAGCATCTTACACGGCTATAGTGGTGACTCGTTGGTACAGAGCTCCAGAGCTTCTTCTTGGAGACCAGCATTATACTACTGCTATTGATATGTGGGGAGTCGGGTGTATATTTGGCGAGTTTTTCGAGCATTCTCCAATTTTGAAAGGAGCTTCTGATTTGGAACAAGCTTACCGGATCTTTGACTTGGTTGGTGAGCCTAATAGCACTTCTTATCCTGGATTCCAGAAGCTTCGAAACCCAATGAAGGTTACTATAGCCCCAAGAAGACCAACGCTTGCAGACCGTTTTCTGAGACATTTTGAGACTCCTGAACTGAAAAAGCAGGGTATGAGTCTTTTGGCTGGTCTTTTGACACTCAACCCGATGACCCGTCTCAACGCGGCTCAGGCTCTCAAACACCCATATTTTTCGATACTGCCGGTCCCGTACAAGCCCGAAGAGATGCCGAGTTTCAAACCGTCGCACGAAATTGACAATAAGCGCTTCAAAGAAGAGCGGGAGCGCAGAGCTCATATGGAGGCTGTAAGGGGTGCAGGGCCAGGCCGGAAACCTGAGAGAGATCCCTGGAAACCAGACCGGAACAGAGCACCTCAAAAAGCTCCAAATAGTGCTCCGGGAGGTAATAGAGGGCCAAATACCGGTGGCAGCTTGGGCTTTGGAGGAAAGGGGAATAGAGCTAAGAATAATATGGGTACGCCAGGTCAACTGAAAAGAGAGGGGCTCAACTCTGGTTGGTCTGACGGGCGTAAAAACTTTGATAATACTGTTAAGAGTAGAGGAATTTCTGCTAAACCTCCCCCTCCTCCTCCTGTTGTGGGTTCTGTGTTTATGGCGAGAGCCAAGCCAAAAAAGACTGCACCATGGAAAGCTGAGATGAGAGTTGGAGAAACTAAGGGCGGGGGCGCTAAAAAAGATGAATCCGTTGACCTTTCAAGGAAAGTAGGACAACCAGATATTTCAGATAATTCTAAGAGAGTTGAACTGCCGAGTGATTCAAAGAAGGGGAATAAGCCAGTGGTTAATTCAAAGAGACCTTCCTCAACATTCATTCTGGGAGAGAGTAAAAAGCATAGAGTTAGCTTACACCAGCTGAATCCGTTTGAAGCACGGTCTAATGGGGAGCTGCAGCAGTCAGGTGAACAAAATGGGAAATAGGGATTTGAGATGATGAAGGACTAATCTTTTAGCTACATGTATACTAATCTATTCGTATTTTTAACAATACACTTAATTAAAGCAAATAATGTTGAGCCGATAGAATGTCCGTTTCTTATGCATAAGCTCAAAAAAGGAAGGGGGGCATCGTCATTTGATCTTTACGAGTCATGATTAATGAGAAATGAACGCATTATGTTTTGTAACTAGTACAGCTTTGTTTCACGAGTTGAAGAGGAGAATCAAGTCCCCAAACTGATACTCACAACAAATTAGCCAACATACTAGTAGAGCTCTATACCAGAGGACTACGACTAAAATCATGTTTCAATCATACTCAACCAGAGTATAACGCATGATACTCCTCGTAAGATCTTATAAATAGACTGTTGTATTAGGAGTTGGACCCCAAACCTTTCGATTACAAAAAGAATGCCAATTGAGCTACTATAACTTTGATTGAAACTAATTTTGGATTTATACGAATACAGGTAGTAAGATCAAATAGCTTATGCATCTTACGCAAAGCGATAATCAAGTATGGGCGCCTTGAAGTTTAAGCAGTCTGACTAAACAAGCACCATTAGCTAAAACCTAGTTCGTAAGGATATCCTCCTCTTCTCAGTCGCAACTAAAGGCTTTTCAGCAAATAAGTCTGTTAAACATTGATGTTATATATAACGATAAATCTACACTAGAAACCAATAAACCATATAATAGGATATGACAAACAAACAATTTCCTCTTTCTCACTCAAACATTTCACTTTCAAGAATACTTGTCACTTGTAAGTATTTCCCACAGACAACTCTATCTGTTTTGTGAGCAACTCGTTCTGCTCAGTACGAGGGTATCCATACAAAGACTGTATGAAATTAACAAGCTCATTATAAGGAAGCTCCGCCTTAGCTCTGCGGCCCAAAGAGTACTCCACTAACTCCATAGAGTCGTTCTTCTCCACTCTCTTTGCAAGATATTCAGTTTTCTCAAGAATTTTGAGATACTCCTCAAAATTGATCTTCTCACTTGTCTCGGAGATCCCGTCGATGGCCAAGCCCGGCGTTATGCCAAAATTGTTCTCGAGATCTTTCATTAATTGCACTTTATTGAGGTTATTTCCTCTGAGAGCCACACATGATATGATAAGCAGAACCAAACCATAAGATGTAAGAGAGCCCATGTCACCAGGGATAGGCGAGTTACGGGTTATAGACGTGTGGAGGTCAGAACGGCTACGGCTATGATCAGAAACAGTTGTGGCCCAAAACGCGCCCAAAAGCTCTCTTTGCTCTTCCTCAAGAGCAGAAACAACTATATAAGACTTTTGCAGTTTTGCTTGTTTACCTTTTTTCTCATCTTTGGGAGGAAGCTCTTCGATTCTGAGACCAAAAATTGACAGAAGAATCGTCTGGCACTCGTTGAAAACTTCATCAAATTTTGCTCTACGACTCTCGTTCCCATTCACAAGCTTCAGAAGGTTCTGACGCGTAATTTGTTGTTTTCTGTGCTCCATGGCCAATACTATACGCACCATCTTGTTTGCCTGCCTTATCACCTGGCCGTCCCGGATCTCCTCCTCCGAGCCCTGGTTCTCACCATCCGTGGGCTCTGAGCTCAGCCCGTGATCTCCGTCCTGGTAATGTTCGTCCTCGTCTTCGTGCTGCTGTTTTGGCATTTTGATGTTTTTATTATATTTTTCAGCTGATTTTCGCGTCGTAACGCGTTGCCCACAAGGAGGACTTTTCAACGAAAATACAAGAAAAAAACTCATATTTGTACCTTCAAGTTTATATTTTACTTTGGGTCTCATCTGCGTTGATTCAAGACTTCTTCTTCGTTGTTCGATAATGTGAGTAAATCGGTTCTTCTCGTTTATATCCGAACTGATCTGTAAGCACAAGCAAAAACTTCAAGATAGGTCTACCTTAAGCATTCATCGTCAGCAATATTAGATACATAGTGTAACTTTCAGCATACACTGTACCTAGAGCCGCGCTTGCTAACCGCCCGCAAGGCATTTTCAAGTCCCAAATGAGGAAACTCAAAGAGTACACCATGTCCAACAGAGTTAAGAATCTCCGCAACAGTTTTTTGTCTGTGGTTACTGTTGTTGGCTCTGTCGAGTATTTCAAATACTGGACTCGTATCAATTACGATGTGATGCACTGTTACACCCGGGTCTCGGATAAAGGCAGTGTCTTTGAGATTGTCTCCACGGGAAACACGTCCTGTGACCTTGAGGCACAGGCCAAACAAGTGTTTAAAAAGTTGGACAAAATCAGAGCCCAAGATTACTTTTATTGTGTCAACAGTTTTGATGATAAAGTGGTGGGGTACTATGCTTCGAAAGAGAACGAGTTGAGCTTACAAGAGTATTGTGTTGGTGACGTAATGTCACTTTTGTGATATCATTCTTAATTCTTCTATGTCTTATAAAGATAATTCTAACAACTGCTAGTCAGTTTTCCGTTCTTGCGGGTATATTCTGCTCCAAAATGCCATTTAATATTATGTCAAAAACTGAGTGTATCGTACTTCTTTTATACTGTTCCACTAAAGGAACCTTATTGGTAGTCCTACCCAATGAAAGACCCTGTAAACCTTCTAATTCACTCTTATTATTCTCCTCAATCATCTCCACAAATTTCGGGTCTATAGGCAAATTCCCCAAGTATTTGATCCCATGCTCGTCAGCAAATATCTTTCCTCCCCCAGAACTGAATATGTCTGTACACTCTCGACAATAAGGGCATATAAACCCACTCATATTTTCCACAACTCCTAGGATACGGAACTTCACCTTGTGGCAAAAGTTCATTTCCTTCTTAACGTCGTTAACAGAAACTTTTTGTGGGGTGGTCACAAGCACAGCTCCATCTGGCAGTGCCATTTGAAGCTGCTCTGCAATCAGAATGTGCTCATCAGATGTTCCTGGGGGTGTATCTATAATAAGATAATCGAGGCCATCGGGCCATGATACATTTGATATGAACTGTCCGATCATGGAGGTCTTTTTGGGGCCTCGCCACGCTACACTGTTGCCTCTGTCTCCTATGAGAAATCCTAACGAAACAACACACAACTGCTCATCTCCGTCCACATACACTGGGGTCCATCCTTTATTAGACTGAAACATTCGTTTGTGTTCAATTCCAAACATTCTGGGTATGGAAGGACCCGTAAGATCTATATCCAATACCCCTACTTTAAATCCTTTGAGAACCAAGCTTAGAGCAAGCTGTGTAGTCACTGAGGACTTACCTACTCCTCCTTTACCAGAGAGTACAAGAATTATGTGTTTTATATGCTCTAGTGACTTTGGAGGCGGTATCGGCTCAGACATGCAAGAATTACGGAGACTTTGATTTCTAATAGATGAGGTCACGTGTGCAGCTAGGTCTACAAGCATTTGAACAATACAAGGATATATTATAAATAGCAATTGAACGTTTGATTAGCAATATAATTTTAACATATAATACATTCTTCTTCCCTTCCTCCAGGTCCTACAGTCCTGGCTCTTCGCATATCTTGTCTGGCCATTGAAGAGTTTCTAGAAATCACAGGCAGCAGTCTAGGAGATCCAACCGAATGTTGTGATCTAAAAGAGGGATACTGCGCTCCCATCATCAGAGGTCTTATGGGGGCCAGAGGAGCTCTGTTTAACGGAGGAGGCCCTGTTCTCATGACTCTTGGAGCCACATTTCTAGGAGACGAGCTTCTGCTAATTTTTTCCGCAAGTGTCTTGTCATCACTCATGCTCAAAAGAGCTGTCAAAACTCTTTGCTGGCCGTTATTGTAGTCGTACTCTTCGAACTGAAAGCCTCTTTCTAAATCTCGGGTAGATATGCGATACTTTGTAAACGACCTGCGGTACTTACCCATGAGATATCTAATAAATCTGTGTTTTTCGATCTGCTCGATTGTGATTCTTTTTGAAGGGTTGAGATCCAACATGCGACACAATAAGTCTAGAACAACCGATCCAAGGTCATCGCCGCATTCATCACTCACATATGTTCTCAAACGACGGAAAAACCCAGGGGTACAAGTATGGGTCCATTCCTTGAAAGCATGATGGTCTCCGCGAATATCGCCTGGAATAAACAATAAGTCGGCTTTCGCAAGAGGGACGCTCACCAAAAGCTCAAAAAAAAGGCATCCAACACACCAAATATCTATAGGTTTTTTTATGAAATGACCATCCATTACGTTGTTGTGTTCGAAAAGAAACAATTCTGGGGCACGGTATATCATGGTACATACCATTTCACTGCTCTGGCGAGACAAAGAGGAGTTTGGGCTTCTCATTCTGTCAAACTTTGTGGAGTAATAGCGAGAAAGACCAAAGTCAGAGATCTTCACTACAGGACCATCAACACCATCTCTGTTAACCAACACATTACGTGGAGTGAGGTCTCTGTGGAGAATTCTAAGCTGGTGAAGTTCATTAACGCCGTTGAGGATTTGAAACAAAACAAATGACTTTTCATCGTTCAGAAGCGATCCTTCTTGAATAAGTTCCTCAAGGTTGCAGTCCATGAGCTCTTGGAAAATCATGACCATAAATTTAGAGTTTTGAGTATATGATTGTCGGATGACAGAATCATAATAGCCCACAATATTCAGTCTTTTAACTTGGGGCCGAAGTTTGGCGAAGAGGCGGATCACCTTGAGTTCACGAAGAACACGTGCAGCGGAAACTTCGTTATCTTGCTCCACGTAGATTTTTTTCACAGCAATCAATTGATCAGTTTCGTCCTCCCGCGCCATAAGCACGGATCCAAAGCCCCCGGCACCAAGCTGCTTTACATAACTATATCCGGCAGGTAACTGTTTGTTTGGAGAAAAAGACATTTTTTTCTATACAGCAGATTAAAGATATAAGAATGAAGCCATGTATATAAGAGGTTTTCAGGATTTCAAAAGTAGCTGAATTTTTGTTATTTTGACGCGTTTAAGGATAAAAACAGATGAGTCAGAAGAGCTTCAAATAAGTATCAAAAGAAGGACTCTGTCTTCTCAAAATGTCCAAATTCAAAGTAGTGATCAAGCAAGTTTGTTGTGACGAGTGTAGGGCACTGGAATGAAATTTTCAAAATGCGCCCTTTTTAAATCTCAATTTGAATGACAGATCGCCGTGTTGTTGACAGATACGCGCCTGTCAAGTTGAGAATGAGAAGTTAATAAAGTCCTGTAAACCAAGGGTAACCCCTGTTTATAAGCTCGTGCGAACTGGGGAGTTATGTAACTCAGATGAAAATATTTCGCTGGTGACAGCGAGTCAAACAGTCGCGTATTGAGATCGTCTAAATATGCACAACTTCGTACTGTAGACAAAAGTACAATTGTATACTCCACATAAAGTGAGGAATGAAGCGGTTTATATAGTAACCTTTTGGTTGTAGCAATACATCATATATGATAATAGTATCCTAAAGATATGACCCTTAATAGGATGATGCAAAGCAAATAAATCATGCACACATGCAGAAGCAGTACAAATTACATGCAGTTTATGTTGCATGATATGCACCAAAACCCATAAAATCATACTGTGAATCAGACATCTGATGACGGATTATTCGCACATAAAAAACTATTATAGCTTCTAACACTCATACGAGAATTTGATCGCATTAAAGCATTGCCCCGGTCTCAGATTTACTAAACCATTGTTTAGCATCAATTTTTGTGAAGCTAACTTGCGGATCTTCGGGATTGGTTAACCGTACCGACATTTTGACATGTAATTTTGTCAACCACGTTAGATGGATCATGCCAAAAACCTATATATATAAACATTCTAGCAAGCGAAGATCGGCATCTTTCAGACCTGTCAAAACGCATCAAAAGATAAGAACATATTTTTAAGGACTGATTTGAGGGTGACTCGTCCTCCAAAGTTCCGAATAAACCGCGGAATATCACCATGTGCTCATCATGGGATTTAACTCCCTGGAAAGGATTGACGTAACAGATACATGACCCAATCAATAAGACAGGAACTGGGGAGAACTACTTCAGTATTCGATAGCGAAGATGGCATGCTTTCATGCAGATCGATCACAGCAGGTGCATGATGACCCAGAAACTTCTCGAAAATATGTCAGAGTATTGACATAACATATATGAACCAAAAATGTAATCATTACATCATTTTTGTGTCGTAATCATATTCATGTCATATGCGACATATATTAGACAACAAATATATACAAACACTCAACCAATTCACTGCCAATCAAGCCCAATCTAATCATATGAGACTTAGCGCATCTTTTGCCTCAACAAAATTTCCCCGGGATCTTGGTCTGGCTCGACCCATTCGTAGTGCTGACCGTTTGTCATCCAATACTCTTGAAACATCATTTCCTGATCTGTATGGTCTTCTATTTTCATTCTTCTTCTCTCAAAAAGCTGTTTGAAAAACTGAAGCAATTTCTGCTTCTCTCCCATTTGTGTATAATCCACTTCGCTATCTTCTTCCCTCTCTCTTTTGCTGGGTTCTTCTAATGCGGTTTCTAACAGGTTGACAATGCTTGTTTCACCATCAATTTTATTCCCTCCAATGAGAGTGTAATGATCCATATTCAAATCGTATATTTCCTCGTATTGTGTGAAAATACGCTCATACATCGTAATCTCCTTGTTGTGTAAAAACTTGTACCACATATTAGCACCTTCCCCCCATTTAACTCGGGAAGTCTTATTGTTGTAAAGCCCCAAAATTGCCATAACCCCAAGGAAACTCGTATTAAGAAGATAACTTCCAAGCATCAAAGAAATGTTGTGTGATGAGTCTGGAGCTATACCAAACCCGTTGTGAAGCCCATATTTGAAGGCCAGCGTGGCTATGATCTCAGTGGCCCCAAGTCCTACAAGATACTTTGGCACAAACAGCTGATACACATTTTGCTTGACACCTTCTATGTACTTTCTACTACCAAAGGTTTCTGATACAAGATTTGCCAGAATTTGAAAGTTTTGAGCTGTTGGCAGCACCGGGTTGTTGAGCACCACTCGGATAGCCACTTTCACAATATTGTCTGAAAGGGGGAAGCCAGAGCCCGGTTCAGTGAGCCCGGTTATGAGTCTATAAACGTCGCTCAGAGACGGTATAGGATTTGTTAAGAGATATTTCTTTAGCACCTCTTCATTATATTCTTGCGAGTGCATCACTCTGGAAACAGCCAGGGTAGATGAGTTTAAAAGGAATTCTCGAATTGACTCATCTGATTTGTTTTCTTTCTTAGCGGCCTCAATAGCCCCGATAAGGTGGGTTGCTATCGTTCCATTAGCAGACTGTGGGGGGATCTCTTTGATGAAGTTCGGATCTGAGAGCTTCTCCTTGTAAGAGGTGAAAGACGATTTTGGCCCGGTAGACAGGAATCTAACGCCATATTTAAGCTGGTTTAATGGAAACTTAAGAGGTTTCTGTGCAATTCGAAGCATGATGTTAATTCTCCTACCCAGAATTTTTCAATACATGCACGTGATGAAGATGGCATGCATTATCAACTTTTCAAACAACTATGGAACTTTACCTGTAATCTGAGGATGGTCGAATTTTTCGTTCCTCTGTTTCTAAGGTGTCTTTTCTTGAGAAAAACTTGAGCGATCGATCTCTTCAAAATTCGATGTACAGTTGGTAAATGAGACAATTGTAATCCTACAGTCAAGGCAAACAGCGTCAAAATATATACATCACTCAATGAGGAAATCAATGTTCCAGGTCGGCTAACGACCCACTATTAACAAGACATCAAAACTATTAACATAATAATATGCACAAGAGCTAAAAATTCGCGCATCTGAACCACTCAATCATCACGATACCACGACGTGTCATCTCATGAATTCAGACGTCGAGCTTTAGAATACAACCTTATCTCAATTTGTCGTGCACGGCTCATCGCCACCGAAAAAATCTTTTGCGATGAGGTGCATCACACGTAAACAAGGTGGAATTAAGAAAACACGCAGTTAAGCGTCAACTATCCGCGGTCAAAACTACTCAGATCTCGTAGCAGTCCAGAGCGAGAGCGTCTCCGTATATCAACCTCATCAAAAACATTCTTTCTCTCTCCTTCATTCTTCTATTCTTTACCTCTATACTTTCAGGCTTATTCACAGAGGAAGCAGGCAAGGACTTCTTGGTGACTTTATTTTGTGTATTTGTAGACTGTGCACTGTTAGCAGACATTTCTTTTCGAAGGCAAATAGGTGGTAGGGGTGGAAGATGGATCTACTGAGTAGAACTTACTATAGTGTCACGGGACTGTGCAGATACGACAGCCTGCTTTGTCTCTAATTTTGGAAGTTTTCTAAACCCAAAAAAATGCTCCTCAAAAATTGAAAATGATCCATTCAAGTTTGTCCAAGTATGGCACACATATTATATAATCATCTATGCAAAGATACATACACAGTTCATTGATTTTGTATCAACCTCTTTTCATTCTAGAAGCTTCTTTATTTATTTAGCTTGGAACGCGCAGCCTCAACGTTAATTGAGCCTCACATGAAAATCACATTCTGAAACCGAATTTTCGCGACGGATATGATCAAGGCATCAAGATATATCGATGAGTTATTTTAGTTATAATTAGTGCCAAATAATTGTAAACGGTCATTAGTATTACAGATATATCTCTTTTGACGTCGTGTTATTTTTGGCAGGGATGACGTTATCCGATTTGATCTATAAGCTGCTAAGCCTCTTATAGTACAGCTACACCAATGTATACTCAATTTTCTTCATATCTAAAGCGTAGGTAATGTTAGTTTTGTTGTTTCCTCCGCCGTGGTCTGCCTCCCCTGCTACTGGCATCTTGGCAAACATAAGAACCAAGGAGACTCAAGAAACAGACTCAAGAAATATTTAGCGTGCCTTAACTTCAAGAGAGTCTCGTGCTTATCATTCAGAGCACTCGGGTTTCTGATGATAAAAGTCACAGTGGCATCACAATGCTCACGCCAACCTGGGACGCAGTCTGGAAGATCTCTGCAGTGAGACTAAGTTGATATGATAGCCGCCTTGGGGATCACACCAACGTACTCTGTAGCGTATGGGGGTTCCTGATTAGTCGTATTTCGAAAAATCCTATTTTGAAGCATGAGAGTCTACTCTTTGAAAAGGTTTCGGTAGCGCGGCCATCGCCCCCCTTCGTCTTTCATAAATCCAGATCTCCAAATAGGTAAATTCATTTGCAAAACATCATGGTTTCATTTCAATGTAATGAAGAGTTAATAAAGGTCAGAGCCCCTTCATTTGGTGAAATTGTGTCTAAGTATTAATCTATAATGACCATAAAAAAGAGTTTATTGATTTTGTTTCAAATTCAAAATATTCAACATTTGTATATGATTTTGTCCATACTTTTACACATTTTCAAAATTTTGAGGAGTTTCACAGTTTCTCAATTTTCTCTTTACAAATAACTCCAATAACTCCAATAAGATCAGTAAAAGCTTCAAAAGTCATATAGAAACATAATTTTGTATTTTCTCACGCAGAGGAGCTCTGTGTTCCACTGCAGGGCTCCCCCACCGCCTCTTAAGTTGACCTCAAATGACCCCCGAGAAAATTTTCGAGAATTGCTCTCGAATTTAAAAATCAATGATAAATAGTGTTTGAACATAATAAACTATCTTCTGAACTTCCCAGACCCTTTCATTTACACTCGGCTGGGCTCACCAATCTACTTATTTCCGATTATTCCACAATGCTGATTATTGTAACGAGTCCCCCGAACGCTGATGTACTACATTGCACAATACGTTGGTCACACTTTTTTTCGGCTGGGCCATACATTCATACAGCTATCATCAATTGCTTATTCTTTTCTGTAACATTGCACAGTATGAAAACAAAAAACAAAAAACAACTGGACCGACCTATTTATCAAAACTTTCTCCCACAGTTTTCTTATAGGAAAACAGGAATATAGCCTTCACATGGAATAACTGGAATTAGCTAGTCTACGGCGTACATTACAACCCATTCTTAGGTTTGGATGGCTATATGCTTAAGATTTCTACAGTGAAACAATATCTTTAGTATAAAAGCAAACACAACACACTTACCACTCAACAACCTTGTTTGGAAAGAATTCCTCGATAATACCCTGGTAGTACTCGGTCAACTCTTTCAAGTTGTACAACTCGTCAGACTTGGAATACAAGTCGTATGGGTTAAAAGCTCTAACGGCCTTCAACATCTCCTCGTCGTGCTCGTTCAACAAGTACTTGTAGCCACCCTCTCTGTGAATTGGGTAAAGCGAGTGGTAACGCAACATGGCCAAACCCTCTTTTGGAATGGTGGACTGGTCCTTGCAGACGTGGTAGATGTACTCGTCGTGACCCCAACTGAGCATCACGTTGTCAAGACCACAGTTTGGTGGATAGATACCGTATTTGGTACCATACACGGGGTGGTCGTGGTCTGGGTTGGCCTTGAAGGTGTCTGGGTATACACAGGCATCAGAAAAGGCGCAACCAACAGGGAAAGTGTCACCAACGACATCCCACTGGCCCTCAGCCTCAAAGAAGTAAAGCAACTTTCCAAGGTCGTGAATCAAACCAACAAGCTGCATCCATCTTGGCTTACCATCCTTACGGATAGCCTGAGCAGCCTGCAAAGCGTGTTCGATCTGCAGCAACTCGGTGTCAGGGTCGGACTGGTCGATTAAAGTGTTCAACTTCATCAAAGCCTCCCAGACGGTCATGCGAGCTCTGACGTGAGACTTGAAGCGCAAGCGAGCCTTCAAGTTATAGGCAACAGTCTGCTTCTCGTGCTGCTCCTTGTAAAAGTTCTTGACACGGTCACAAGCCCCGTCGTAGTCTCTGAACTGGGTTTTGTCCTTACCGTCGTCAAACTGAGAGTCAGCAGCCCAGTCGTTGTCCTCCTTGGACTTGGCCTGGCCTCTAGCAACGTTGAGGTCCTTAACATCGTCATCGATTTGCTCGAGAACGTGTCCAGAGTCTGTGTGAATGAGGTTGTTGTCAATAGTAGCCATTTTGATAGTGATGAAGAGTAGGCGGATGCTGGCTTCTTATACTTTTCGGGTGAGAATAGGAGGAGAAATCAGCTCCGACATTATTCTTGGGGTTGTGGGACAGGTGCGTGCATCTGCAGCGTCCCGCATCTTAGTCTGGGGTAGTGACCCGCATGCGCAATGCATGTGGGGAAAGGTATTAGATATTTCACGTATGATATCATGAAGAACAGGAGCGCTGAGGTCATGGAGTTTGTCCAGCTAGCTTACGCGAAGTACACAAGACTTTTTTTGTTTTTGTACCCTATCAAAGGGCTTTTTTACCGTGTTTTTGAATGGTTTTGTAATGTAATTGAATATAGACAGTTACCTAACTCTGATCGGTAGAGACTGTAAGCCACTTTTACTCGGAAATGATTGGCCCCCGGGACTCCGTTGTTCGAGTTCAAGGTAAAATTTGTGCTGTAAATAAGTACACGGCTGAGAAACTTCTACTAAAGTGGGTGGTAATGCTTATGATTTTTAGAGATATTTCCATGTATTCCGGTAAAATTCATGCTGTTATACTCCTCAAAAAACTGTAAACATGTGAATGTCGTTGTTTTCATTGATCTAGATCGCCCTGTTTGGTTCTTGGTTTAGCATTTCGTCATGCACACTCCCCTTTCTTTTTTTTTTCTTTGGGACGCTGGGTAAATTTTGCAGGACCGCCTCGGGGTCAAACACGCTCGCCCCTGTTTTTGAAAAATGAATAGAGCAGTTCATAGAGGCGTACGAAGGTCGTGAATAATCGGATATTACTTATGATGGTTTTTTGACCGGGGAAATGCTTTTTGGGCGACAAATTAGTGGTGCTTGGGGATTTTCAGCCTTGTGTGGGTCATTCGGTATTATACGGCAGTTTCTCACTCTTGTAAGGGTGATTTTCTGAGTGCTTCTAATTTTATTGTGCACTTGTAAAAATTGTATAGCATTATTGTGGACTTCACCAACCATCAGCGACCAACGTTGGACCCCAGAGTTGGTCTTCCCCAATCAGGTAATACGATTTGAGGTCTCATGCTGAGTTTCCTGCATGTCGCTTAGAACTCCGAGAAATAGCCTTTTTTGGCAGTATGTGGGACGGGATGGCGTCCCAAAAAAGGGACAGATCTCGGAGTTTGAGAGATGAGTTGCCTAATGTGGAAATAAAATTGCCGAGGGATGCAGACCCTCGGACCGGTACATTTCCGGAGTTTCCACTTTTATGCAATGTGCCAAGTGAGGTCCAGGATGGTGGTCAGATCACTAAAGATGAGGTAATGAGACAATTTTGGAGATATAGTAGGGTATATCATGTATGCTCTTTCACACCCTCTGTTCCCCTCATTTGCTGTCTCACCCAAAATGACACCCTGTACCCACTTCAAAATAGTCTCTTTGTCGGCTGTCTATAGCCTTTGAATTTCAAGCGCGCTTTTTCCGGAGACAAGGGATTGACGTCTGTTTTTTCCTGCAAATGTATGCACTCCACGTAGTGATCAGCTCTAAAAAAGGAGATTAAGGTTAATAAATTCAACAGTGTGTACAAATTGAACAATGTTTAAACTACAAGTTCGTAAAAATAATGGTCCAATTCAACTCCGTTTTACTTAGATTGATTCTATTTTACCCCTCGGGTTTTTGCCCCAGCCTCGCCTGTGGCTCCTAACCGCTGCATGCACCCCATTGCGGGGCATACAGATGTAACGTATTTCATTTACTATAAATACAGAAGCACAGCACTACATATCTAATCATAAACTAGTCCCATGCCTCGTCTGACTGGTTCTGACCCAAGCCTGGATATCCAGGAGGCTAAGATGGATATAAACCCTCTGAAAAATCACATTCAGACAGGTGACGATGCTATCATGTCGTCCATGTCTGACCAGAAACCTGGCTATCTTGTGATTATGCTTACATTTGTAGCATCTATATCTGGTTTCCTTTTTGGTTACGATACTGGTTACATTTCTTCTGCTTTGGTCGCTATTGGTGATGATCTTGACGGTCACACTCTTAGTTATGGCCAGAAAGAACTTATCACCTCTGCTACGTCTCTTGGTGCTCTTATTGGTGCAATCTGTGCTGGCGTTGGTGCCGACCTTTTCGGCAGAAAACCTGCCATTATGGTGCTGAACTTGCTCTTCGTCATTGGTAGTGCAATGCAGACTGGTTGTAACTCTGTCGGTGTCATGATGGGTGGCCGTTTCGTGATGGGAGTTGGTGTTGGTATCGGCTCTCTTCTTGCTCCTTTGTTCATCTCTGAGATGGCTCCAGCCAAATACAGAGGTCGTCTTGTGGTGGTCTCTGTGCTTACCATTACTGGAGGTCAGCTTGTGGCCTACGGTATTGGTGCTGGTCTTACACACGTTCACAACGGATGGCGTATTCTTGTTGGGTTGTCGATGATTCCACCGGTGGTTCAGTTTTCATGCTTTATTTTCCTTCCAGACACTCCTCGCTACTACATTATGAAGGGTAAATTCGAGAAGGCCAAGGCAGTGTTGATTAAGACTCATCCTGGTGTCGAAGAAGGGCTTATTCAGCTCAAGGTCGAGGAGTTGGCTCTTCTTGACAACGACGTGGCAGGTTCCAATCCATTCCAGAAGACTTGGAACGCGGTTAGGGAGATACACACCAAGCCTTCCAACTTCAGAGCGCTTTTATTATCTTGTGGTATGCAGGGTATCCAGCAGTTTTCTTCTTGGAACTCTCTCATGTACTTTAGTGCCACGATCTTCCAGACTATTGGGTTCAACAACTCGACTGCTGTGTCCATCATCATTGCTGCTACCAACTTTGTGTTCACCATCTTGGCCTTTTTCATCATTGACAAGGTTGGTAGAAGACGCATTTTACTTTTCTCGATGCCTGTCATGGTGATTGCCTTGGTGTTGTGTTCTATTGGTTTCCACTTCCTTGACATCAACTTCTCCAATCACAGCGCCAACTTGTCGACTTCTGGCTCTGGGATCTCCGGATGGGGTGTCGTCATCATCGTGGCCATGATATTATTCGCTGCTGGTTACGCTTCTGGTATCGGTAACATTCCATGGCAACAGTCCGAGATGTTCCCACAGTCTGTTAGAGGTGTTGGCACTGCTTACGCCACTGCTACCAACTGGATCGGGTCCTTGGTTATTGCTGCTTCGTTCTTGACCATGTTGGAGAACATCACCCCAACTGGTACTTTTGCTTTCTTCGCTGGCTTGATCACTGTCGCTTACATTTTGGTTATCCTCTGCTACCCAGAGTTGTCTGGATTCGAATTGGAGGAGACACAGGCTTTGTTGACTGGCGGTTTCAACGTCAGAAAATCAATGAGATTGAGCAAGGAGAGAAAGCAGAACAAGAACATGAAGCCAATTACTATCGATGATATTTTGGATGAGGAGCCGTCCAAGAGACAGGCTGCGGAGCACGTGGAGGATGCGTAAAATGCATTGTTTGTTCGTTTGTTTGTTTATATATCTCCACACGCGATACCGATGGTGCGGCATCGCATGCGGAAATATTTTATGGAACGTTGGTTCTATGGCGGCCTTTATGACTTCCGCAGGCCTGACATTCCATAATTAATGTCTAGATTTCGTGTAGAGTTCTTGGTTAGCTAGTTTGATAGTTTACAGTCAATTTTACGATTTTTGAAGCATACAATGGTAATTTTGGACATTTCTCCACCGGCAAAAAGACAACGAATTCTCAAAAAAGACAAGAAGAAAGAATGTGGTTAGTTTCGAGGAGCTTGTGTGCAAATATTGTTATTTACAAGTGCTAAACGTATTATCAGACGGGAAAAAAAACCAATTTATCGCAGAAGACCGATGCTAAGCCATCTAATGAGACCACAAAGAGACTTGAATATTAGTGCACACTGAAATAATGGGATTGGTGTGAGTGCAAGCCACTGACTCTTTCTTACTCGTAATCACCAGAGATTTCTTCAGAAGATACAGCGATGAGGGGAGTGAAGTAAATACAAGATACGTATCCAGGCTATCTGAATGCAAGTTGCGATCCCCCCATTTCCATTTTTGATTCTTCCCCACAAAGTCGCTGCATTTCTGGAATATTCGCGACTTTTTTGGGCTAATTAGTACACCTTAGGGTCTCAGCTGAGACACTGTTGTGCCATGATCTCCGTGTTACCTACAGAATCGTACCAGACTGATCAATTTCCAGTACTTGCATAATCCGCTCCACAGATACATACAATAAGACTACTATTGAGCTATCAGTATAATTCGTTTAAGCACGCTATCTGAATATCGTCTGGGACAGAGACATACATACAACACCCCGCCATGTGAAGCGCATCCTAGACTCGGCTTTCGAAAACCGATCGGTGTACACTTTAAGTTAGGCTGAACATGTCGTTCCATATCTCCGGGTGTCCCACGTTGATGCTTGGGACAGCCAAATGTAGACTATTTTATGTATATACAAACAGAATGGTTTGATATAGTTCAATTTGAACGTTACTATATAAGCAGCATTCCCCATACCCTCACAGTCCAGGTCGCACTTTCCGGAATTAGCCAACACGGATTAGAGGCTTAGGATCTTCGGATGTGCCCATCAGTGTAGAATGTATTGACGTTAGCCATCCATTATGCATCGTGCAAAGCTTGTGAGTGTAAGTCCCGGCATATCCTATAATCCGGTGTAACCGAAGTGCTGTCCTTAACACCGATAGCTAAAATCTGACAAATTAAGTTAATCGATTTTGTCGAGCTTCGTACCCCGCTGGTGTGCTTTTCAAATGCTGCTCTGGGAGGCGCTCTTACAAACAGATTAGGAATACATCCATGTGCTTTCGAATACTAGCTGTAACTATCATTGTCGGCACCGAAACATGATTACGAATAATGCCTTTTTAGATGGCTAGCACTCAAACTGCTTTTTTCGTGACTGCGGCATTCTGACAGATGTCGGTAGGCTTTGTCACTGGACGTGAAGACAAGCATAGCTATATAAGCTTTAAACACTAATAACATATCATCTCAACCAAGTAATAATAAATGAACAAGAAATTTATTAGAATTGCTTGTCATACTTTGCTTAAACCCGAATCAGTATAGCCTATAGCATAGGCATCGCGTACCGCTTACATAAGCAAAAAAATATAATGGCGACCAAGTAAGCGCACGCACTGAAGAATGAACGATGCCGTCTCCTGAGAACCTCATACACACATCCGAGGGCCATATTCTCGAGCAGCTTGACGAGAACATCCAGAATGTGAATGTCCTCAAGCTTAGTATTATGGAGAAAAGTAATCCAGATGAGGTTGAACGAGTGTATAAAAAGGCCAAAACAAGCTCAAATGCTCTGTGGGACAGTGCCGAGTCTGTGACTGGTGGAGTCGACAAGCTGACGTTCCGTAACTATCAGTTGGCTTGTGATAGAGTACGAGACTTCTACAGAGAGCAGCACATGAAACAGACGTTTGCTTATAATCTTCAAGCTCGAGTGAATTTCAAGACCAAAGTGAGGGCCCGACTTACGATTTGGGACGCTTTAGTGAAGCTCAATAAGCTCATAGATGAGAGTGATCCAGACACTGAGCTTTCTCAGATTGATCATGCAGTGCAGACTGCAGAGGCTATAAAGAAAGATGGAAAACCAAGATGGATGCAGTTGGTTGGACTTATCCACGATCTTGGGAAGTTGCTTTACTTTTTCGACGCTTGTGGTCAATGGGACGTTGTAGGAGACACATTTCCGATAGGATGTGCATTTTCTAAAAAGATCATATTCCACGAGTTCTTCAAAGAAAACCCGGATTTCAACAACCCAATCTATAGAACCAAATACGGTATCTATTCTGCCAACTGTGGCTTGGAAAACGTGATGCTCAGCTGGGGTCACGATGAGTACATGTACCATATTGCTAAATTACACTCTACTCTTCCCAAGGAAGGTTTGGCCATGATAAGGTACCACTCATGCTATCCTATACACAGAGAGAATGCATACGAGTATTTAATGAGCGAAGACGATAAGGAGTTGATTGCAGCTGTGAAAGCATTCAATCCTTATGATTTGTACTCGAAGTCCAAGGACGTCCACGACGTAGAGGCCTTGAAGGGATACTACTTGGAGTTGATTGACGAGTTTTTTCCTAACAAAATAGTGGAGTTTTAGTTACGATTACGATTTATGTTATATTATAGTGTATATTATCGATGTAAGCATTTTATACTGTTATTTCTATATGCCAATACACTGTTTAATCTGCGCTACAGCACACAATAAACAGTTACGCATATGGCACCACATGGCACTGATGAGTTGGCTGCCTCCTGGGAGTTCCCAGAATGTGGGGTCTACGGACTATTCTTTCGTATTGCTTCTGAGTGGCAAGTATTGGGTATAGCTATATGCTTACTGTAAATAGCATATTTTGACCTTAATCTTCCCAGAATCCCAGGTATATCATTATAAGCAACAAGATACGTATATGCTTAGGATCGGGGTATATGAATTTGTTTGAGTCTCGCATATAGTTTAGAGATCAGACATTGAGAGCAGCTTTTAAGGTATGCCTTGTTCCAAGTTTTTAGCTGTTTTTTGTACTTATTGAAAACGCACATTGTCTTTGTGTTGCATTATTCGAATTCTAGTGTGCGTAGAACTGATTGTACTACTTTATCCGAACAGTCGGGTTCCTATTTCCAAAAAGCCTCTTAATATGTCTAACCAAGGAGTACCTGTATCCCTCCGTGGGGTGGGGATACCTAACACTGATATGCTTGTTCATATACATTCAGCACAGATGGTCGTCCTCAAGGTTGTGGTCACAAATGATTCGAATATCATAAAACATGAGAAAAACCAGAAACACTTTTGCAATAGTATCATACTAAATTAGTCACAGATAACGTGCGCTACCACTTTTTGTTTGTATTGACCAGTGCCAACAATGCGCTGGCAAAACCACATCTACAGAGTAAGAGAAACACCAGAATCACAAATGGTAATTGAAATTAGTTGCAGTTCCAATACTGACACGCCCCACTATAGAAAAAAGTCCTAGGTCACACATGCTGCTGTCAGTGAGCCTACCAGCCTTCCCTTTACTGAAGTTGCAGAGAGTAGGATCATCGTATTTTCATGAGCTGTCTGTTTAACTTTGCCTCATGTCCAGGAAAGCCTAGTAAAAATCGGCTCGGAGGGCTTCCATATTGTCCTACAAACTGGATATTGGCGAAGCTCCAAAGTAAATGAGAACTGTCTGAAAGGCACTCTAAATATTTTCATAAAGCCGTTGCGACACTAAAAACAAGGATCCCATAATTTTGTCTGGCTGCTCCATTGTTGAAGAATGAGAGTAAGATCAGGTACTAAGCAAATGCCTCAAAGTATGCCACACCGCCTCCAGCTACTTGAAGAAAGGAAGTAGCGTTCCATATTAAGCAGTAACTGGGTTTAATAAACACACCGGAACCAGGGATCTTCTGTTAATGAACAATTTCTTCATTTTCAATTGAAGCTTATACTTTGAATCTTATCGACCCATGCAACGAACTGTGCAATCTAACAACGTTTATTCTTACCTACTCTTCGCAAATAATATAAGATTGGAAACACGAAAACATACTAATGCTCACAAAGCCATCTAAGACCATCAAACATGACAAGCTCACAAAATTTTAGCTTCAAAGCGTCGTTATAATATCTCCAAAACTCGACCTCGAAACTAGCTCATGCATTACTCACTGCCCAACCAAAAGTCATACTCTCACCACAATCTCCCGCGATCCAAGATTCCCCAAAACCCTTCCTTTCAAATATATACTTATAGGTAACCTCATTCCACGGCTCAACACGTGACCTTGTCTATATTACTTTCATACGTACCTCAAACGTTCACCATGCCCTACCTCCCCGATGAGCTCATAGTGCGAATTTTTGAGTATGTTCCGATCGAAGAACTCACTCTGCTTTGGGGTAAGCTCCCTCTCAAGTTCATTGGCCCGTGCCTTTTCCAACAGATCCAGGTGAGCCGACTTCCAAACATGGCTATCCCCGTACAGGCCCACACGCTTTCGTCTGGCGAGTATATACGTTTTTCCACTGAAGATGTGTCCTCTGAGTATAGATTGGTTTTCTATTCTAGAGAACCAGATGCCCTAGTACCTGTCTTAGATCACCTCAAACCGTACATCAAAGACCTCTACTTTGAAGACGCCATGTCTACACCTGAGGCTGCAGCTTTGGCGCTTTCGATTTACGGATTAAGCACTCTCAGATTAGACATTTCGGATGACACAAGCGACATTCTTTCCAAGTTCATTAAGCCAGTTCTGGTTAGATCTCTCTACTTGGGTTTCAAGTCTGAGCCAGGAGACAAAAAAGACTTTTTCTTTGATCCTGACTGCTTTCCATATTTAGAAAGCCTCTGGATAGAACACATCCACTTGCGACCAAAAGGCCGATCCTCCTCACTACGTACTATAGTAGCCTACAGATGCCCCTACATCTTGGAAGCAATAAGAGCTCTTCAGTGTGTAGAGAGCGTCACTATTAAGTTCCTGGAAACACATCTGGGTCTCCTGCACTTTGAAAAGCCCTTGTTGAGCATCAAGCACATGACGCTTCTGGGAATGGAGCCTCAGTCTGTGAGATTACGTAACGTGCCGAATGTAGAGAGTGTAAAATTTGAGCATTTAATTGATTTTGATGCCACTGGCGCCCCAATGTTGAAAAGTTTAGACATTTTCTCTGTGTCTGGAGACTTCATTCTCCCTACAGAAAGTGCAAGCAAGTTGATCAGCATCTCTGCTAATATGTGCACTCCAGACCAAGTTCTGAGAATCTTACTTCATTGTGATGTCTTAGAACGTTTGGAGTTGCAGGTATGCGATCTTCCGGAGGTCTCATTTCCAAAGCCTTTCGGTTGCCTTAAACACTTACTCATCTCTTCTAACCCTTTTTCGAATATAGGGGCGCTTGACTTCCCTCTTTTAGAACTGCTCTCACTCGATCTGTGTACAAATTTGAAGAGCGTTGGGTCTCTCTACAAGTGTAAGAACCTCAAAGAAGTAGTTATATCTCAGTCACAAATAAAGGACCTCAGCTGTGTACGAGGGCTTATAAATTTGGAGACCTTGCTTTGTGATTTCAACAGAATCACATCTTTTCATGATTTGAAGGGCCTTACGAAGCTTAGAACGCTCTATGCTGGTAACAACAATATAGATGGTAATCTTGAGCTTCCAAATCTTCCTTCCTTAAAGACTTTTTCCTCGTGGCACGAGAAGGGCCTAACCCTGATTACCGGTCTCGAGAGGCTCCCCAATTTGGAAACTCTCAATGTGTCATACTGTCCAATTGGCTGGCTCCAACTTACGGACAGTACTCGCTTGAGAACTTTGGATCTAAGCAATTCTGCAGTTACTGAGCTCACAGGCTTCGAGTGGGACAACTTAGAGACATTACACTTGAATAATAACAAGTTGCGTTCTCTCAAAGGTTTGGACAAATTGGTAGGGCTCAAGCACTTGACTGCGAATAACAACAAGATTTCTGAACTTGAGGGGCTACAAAAGTTGGTGCTGTTGAGAAGCTTGGACTTATCTAAAAACCCAATACAGAAGTTACGGGGGCTCGAAAATTTGAAACTGCTTGAGCACTTAACACTTGAGAAAACTGAATTTGAGTGTTTCGACGGAGACTCTATCAGGGGGTTGAAGAAACTTGGGTATGTGGACGTGAAGAAGGGGAAGATAAGAGAGGTGAAAAATGTGCACGATTTACCTCTTTTGCAATTACACCTTCCACAAAATGAGATTGAAGATGTGAATGGGATATATAATCTTGAAAAACTCCAGGTTTTGGATTTGAGTCTGAATGGAGTTTCTGCGCCTTTCAAAAGGTTTGGGGGGTTTCCACAGTTGTACTACTTGAAATTTGACCACAATCTGATTGGAGTGGGGAGGGGGATGTTTCCTGAGGAGTGTTATGTGAATCAGTATGGGTGTCCGCTGGCAGATTAACCATAAACCTAAATGAATTCCAGTCTCAAAATGAAAGAACCACATTTTGCTTTGTTTTTTATGAGTGTTCCCATTTCTGACTACTCTTGAAACGTTTTGGGTATAGTTGAGCTGTATATAGCGTAGGCAGCTTAGCTACGCTTCATATATTAACGCATAAAAATTGACGTATTCATATTCATGCGAGGTGATGAGTTGATGTAGACGCCAAAGAATTGTAGCCCTATATAATAGGAGTTCGCTTGATAGTTCGAGTGGATTATATTTTCTACCGGAAGGTGGTGGCAAACACAGTGAGATAAATGATGTCAACGATGGGAAATATCGGGAAAAAGGTATATATAAATGGATCACTCTACGCAAACCGATCAATAATTATATTTATTATATATCAAACCAATTATGTTGGTATCGAAAAAAAGGACGGAAGAAGGGAAATAGTATACACAGGAAAGAAGCGAGATCAAGCCAACCAGTCGTAAGCCCCAAAGTACTGCTCGATTCCGTACAGACCGGGATCCTTCCACATATCGTTATACATGGTTAAGATGGTGACTTCAGACCCAACCAGCTCCAAGATACTCTTGATAGCGATCTTTTGATTTTCTGTACTAGGCACGTTCAACCCGTTGGTATCACCCTGGCTTGGGTAACCGGTCTCAGTGATCTGCACTGTTTTGCCAGTGCATATATTCTCCACAATGGTTCTTTGACCCAACACAAAGCTTCCTGCCTGGGAAGCATTGATATAGGCGTCAAAATAAGAGTGAGGGTTGATGCCCACAAAATCGATGGTGTCTCCCTGGCAGAGCTCCGGGTAGTTTTCAAAAGTGACAGGTGGTTCGGAGGTGGTGATCTTACCAGTGTATCCACCATTTCTGAGGGTGGTTTTCACACTGTTTATGATGCTTATCAAGCTGGAAACGTTCATAAATCCAGAGTTCACGGCCTCGTTTCCAATGGTTATGTAGTCAAACAAGTCCCAGCCATTGGTATCTGCATACGAAACAAGAGCAGCAGCAGCCTCTTGGATTGGGTCCAAATCGTCTGAGTCAAACCAGAATCCCTGGTTTACCTTAATACCAAGAGATGACGCGATTGGGAGAACGGTCGTGAGGTAATTGCAGTCTGTGCCGTACACTCTGATGGAGGGGATCAGTTTAGCAGCTATTTTCTTGAGGTCCAGGCTCACAGTGTCGTAGTCTTTACATGAGCTATCGTCGTTGTATGGAGAGTATACAAGAGCAGAAGGGATAACCGAGGACACCGCGTCACTAAAGGATGCAGTTGATGTGGTGGAGGTTGATGTAGTGGAAGTAGAGCCGGAGTCTGAGCTGGATGGGCTCGAGCTAGAGCTGGAACTTGGACTCGAATTAGAGCTGGAGCTTGAACCGGAGTTAGAGCCAGAGTTAGAGCCAGAGCTAGAACCAGAGCTAGAACCAGAGCTAGAACCAGAGCTAGAACTAGAACTAGAACCAGAGCTAGAGCCAGAGGAGGTGGCTGGACTGGAGCTGGAAGCAGAATTAGAGCTTGAGCCAGATTCAGAGCCAGAGCCAGAACTAGAGCTGGTGATTGGAGCAGAGTCCGAGACAGCCGAGCCAGAACTTGGACTCACCGTAGTGGTAGAATCGTCAGAAGTCCCCCCGCCCCCCGTACTACCCCCCGTTTCTGTTGGATAGCTTGTGACAGAATTGCCTGACCATGTACTTATATATCCAGTGGACTGGTGAGCTGCGGCACTGGCAACGTTACTGCTCACAGAAGCCTGTGTTCCTATACTGGTAGTCGTGGTCACACCCTGTGACTCAGAAGGAATATTATCGTACCGTGTATAGGTGAAAGTATAACTACCACTGATTAAAACCTCAACAAGAGGAGCGGTAACAGTGTGTGTGGAGGTATACACGTAGTCAGTGGAGCTGATAGTGGCCACAGTACGTGTGACATACGCAACCTTCCGTTTAGCTTTGAGCCGCACTTGTGTGTCATCAGCACCACAGAGAGGCGCCGCTGAGCTGAGACCTGAGATGGCAAGAACTAGAAGCAGAGAGAAAAGCATGCTACGGCTACGAGACGAAAGATCTTATATATGGATCGTCTCAAATCTCAGTACAAACGCTTGTGCAGAGCATTACAATACAGATCTGTGCGCATCGCCTTAACAAAAGTGCATCAAGGCTGGCTCTTAGACGGATCACTAGCTATGTAATGTGTTCTTATAGAGGGTGTTATGGGTCTATTCTTTTTACGGTTCGGCAGATTAATATTTTTTCAATTGTTTGAGTATATATTTCTTCTTTCATTTCTTGTATGATCGTAGTTATTCAAGTAGTTTTGCGGTACTTGACACCTGCACGATTTGATCTGCGCGCACTCACGAATTTAGTCGGGGGGGCATAAAATCGATACTGGCGTGAACTACGAGGCTTATCGGATCATGGACAGCTCATGTACAGAGATCCAAGAGAAAATATTTTAAACGATTAATAAATTTCCCAGTTCCGAATATACGGATCTCATTGTGTTATCATAAATTTGACGTTTATCAGAAAACTGGTCTAATAGCAAACGGTAAATCAGGTAGATCATTTAGGGTAGTTCGAGTTTCCTGTTTAGGTGCGCAAGAGATGAAAGTTTTTCCCAGATACCCGTCTAGTCAGCCAGAAGATCAGTTAGGTGATTTAAGCGAGCAGTTGCATGAGATATACATAGCGGACTCAACTCTAGGCCGTGTATTCACTGCTTAATTTTGTATACACTCTACCATCGGAAATATAGCGATAACCTAGATAAAAAGGAATCTTATGATTTAAGGATTTCAACACAATTCAACTAAGCAATAGAATTAATAAGATTTTCGGTTATTCCCGAGTCAGCTCAACTAATTAGTACCTTTTGGTTATGAGGTGATTTTAGATTTGCGGTTTGAAAGGTGGAACACGTAGAACGCTATTGTTGCATTTTTAGAACTTTCATCGGTACGAAAGCGAAAGGTGACATAGGTGGTGTATTTCATATCATGATATTGCGTATACGCTCATATAAGTGCAACTGGTTCTATATCTGGCTTACCAATTGTGGTTGGACAACCCCTCATATGCCAGTTAACCTTATTTCTTAACTATGCTTAGTTTTGAGCTTAACGGCAAACGAGGTGTATTTGGAAAATGAAGTGCGGGACTTTGAGGATAAACTTTGAGGATGAGCTTTGGATTGAGTCTTTTGGTCAACAGTTTGGGTAATCAAAGGTAACACTCGAGCACCTTTGTTTAATCGTTTACGATGCTATGCGTTGCTGGTCAAAGCGGCGTCCATATCTTCTTAAAGAGCTTCCAAACTGAACGACTGTTCAATCTTTTGAATTCCACGTCATATTCGCTGAAGATATTGGCCAGGAGTTATTGTGTCCCAAAACGTTTTTTTGAATATCCTAGGTCAGCATAATGCTAATTGTGATTATACTTCAATCACATCTCTATATAACGTACATGTTGTATACACAGTAATGATACCAGTGTGCTAATCACCTTTTAGTTCTTTCAAATTCAACAGCTAGCTCAAGACATATAGCTTATTCATTGGCTTATATTAGAGTAATACTTTTTTAACATCTCCAGTTGAGCCAAACCTTTTCCACTACAAAAGAGACACACTTTTGATAACCTAACAACCGTGCTGTGCTCAACCAGAATCTTCGAAAATTCGACTAATACCGGTCTTGCGGTTGGTTTTGTCTTGGATACTATGCATTTCAGTCTGTAGTCAGGCTTATACCAGATAGTCTTATACATGAGAGTTTTATATGTAAGATTGCCAAATATATTTACTTACTGACAACCAGTACAAACTGGAGAACCAGCTCGTATGATATCGTTCCGCCATTTCTTTTTTCATACGTTACATCTCTCGTTATGCGTTTATTAATAACAGATTAATATAACATCTTCATACAAAGACCTCATCACCTATTCAAGCAGCAACCGCCTTTGGCTTGGCCTCACCGCTCTGGAAGCCGTTCTTGAATCTTCTAGAAACGTGCTTCAAGTAAGCCATACGGCCAGTGCCCTCGGTTCTTCTTCTCTTGGCCTTGGCAGCCCAGTTGTGCTTTCTCATTTTGGCGGCTGGGTATCCACACGACGCACACGTCTTCTTCTGAATGTGGAAAGAACGACGGCCGCATCTGTTGCACAAAGTGTGGGACTTGTTGTGCTTCTTACCGAACGATGGTGTACCCTCTGAAGTTAGTCTTGAACTGATATTTGTAAATAGTAGAACAGAACATTCTATTATTTATTTAATGGTGAGATGTAATCACAATTTAAATTCTCACATCTTGTGTAATTATACAGCTGCGATCGATTGGTTTGAATAGAGAATGGCAACAATTTTTCACGGTTCCTATTCTCTCAAAAGGTTGTAACGAAACTATCACAACGATTCTTCATCATAATTCAACCATTTTATCTGTTTATTTCATCATCATGCTATCCTCCTTTCATTTTGTATAACGTGTATCCACTCACACTCTATGATCCTTCACATATTGATCACCTATTAATCACTATCACTTTCTTGTCTTTCATCTTAGTTTCTCCAGCAACTTAGCTAGCTCATATTCATAAAAACTCTTAACATCCACTATTCAATCCAATCGTTTCTAGCCATTCCCGAGACGTTAAAACATATATCTCATTAGCACATACTTCCCATTTTTGTTATTCAAGGTTGTGTAGCTTCTATTAAATTTTTCAACTTTGGTTTTTTCAGCGCAGTCACGATGCACGTGCGTGCCCCATATATTTTTTTATACATATTTGAATAATCACGTGTAAGTTACTAGGGCGCGGTTGTTATCGTACTCTATCATTTATCTGAGTTGGGGGAAGTCATTTTTGGCATAAAATAAGTATACTTTAGAAGGCCTGCGTTGTGGAAGTGTTTGTATAGTAGTATCATGTGACCAAGTTGAATCTTATGATCCAATATGTGCTCAAGCAGTTAATTTTTGAATGATGAGCTTCATGAGCCGGTTACTTAATTATACTATGGTGTTGTTTGATATAACGTGCTCCAGCGTGTATTCATATAAACCAGTTATATAGCCGATATAGAGTAAATGAAGTATGCTCAGGAGTTGACCATACCAATTAATAATAGCTCTTCTATATTAGTTATCTAAACTTCAAATCAATCCTAAAAATACGGAATACGAACAACGGTAAGCATTAGAAAAACTACAATACAATAAAGTACTATATTATACTATTCTACTTGTTTCTTATACTCACTGTGTATGAACAATACAGTCCTCTTTTCTAGACTGGCTTAGTTCATTCATGAATCACTATTGTTCTAGTTTCACTAGCAATTAACTAGTTTACGTACCAGTGTTACTAAATAATTCAGCTCAAATGAATCTAGTGCCTTACGTGAGATCTGTACACTCATGTTCAGGTGTTTGAGATTAAAGAGATTTTGAGCGGATTTTGAGAATATTAAAAAGAATTCCATTTGGTTTTTCAAGTAAGTCTGTAAGTAGATAACTCAATTTCTTAACAGTTCAGTAGATTGTATCGAGAGATCAAATTATAGAAGAACATATAGAACGTATATTACTCATATAATCGTGTATCAATCATATCGCCATATCCATGTGGTTCATCTTATTTAATAGACGAATCATATGACCTTGTAATTTGAGCTGGAGGCAGTTTGTAATATATGACAATGACTTGATAATCAATGATCACCAGCCCAAATCAATAAGCTAAATAATTAATGAGCCAATTAATAAATCAGCTAATCAACCAGCGAGCTAAATCACCACCTGGAAACAAAAAACTGATCAAAAAGAAAAAAAAACCACTAATAGAATCATGAGTTAGTCACCAGTGGAATAACCGGTATGACGAATAATAAAGATAACCAGCATAACCAACATCTGGATGAACTAGATGACCAACAAGCAATAAAATAAAACCAGTAGTAAATCATCTTAGCCACGTAAACTGCAGTTACTATACAAAGTTTAACTAGTCACTAGTTCAACCAGCCCTTTTGGTTTTAAATTATCATTAAGTACAAACCTCACAAGATCTCCAAAATTTTCGCACACTTCACCTCATCAATCATCCCCTTATTGTACAATGCCGTCACTAAGGCACGGACCAACTGAACAACCTCATCTCCTGTTAGGTTGATGACGGCCATCTGCAAAACAGACCCCACTGTAACTCTATGAGCAGAGATGAATGTCTCATAGTACAAATAAGAAAAAGACCCCATCAAAAACTGGCAGTCCATTCTATCAGTAATCCCTCCATGGCCTGGGATAGTATCACCAAAATCTTTAATATTAAATGCTCTCTTCACTCCAGATGCAAAGAACCCCCCAAAAGGTGCGAAAAGAGAAGCAAAAGTCGAGAGAACAATCGCATGGAAGTATACTGGCTTCACAACTGCAAATTGGGTGCCCAAAAAGTCACCAATTATGGGAGGTAATCTATAAGATTGAGGAAGAAATACAGGATCTATAGCACACTGAACTTTGCTAAAGACACTTACACTCAAATCTTCTACAGGGCAAATGAGATAGTTTTGGGTACCGAGGATTCTCGTCAAGAGGAAACCCGAAAGAATGGTGAAACCCCACGCTCCTACAAAGCCTTCTACGGTTTTCTTAGGGCTGATGGCTATCAATTGGGTGCGACCAAAGGTGATACCACAGATGTAAGCAAACACGTCATTGACAATGACCAATCCCAGAGGAAGGAGAAACCAAAAGAGACCCGTCAAGATGTTGTTGATGATCAAGTGGGCTTGGAATACTACCAAAATCAACACCATGTGTGTGATACAAAGCTGTTGGAACTGCATCCGGTAATAGCCCTGTTTGAGGGTGGCCACAAAGAATACAAACCCAAGCACATAGAGACAGTACAGGAAGAAGCGATGGTTGGTGGCCAATGGAGTAAAGTACTTGTCGACAAAGATAAGGTGTTTGAAGTGGTGGATAAAGCTTTCACCGTCAAGATAGTAAGCCAGGGTGGCCAAAAAGTACCAACTGAGGGTTCTGTTGAGGGGGAGCTCTCTTTCTCTGGCTGGGCGCGATGAGAGAGCAATCACTTCCTTGAAAGTGAGAATTTGGAGAACCACAACAAGCCCAATGACCCAGATCGGACCTAGAAAGAGGATGCTGAACATGCCAAACACCATCACAAGGGTCCAGACAGTGCGCACAACAAAGTTTTGTTTTTTCTTGTTGTACTCGGTTGCGGCCTCTGTCTTTGGGGTCTTGGGAGTTTGAGGAGACCCCGGAACAGATCCGATGGGGGTAGAGGGGCCAGATACCTTTTTCGTGGGGGTTTTGGGCTTGCTGGTGGGCATTGGAAAAGGTGGAAGCAATGTTGAAAAATATAAATCATGCATGTGATGTAAACATGTTGGGATATCTCTTAGATAGTCAGTATCTTGTGATAGAAAAGTTATATTAGATGATTAATTGTTTGTTACTGTAATTCTTGAGTGCCGAGGCGTACATTCTATTCTGAGTTTGTCTCATTTTTTTCTCAATTGCTGCATAGCCTAGGCATGATTGAGGGGACTGGCTCGCTCACTTAGTGCCAGCTGGTCTATATACTGATTTACGTACACACCACAAAACAATTTTAACGTCCCGATAAGACCGAAAACTGGTTGGTCAGTTGATCCGGCAATTTGATCAGTTGGTTAGGCAATTTGGTCCGAGAGGTCGATCTGTTCCGAGCATGTGATGATATCAAGTATATTGATAAGAGATTCATACCTTGATCGATTCATTGGCACTCTTCAATGAGTAGGCGTGATCATACTGCCCATGTTCTATTTTGTTTCTGAGTCATGAGCATTCACCTTTATCATATCTCAATTCTTGTTTGAGCACTTTGGGCATAAGCATGGGCTAGTCATAGAGAACGCTTGATGGATGAGTACGGAACAAAGGTTGTGATATGCCTCATTCCATCATGTGAAGATTTTCATGTTTTCAAGTTTTTTTCGAAGCTTTGAAGCTTCAAAAGAGGAGTTGAGTACAGATGAGATGTATCTTGTTCAAATGATTATAGCTATGGTGACGATGTCTTCATAAGTAATATGACTTACAATAAACGGTGTTACTTTGGAGCACATTTGATACTGCCATCATTTTGCTTGGAAAAGTATGTAATGGGTACTCAGGTTGATGCACTTTAAATGGCAAAAAAGACAGTACACCAAAGCAAAGCGATTGCTGGGGTTTCTTTTGCTGAGTCTTTGAAGAGGGATATTAGTAGTCAGCAAGTTTGAGATGTTTTTATTATAGGAGACATGCTCATGGTGTAGAAATATAGTTATACACTAGATACAGTGAGCCTTTATGAAGTGGACATTTATGAAAAATCAATGACCTCAAGCCTGGGATGTTTCCGAGACTGAATTTAAGGAGAAGATAACCTGCAATTTAAAATGAATAAATATATCTGCATTGACTACGTTACAATCGTATAAACCATTCTATTTATTCTGTTTAGAGAAGAAAACACTATGTTGAACTAATCAAAACCTACAGCGAGCTATTGATAGCGAAGAATCAGCGAGGTCAACTCACATGAAAAGAAAAATACCGGCAACAGCAGTAAGACCGAAGCGGACTGACATTTTGGAGCCGGAGCCAGAGTAGGTCTCGACGGCAGCAGCTGAGGATTCGTTGACAGAAGAACCAAAATACGCACTAAGGGAAGAAGTGCCAGAGTTCTCACTGACAGCCACGCTCGAGTGAGGCTTGGACACTGTTACGGCGTGGACATCGGTGGTTGTGCCTTCACTGGTGGATGTGATGGTCACAGACTCGGTAGGAGAGACGGAACCAGAAATGAAGACGGTGGTTGGAGTTGAAGGAGATCCCGATACAAGGGTGGAAGAAGCAGGAGCAGCAGGAGTAGAGCCAGTAGACGCGCCCGTGGCAAGGGCACTAGATAAGCCAGAGGCAGGGGCGGTAGATTCTGGAGCAACTGGAGTTCCAGATACAGGAGTAGAAGCAGAAGTAGACCCGGCTGGGGTGCCAGAAGCTGGATTTGATTCAGCAGGACTAGAAGCAACAGGGCTAAAAGCTGTAGAAGCAGAAGCTGGAGTACCAGAGCTTTCGGCAGTCAAAGGGCAGTAAGTGGTGTAGACGGTAGTGATCTCGCCGATGGTTGTTGTACCAACAGTGACACCGGTTGGCACGGTTGTGGTCAGACACGCGTTGTTGCTGCACAGAGTGATGGTCACAAGAGTAGTGGCGATAGAGGTGAGGGTAGAAAGAGGAGTGGTGGTGGACTCGGCTGCAAGAGTGGTGCTGGTGGTGCTCGCAGAGTTGATCAATCCAGAGGTGGATGGGGAAGAAGAGACTGAGGAGGAAGCAGAGACAGAAGATGCAGAAGATGTGGACAAAGTGGTGGAAACAGAGGTGATAGTTGTAGAGGTAGAGGAAACACTGGAAGAGCTGAAGCTAGAGCCAGTAGATTCTACCGAGGATCCAGTGGAGCTAGACCCAGAGGAAGCTCCGGTGCTTGAAGTCGTCCCAACAGAGCTAGAGCTAGAGAAGCTAGTGGTTTCGGCTGAGCTGGTGGTAGCAGTACTAGCAATTGTTCCAGAAGTGTTTGATGTGGTTCCAGAAGAGGAAGTGGAGCCAGTTGAGGTGGAGCCAGTTGAGGTGGAGCCAGTTGAGGTGGAGCCAGTTGAGGTGGAGCCAGTTGAGGTGGAGCCAGTTGAAGAAGAACCAGTTGAAGAAGAACCAGTTGAAGAAGAACCAGTTGAAGAAGAACCAGTTGAAATAGAACCAGTTGAAATAGAACCAGTTGAAATAGAACCAGTTGAGATAGAACCAGTTGAAGTTAAGCCAGTTGAAGTAGAACCAGTTGAAGTGGTCTTGCTTTCAGAAGTGGTGCATGGAGAGGTGTGTCCATAAGAGGTCATGGTCACGATGCCACTGGTGGAGGAGGTTGTACCTGTGTGGCTGGTCTCAGTGCAGCTGGTCTTAGAGTGTCCGGTAGTAGCTGAGAAACTGTCGGTGCAGCTAGTCTCACTGTGACCGTGACCTGTCTCTTTAGGAACAGAGCTGGTGTGGCCGTGATCGGTCTCCGATTCCGAGCAGCTGGTCTCGGTGTGGCTGTAGCCGGTAGCAGTTGGGGTAGTTTCTGTCTTTGGAGACACACTTGTCTTCAGGTAGTGCGAAGTGATGGTCACAAAGGAAGAACACTCAGTACCACTGGTGCGGTACAGCTCGTGGCTAGTAGTGTATTTGTAACTGCTAGCACTGGTCGTCACATAGTAATGGTACAGGGTGGTGTCACACTCAGTGGTGCCCACAGACGAGTGAACCAGAGTAGTACCGCTGCAGTCCCTAGTGCCGCAGTTTTCGACAGAGACCGTCAGAGTAAAGTAATCCGTGGTGAAAACGGTGGTCTTGCCAACCAGAGCAGACGTTTCGGTTAAAGGACAGTATGTGACAGTGTCAAGGACTGTGTAGCTAACGTCTTTATAGACAGTGCCCACAGAAGTGGCCGCAGCAGCAGAAAGAGAAGCAAGAATAAGTGATAACCGCATAGAGAAGGGCCAAATGAAAAGAGCGGATGAGCGAGTGGAATCCAACAGAGAAGGCAGGTCTTATATATAGTGAGGTCGCTCTGTTTTTTATGCATGTCACAAGAGGCTGCATACAGGTGCATACTAGGGATAACTAGTCTCAAGCACGTATTGAACTAGTTAAAGGGTGGAAGTGTAAATTTTTGAAAATGATGTATAGGCACTACTTATTTGTGAGCTTTCTCCATTAATTGATCATTTTCTACCTATTTGGGGGTCTAGACCGCCCATCACTCAATCGCGCTATGCATATGTGCTGGATTCAAGTCTCACCTTTGCGCCTGCGCGGAGCACTGTCATAAGGCCAACTATAATCTACAACTCATAAGATTTCAAAAGAAAGGTAAAACTTGATATTGAGGGATATTGCATAGTCTGAATATGAGTATAAGTAGTGGATTTTGGTATGAATGGTTCACTCAAAACCACTTTAACGCCATAACTTCTCCTAAAAGGGTAAGATGAAGTGGTCTTAAGTGAGGATTCTGTTCCGAAAATAGAAGCGACCCCAATTGGGCTAGTCTACCGTTTCGCAGGTACTAAGTTTTCTACTCACCTACTTAAGCAACATCAGAACCTCCACCTACATTCCCTTCAGTGATCAATTGAGTGGACAGATAAATGGAAATTTAGGGATATTATCCATCAAAAGATTTCTTCCTGTCTCTGATAATCTAATTATAGCTTTACCATTTACAGTAGCACCTTATCCATCTCCTGTTTCCGTCAGGAATGCCGCCCCTCGCAGAAACGAGTCATCCCTTTCAGGTACAACTAAAATAGTGCGACCCTTTCAACAGATGCAGGCATTTCTATGATCAATATGGCTGAATGCTATCCAGCATAGGCTTTAAAGATAGATTCTTGCCTTTTTTTCTGTCTTACCTCGTAATTAAGATTTGAAAAAGGTTGTCAAGATGTAGGGATCTGGCTATTATACTTCCGTTTTGGGCGAAGATCACCACTCTTTTATATATCAAGGGATAGCATTTTCATTTGCTACAAACGAGAATTCATCATGTCTAAGACTCAGCGAAGCAGTGTACGTACAGGATAATCTTACTAAATCCATCCATCACATAAGCCTGTTTTAGTATATTGAGGTACTAATCTAAAAACCTGTCATAAAAGTCCCACTTCATCAAAAAATTTTAACACTCTTCGCCGATCATGACTCCATTTCCGTAAGCGTTTGACTTTTCTGAGACATTCTGAGGTAAGTCCGCTCGAACCTACGGCATTAGCGCTAATGCTGGATAAGGCAAGCTTCCTGATTCATTCTGCCATTTTGCCTAAATGGGAGTAAAGGCACCATCATAGTGTTTCGACATTTTTAGGGTTTTTTATTCAAACTTCTGGCTACATGGTTAGACTATAGTAAAATTGAGCTTTAATTTGTTACTCTATAACGTTACAAAATGATATATTTCTGTAAAATTTTCAACGTACTTTAAGCTTAGAGTATTGTTTCAACTGCTTATAATATGCTTCACAAGCCTTGAAAGCAGGGCTTCTTCTGTTGCATGTCACGTGCATTCAACAGGCCAACTATCCCGTGTGTGCAGAAAGTGAATACGGAAAACTGCAGCGTTCCTAAGCCTTCCGTATACTTGCCTAAGCTCATGGTGTGTATAGTACTTATACCTGAAATTGCGCTAACAAAAACTTACTATCACGACTCTCTTGAGAAATCATTGTACATATCCATACCAATCATTGAGACTTCAGTAAATAATTAAGCTATCTCTGGTAAATGATCGAGCTTTCGCAGATTAGTTCTTTTGAGCTTTATTATTTGAACCACCGCAAACTATGGGACCCGCCTAGCCATCCCCTGGGGCCCTAAGTAATTTCCAATTTAAAATGGTAATTGATTCCTCCAAACCGACAAATATTAAGTTGACGGATGCTCAATTTTAGGTGCCGGTACTTAGCTGTCTGCATTCTTGAAAAAGCAGACCATAGTTTTGTGAACTCTTGTGAAATTCGATGCCCCACTCCCTTTCAATAAATACACTTTTCCTTTGAAATTCAAGTATCGAAGGCTGATACAAAGAAATAAACAAACAGACCTTGCCGCAGATTGAGCGAGGCCATTCGTATACATTGTCGGAGCCCAAGATCACAATAATAGTCTGAGGGGAGAAAGAATAGAAATTTCCCAGTCACTTTCAAACATTAGAATCCTTCTACTTTTTGTTTTTTAGGCTTGTGTTTTTTCTCGTTCAAAGAGGCATTTTCAAAGTTCTGAATTAACCACGGAAATAGGATTATCTACAACTGAAGTCAAATAAGCTATAATACAAGACAAAATATGAGAACATTCCACTAAAGCAGCTCGTCTTTATAGTTCTGAATTTACTAATTTGACTGATTGACATAAGCTTGAAGAATTTATGCCGCAATGGATTTATTTAAGGAGTGCGTATGACACAATTCGTAGTATATTATGATATATGATACAAAGTCGGTTTAAAACTATAAAAAAAGAAACCCCCTCGCTAAAAAATTCATTGTTCATCACTCATCACCTGTAACGTTTTCACTTGGCAAATAACTGTCATAATCGTATTCCCCCCTCCCATCCCCCTCATAATCTTCTTCTTCCAATGCATCATATTGGCGATCTCCTTCATCTTCAGGTTCTTCCTCTTCTTCTCCTCCATTCTTTTCATTTTTCTCCTCCATTTCCACACGCATTTCGTAACATATGTCATAACATTCAGCCAATAACGCGTTCAAAGTGCCCTGGCCCTCGGGAATTTGATCTCCTACTTCAAATTTCCCATCCACACGCATGTCATCAATCAGAGCAAGTTTCATTTGAAACGGATACAACTCTCTAGTAGAAGAGATCCCCCCCATGCGTTTCACGTCCAAAAGACACCGACGAACTGTAGAAAGCTGATTATGGACTGGCTGAAGAGCCTCAGAAACTGGCTCAGACAGTTCCAAGAGCTTGTATATGATTGCATAACACCGTCTTAGGAGATACAACAAAAGAGTCTGGCCCTTAGCATAGGCGACTCCATTTTTGTCTCTAAATTTACCATCTACACGTAAATCATCAATTTTTTGTAACTCTTTTTGGTAGTTGAACAAGTCTGTTTCTCTCAACGTCCAGCGGCGCGTGACCAACAAGTTCTCGAGCGCAGTCTTAATGCGCACCAACTTGTCAAAGAGCGGAGCAAGATCATCATCTACAAGAGATTTTCGAGTCAGGACGTCGGGAGTAATATATGTCAAATCATTAAGTACATTATGACACTCATCAAGTAACCCATTGAGAACAGTTTGGCCCTTTTTATCCTTGATCTCTTTATCATCCTTAGTTAGAAAATCGCCATTTTCGTCTCTATGTTTTTCCAAAGTTGCCAAATGAGTGGCAAGTCTTTTCACTTCAGATGAAAAAGACAGCCCTTCGCCCTTGCGGGTAACCAACGCCATGAGCAGTCTTCTGAGCCCAATGAGGTCATCTAGGTAGCCCGAAAGTGCTGGCGACACTTGGTCTACGTTCATCTCTACAGTATTGAACTCTTCTACACAACGAGTCAATTTCTGGTTAAGAAGCTCCTGCTCTTCAGCAGCGTTTGAGCTGGCCGAGTCGGAGCCAAATTTGTGGTAATCCAGAGCCAGGATGATGCTACCAACCTCATCTAACCGCTCTTTGATAGGGGCCAAATCGTGCTTTGTATACACTTTACTTTCCACCAAATGCTCCAAAAGTCTTTGGACAGTCAGAAGAGAAGCATAGGTTGCCGGGGCTGTTTTTGTAAGACCAACCGTCATGAAACTCAACAGAAGAAGCTGGAAACTCTCATCCAAAAGCAGGTCCACCTTGTTCGAATGGCAAACCTGACCTTTACGAATCTCACGAAGAAGTCTATGTTGGGTGAGAACAGCATCATAAACGGATTTGACATCCAGAGACTTCATGTACTGCAGTCTGTTATTTTTGAGTTCCAGGAGCAGGGCACGAAGCTTTAAAAGCTCTTCATACACAGGACGCTCTTCCGGGGGAACTTCAGACAGATGCATTCTACAGTTTCTTGAGGGTAGGTTTTTCTCGGCTGGAGTTTGGGGTATCTGGCTGTGTGGGTTGATAGCAAATTTTATGCGGTATTTTATATATATGACATACCCGGACATCTAGAGATGGTTTACTATGAGGTAGGTGCCATATATACGTTATAAATAAAATATGATAGAGTGAGTATATTTCTATCATTTATAAATCTTAAAAGCATTTTTTTTCCTTGTTTGCTTTATCACACTAATGCTCATAATTGGATTATCTAATGATCCATTGCAAGCACCATGCTGGCTTGATGCTATAGCAAGAGCTATCTATGTCTTGTTGAGGCTTGTGCACCCTTGAGGCTGGCGATGCTTTTATTTCCAGAAGTCAAGCATCTATTTTTTGGACTTGAGGCATTGTTTTTATTGGTTGCGGGGATGACTATTCGGCTGTGCTTGGCATGTTTCTGGTTCACATATCTTCCGAAGTCAAAATCACAAATTGCCATTTAACACTTTGCTAATTCAAGAGTTAGTTAGAAATGACATTGGGCTTGGAAAATATATTTAAATGAGACCTTCTTATGGGGTTTATTCTCGCGGCTCAATGGGGTGTTTTATTGGTTATTCAGGTTAAACTTAGTGGCCAGTTGATTGATTAATAGATTGATTGTTTATCTGAAGATCAACATTCTGCTTATCAATTGATTGGTTTGTTGATAATTCAGTGTTATTCTGTCTTCTGTTATTTTGGTAGTGCTAATTTGTGATACCATTGAATACACTCTAAATCATATATACAATGAAATAGACGCTATTTCACTCCTAATGCCTCAAATGTAATCCTCAATTGCGTTGAAACTGATTTCCTTTACTATTGATAGCTAATGATGTCCATCCTAACTTTATGTACTTGCTTTTCTACTTTACTATATTCTTCTAACACTTTCAACTGAAAAGGCTAACTGTAATTTTGATGATTTTTGGTCGAGGTGAAGATCGGAGCTTTGATCGAGCCAATCAAGGATTGATTTGTGAGAGTAGAATAAAGACTGCCGGTGAATGGTTATAAATCATCTAAGCAATGAATCTAATCTATTGAAATATCTTTGTTTTTGAATGCATTAATTGTTTAGATACATTGGCTGTTTGCAAGGTGTATCATAGAAAATATACCAGGAGCTCATTTTAAACTTCAAAACCTCAAGAAAATGAGATTAAAACGGAAATTTGAATCAGACTTCAGCTTAGCCTGAAAATCAATTGATCATGGCCAAATTCTTTACTTGACCAGATTCTTACAAAATTCGTTTTTTCTGACGTTTTTTAGGGAATAACTACCAGAAGCTTCCAAAAAAGCGTGGAGCCAATCAGGTTTGACACATCCATCATTACTAAATGCAAAAGAAAAGATAGGGTGCCAAAGTGATTGGCTCAGGGTCTGCAATATGCACAAAATTTGAAGTGGTTTTGTGCTTATGCCAAATAGGGACGGGGGATAAAACGGTAGTGCTCGTGATTTGTCATCTGATACATTCAGCTCTTGCTGTCGTTTATCCAGTTGTTATGAGCGATTTATAGGCATATGCTAGTTATATTTCCTTTTACTGTCTTTATTTCGTAAGAAACAAAGTCACTTCATCAAGTTAGTTCAAAACATACTTGTGAAGATGTATATTCCACCATTCACTATCTCTGCTATGCCAATATAAAGAAACACTCTGTGCAAGTATATGCAATTCCACATCAAGGACCCCTAAATCACGCCCGAGACTGTAAAGTGCATAATTTAGCTCGCAGATGACTCAAAAAGCCGTGTGTCTTTTTATTTTTGCAAATAGGGGCCGGGCCATCTTCCATTTGAACGTTTTGACTATGTGATGCACACAAACTGATAGATTACTACACATCTCTATACAATAAATGGTTAACCTAAAATGAGAGTGTGTATAACAATGCGTCTGCTCTGATTAGGCTCACTCTATTTATTTTATCAACCTATTATAGTGCTTGCTAATACCCCCTGCTTGCTTGGCTTATGCGGGTTCGTGGTGTGTCTTAAAAGTTTAACATTTGACATCGCCCGGCCAATAGAAGTACTTCTAGAAGTAGCCCAAATGCCGAGATTCGTAATGTGCTAGTCAAATGTTCCCTATTGGATATGGTGGTCTTATGCATGTTACGCTACATGGCCAAAACGCGACTGGATCATTTCAACTGAAACAATCCGTCTGAGCGATACATACGCTGAATAGTCTACATTTCCTCAATATAAAAAACTCAAGCGGCCAATGACCAAATATCTAGATACTCCAGTAGAAAAATGTAAAGGAAAAAGTCAGTACAAAATACTGATATAAGTAGAAACAGTTGAACTGTCAGAACAAATGAGCTAATCTACTATCCAAGCGAGGAGCTGTTTAAATTGTAGAATAACACACGTCCGAATCCTAACCACAACGATAAAAACACCAATTCTAATTGTGTCCCTCGTAGCCACCGCTCGCCTTCCAAGCTTTAATCTCCTCGGCGTGCTCGGCCTTAATCTCCTCAGCCTTTGCCTCGTCTCCGTTCTTAGCAGCCTTGTACATCTCACCAACCCACGCAGGCTTACCAGACTTGGCCTTAGCCTCACCTTTAGACTCGGTCTTCAGGTCGGCCTTCGCCTCTCTCTCACCCTCCTTCTTACCGGCAATGTAAGCTCTGTACTCGTCTGGGTGCTCCTTCTTGATGGCATCGATATCGGCGTCACCCTTCAGAAGTTGCTTGATCCACTCAGGCTTCTTAGACTCATCATGGGTCTTATGGAACTCGGCAACGTGGTCGGCGTGGTCAGCCTTCAACTGCTCGGCCTTGGCCTTGTCACCGGCCTGGTAAGCCTTGTGCATCTCGTCGACCCACGCTGGTTTACCAGCAGAAGCCTTCCCCCAAGAGAACGCGGTAATCTCGGCCTCATGAGCCTTCTCAATCTCAGCGACTCTTTCGGCGTCACCAGCTTTCTTTGCGGCATGCAACTTCTTGACCCACTGTGGCTTGTGATGGTGGTTGCCGCACTTGGCAGCCAACTTCCCATCATGGAAGGCGCGCATCTCAGCGGCGTGCTCCTTCTTGATGGCTCTCACTTTCTCCCAGTCGTGAGCCTCCTTAGCAGCCCACAACTCACGCAACCACTGTGGTTTCTGGGACTCAAACTCAGCGCTCTTGTCCTTGTGTTCAGCCTTAATCTTCTCAGCTTTCTTGTAGTCGCCCTTTTTGTAAGCCTTGTGCATTTTCTTGACCCACTTTGGAGCGTCACCAACTCTCTCGCCAGCCTTGAACGCCTCATACTCGGCAGCATGTGCGTTCTTGATGGACTCAGCCTTGTCTGCGTCGCCGGAGCTTTTGGCAGCCCACATCTCCTTGACCCACTCAGGCTTCTCAAGTTCCTCACAACGCATTTCGTGGTGCTTCATATGAGGAGGTGGAGGTCTCAGAAACTCAAGCTCGGTGATAGCGTGGTCAAGACGATTGCATGCTGCATTGAGCTTAAGGAAAAAGATGAGAGTGGAGATGATCACAGCCAGGAAGAAGGCAATCTTACCAGCTTTGAGATGGCACTTTCTCCGAGGCTGAGTGACAGGAACTGGAAGCAGGTCGGTGGACTCGTTCAACAAAGGCTCATGGGCCAGCTTGTTGTCGCTATAGAATTTCTCGTTTTCCATTTTGTTTAGTAAAAGAGGAGCAACCTGCGCTTATATATCTTTTCGGGGGGGGGGCTTATGATGTGACGCATGGCTGCAGGTCCACATTGGGACGGGCTTGCAACAGGGCTTTTTTTTTAAAAAAAAATCACGGGCTTGCTAGTGGGATTTGATGGTAATTTTTTGAATGTTTTTTTGTGGATTATAACAACCTGTGCAGTGAGATTTTGGGTTTCTCGGCCTTTGCCTCCTCATCATGCATGCATTTATGCGTGCAATTCCCAGGTGAAAATAAATGATTTAGCCGGGATCTTTTGTTTGAAGCTCGATTATTGAACACATCAGCCTTGGGGCTAAAATATTTTGATCATGGAGCAGCCCTAGTATATGGAGAGACACATTTCACGCTCTTTTTTCAACTCGGAAAATGGCAATATAGGTTCTTGACAGACTAGTTGTCTTCACCTTATCTGCAAGATCAGTGACATAGAAAATTCGAGTGAAAGGTATCATTGGAACTACTTTAGAACTATTTAAACTTACACTGTGAGAGTTCATATACTATAATAATAAGTATCTCAAACGTTTTATACCACAAGCTAAATAACATGGCTATTCTACTTCCTGTAAAATTCCCTCGCATTCGTCATTGGCCACAGTTCGCGCCAATGCGAAGCAAACGGAACCGATTGGCCTATCAAAAACTATCATGTCAGAAGCTTGCTTGAGTCATTCTAAGGCTGACTAGAGCGAAAATACTTGAGAAAACTTTTCGAGAGAGCGTATACAAGTCCATTTGCCTTAACACTAGAGGTCGAGTTCATTCAAATGGTTTAGCGAAATTTGTCTTCAAGGGGTACAACAACCAATGGGAGGTTATATAGAACTCCTGATCAAACAAAGAGAGCAGATGACCGATGGATCTGACTAACAACAGTCGACGACACCAATTTACCATACAGCGCTTAAGTTCAGCCGTCAAAGTGAATTTCGGTGTCGGTTCAGTCCTACTGTAATTTGTCCCAAGCCTGAGGGGCAAATAAGGTGAAATTGCTGTTGCTTTGTTTTGAAGTGCACACAAGCTTAGATAGTGGTCAGAAAGCAAAGACCTACCAAAAATATCAGTTTGACTAACTGCAACGCTCTTCAGAGCCCTCTAAAGCCACTCAAAATGAACCACTTAAACCAAGAATACTGAAAAAGGGTGTTATATCTATATATATATTTAGACAAATTGATTCACACCAAGCCTCACTTAAGCCCTTCGAAAGTGCCCCAAATATGCGTTTGAATTATAAAATAATACCCATGAATCGTATCTACGACTTGATATATGGCGTTATACCCCGTATGGGGTGGGTCAACACCCACGCCCTCATCGCCACTAACCAAGCCACGTGAGCGTCCCTGAAACCTATTTGCTAACCGCACATGACTGAAAACGGCGAGTTCGGATTTCAAGAAGATGCAGCCCAAAATGCGTGAAAACCGGAGGAAACCAACTTTTGAGACACGAAAAAATTTTCATGTAATACCGAAGAAAACTGTAGGTCTACAAGGGCCAAACTTGATGCACGTCATTCCGGCACGTGACCTTGGTTCTAGACCCAAGACGCACGGCCTGCAGGTATTTAACATGGCGGGAAACACCTCAATTTGCTTTCGCGTTTTTTGAAATTTCTAGCTTCAAGAATCTTGTTGTTGTTCTGGGAGTTTTGAGTCAAGTTGTTGAAAATGTTCTATTATCCATCCATGTGCCTGAACATTGTGCAGTTTCCTCACCAGGACCAAAAAAACTCGCGTTACTTAATTAATGAAGAGTTCTGTGAGTCTCAAACCTCTCGAAACCCTCCAGAACAACGCCTTAATGGTCAGCAATTAAGTGGCTTGAGAAACCGTCAAATGTTGAGTCTCAGAACAAAGAGAGGCCGTGAAGATGAAGAGTTTGAAACTTTTGAAAACAGCGTCAGAAAGTCAACAAGCGACCCCCAGATCTACGGTCACACTGATGATGTGATGGAAGTCGATGAAATTCCTGAGAGTCGCGTTGCAAAACGCGTGTTCTTTGGGGGAAATAGAGGGGGTAAAGAGAGCGACAATTGGCCAGTATTTCAGCACCCAGAAGGGGGTTGCGTCCAGGTGACACCTCACGGAAACGTGAGAGTGTATAGAGAAGGCGAAGTTGAGGTGAGTGTGATGGAGGGCGAAAATAAATGGTGGTGAATTGCGGGGTATGCATCGGTTTTCTTGTAGGAGGGAGAGATGAGGAAAACCAGAGAGCAAAAAATCAAGGTCGGGATGCTATTAAATAACTATGTATATGTACACTATCAAAAAGTTACGATTTAACCTTCTTTTACTTCTAGCTATGTTTTATTAAGAGTGTGTAGAACTTTACTGGACGTGTCTTAGATCTGGAATGGCACGATTTCTGAGGTGAAATATCCAGAGACCATACTAAAAATGATTTTTCTTACAGGTTCTTCTTTTTGTAGCTTACTTTAAGATAAACATGGTAGCACTTAAGTTGCTGGTTGAAAATTAAACCATGCCTTGTAACAGAAGATTTTTGATATCCAGGCCCACGCCGCGGCTCCCAGTTGAGATTATAAGCACAATCCTTTTATTCCTAAATCCGTCGGAACTTGCAGATATATCGGAGATTTTTCCAGGACTTGTGTTGCCATTTCTATTCCGCAATGTGGGGTTTTCTGCTGATGAGCGCAACGAGTATCATGTAGCCATAAAATGCAATATTATCTTATTTGGAGCCGACAAAGAAAACGTTTGTTTCAGAACAGATAGTTATACTCTTTCCCAGATCCGATGGATTAAGCAGTATATCCGAAGAGTCAAATTCAGTGCTGGAGTATTTGGTGTGGCACCCAAACCTTTTGAAAAATGGCAAAGACTTATAGCTCTGCTTCCAAATCTAGAAAGTTTGGACAGTTCTGTACCAGGGCTCACATATCCCCGTCCATTGGTGCATTTGAATGCTAAAAATCACCAAGGAGAAGTCAATTTCAATACCATAACTCTCAGGAGATTGCTATTAACTTCAAAAGTTGTCACAACTCTTACGCTCTCACAAAGTAAATTTCCATATCTCGAGAAATTTGTAGAAGAGAACGTGCTATTGCTGTGGAAAGAGCCATATCCCCCTCATCTCAAAGAGCTTAGTATCATGCAGAGAAATAGGGAACACCTACCGGGTCTGATTTGCGTGGACAAGTTTTGGATAACAGGAACAGATGGTGAGGCGTACACTGGAGGTAAGCTAGTGCCTAATAAAATGAAGAACATAAAGACATTTGGCCTCAGATCCATAGAAAAACAATCTATCAGTTTACTGGATTTCCCAAATGTCGAGTTCGTGGCGCTAATATCCTCAATGTGTAGACACTTTGATGCTCAGGCAACCCAGAAGTTGAAGGAGTTGTACATTGTAGGCGGGAATCTTGCAGAAGTGCCTATTTTCAAAGAGATCAGGAAACTTCAGCTTTCTAGTTGCAACCTCAAGCTGATTGGCTCCGTCAACACGATGGAGTCCTTAGTCTTATTGGACATGTCGTATAATCCTCTCTCATCCGTGAGCCTCAGTCTTCCGAATGTCAAAAAGGTATTGTTGATAGAGGCGTCTTTGAGATGGTGTACATTAGACCTTCCAGCGGTTAAAGTACTTGAGGTGTCTTCCAACCCTCAGTTGGAATATCTTCTGTTGCGGAAGTGCCCCGAATTGGAGGAGTTGGTTGCTGACGAGTGTCCTGCTTTGGATTTTGAACGCCTTTTCTCTGAGGCTGTCAGTCTAAAAAAAGTGTCCCTTCAGGGCTGCGGCATCAGCCTGTTTAATCTAGACATTCTTCCAAAGTCTATAGTTCTGTTAGACTTGAACAAAGGCACCATTTCGGAGCTCCATTGCTCGAAAAGTCTTCCTAATTTCAAGACTTTGACCGGTTATTTCACTGATGTGAATTTCCAAGATCTAATGCATCTTCCCTTGGAGACTCTATCTGCGTGTTCAAGCTCAGAGGAGTTTCATTGTAACGTAGGTATAGGATCACTTAAGACTTTGAGAATATACTCCTATTACATTGACTCGCTCATGTGTGTTTTTCCAAAGCTCACAACCTTGGACCTCAGCACGTGCAATCTTCAAAGTTTAGATGGAATATCCAAGTTTAAATGTTTGAAGACCTTGGTAGCCAATGATGTTGGCTTGTTGATTTTGAGTGGAGATGACTTGAGAGGAGCCCCTATAGAAGTGTTACAGCTCGCACGCGCGGACATCTCTGAGGTTCGAGACTTGAAGGGTCTTCCATTGAGAAAAATCAGGCTTTGTGAGAATTCAATTGATACGCTCGAGGGGTTTCATGACCTTCCAGAGCTAGTGGAGTTGGATTTAGAGTATAATAAGGTGAGAACGTATACCCAGTTGAGAAACGTTCCAAACCTCAGGACTTTGAAGTTGGGGAATAATCAGACTGCGAACTCAAAGAGCTTTTTGAGGGGGAAGTGTGCTGTTATATATTAGCGTCAGCATTTTGTTTTACTTGTTGTTGACTCTTTTTTGACAAGTTGTGTTTGATGACATTTATTTGGTTCTTGTGATTCTTAGCTTTATAGAGAACCAGATCTATCTACGGGCGGACAGGTTAATGTAGCTAATTTGTACAAAGCTATTCAAGTGGTGAACCAGAGTAAGACAGGGCAAAAACCGCGCAAAAGGTAGACTAACATATTTACAAAATCATTCCATACCCTATTGAAATATTGAATTGTCACATATCAATTACTTACTATCATATATAATAGAACATTTTGTAGATCGTCTCTGCTGGTTGCGCACGCGTGCGCTTAGAAACTCACTTCATGTGAAACCAGCACATAATTCACAGCCATCTTAATGACTATATCTCTACTTTCAGGCTATAATTTTTGAACAGAATAACATGGCTGAACCAAGTATCCGAGACCAGTGGAATAGCTGGGCTGCAACCAGAGAACCTGCAAACAGTGGGTCCTCTGTAGGGTCTATGTTCTCTTCATGGAAGGATCAAGTCTCCGACTCTGCAAATACACTATACTCTCGGCTTCCTATTTATGAGAGAGAGGAGCAAGCTACTGAGCCCAGCTGGTTCCAACTTCTGCGTTTTGAGCGGATAGTGGGATTTTTTGCCTGTATTCTTGCAGCCGTCTTTTTCTTTGCAATGAGTTTTGTTCTCTTTCCAGTTTTGGCCTTAAAACCTCGCAAGTTTGGGCTTTTGTGGTCACTTGGTAGTCTTCTCTTTGTGGTTGCTTTTGCGGTGTTGAACGGTCCAGTGGCATATTTAAAACATATGGTTTCTTCAGAGAGAGTGTATTTTTCGGCGTTTTTTGTAGTGACGGTGATAACAACCCTATATTTTTCTGTTGTGGTTAAAAGTACAGTTCTTACAGTTTTTAGTGGTGTTTTTGAGATCTTGGCGGTGTTGTACTACACTATAAGTTACTTTCCGTTCGGGGCCCTGACTTTGAACATGTTGACGACCAGCGGAGGTAGACTGTTGATTGGGTTGATTGGATTTTAATATGTGGAGTCGAAAATGTGTGTATTCTCATTTCAGCGAGTCTTAGCATAATGGTTTGTATAATATGTCTTTTTCTGTTGTAGACTTTTGATTTATTTGGTCCTCTGGAGAATTAAAATGTATTGAGGTGGCGAGGCGGCGTTAATTCGTTTGAAGTACTCGCTGGAAGCGTAACTTTAAGTTTTAATCATTATTACACAGAATCTCTCAGCTCATCTGCAAGCTGTATAATTTACCCCACAAACGTCAAATTAATTGGGCAATATCATTGAGTCATATATAATTACTAATGATTTCATGTTACACCAAGCACCAATTTGCAGGCTTTTGATACAAAAATTCTAGTATCGGAAGCACTGTTCCGCGTCACCGAGCTGCTAGATTATAAAACGAGGCTAACACCAAACATACACTCATGTCAAATATCAGTTTGGAGACGTTCCATCATAATCCAGAATTTCAAACTAATGAACATCAAAGAGATGCCCCATCAGAACGTCGCTCTATTGAGGCTGAAAACGAGCAAGGACGATCTCTCATTTCTCAAATCTTACACCCAAGCCATGCATACCTTATAGTCTTAGCAGGATTTATGACCAATTTCATAGTTTTTGGTATTGGATTCACCTTTGGTGTGTACCAGGACTATTATTTAAGTCCTGAAGGCCCTCTAAAAAATCACTCCATGGCCACAGTCTCGTTAATCGGTTCTGTAGGCACATGTCTCACGTATCTTTTAACTGTAGGAAACAACCTATTAGCCCGGCATCTTACAGTATCCCAAACTATGATGCTTGGGTCAGGCATTCTTTCCATAGGCCTCATACTAGCCTCGTTCTGCAAAGAGCTCTACCAGTTTATTCTCACACAGGGGGTCATGTTTGGTTTGGGATCATCTTTAGCTTATATACCGCCCGTAGTTCATGCCCCTCCTTACTTTACCCACCACAGAGGTATAGCCATGGGAATTATCTTCTCAGGAACCGGTATGGGCGGCCTCACTTTTGCACCCCTAGCTCGTTATCTCATCGCTAGAGTAGGTTGGCAATGGTGCCTCAGAATTCTGGGACTTATCTGTCTAGCAACAACTTTTCCACTTAGCTTCGCAGTGCATCCACATTCCTCAGTTCCTCCTCCGCAACTCAAGCTCATAAACGCCAGGGTCGCGTTTTCTAAGAAGTTTGGTCTCCACATGTGTGGCGCGCTTTTGCAGTCTGCTGGATACTTGATTCCTCTTTTCTATATGTCTTCTTACAGCCAGTCACTTGGGTTTCTGTACTCACAAGCAGCGATTTTCATAGGTATAAACAATGCAGTGAACGCGGCTTCCAAGATCATTGTTGGTTTCTTTGCTGACCGCTGGGGAAGAATAAACATGCTTGTGGTGTGCTGTTTGTTAAGTACACTATGTGTACTGGTTCTCTGGTTGATTCCATCGAGTAAGACTTTCTTAAGTTTTGTAGTGCTTTACGGTGTGGTTTCTGGCCCTATTATATCTTTGCTTCCAACATGTATGGTGGAACTTTTTGGAGTTCAAAACTACCAGTCTACAACTAACCTTTTATACTTTTTTAGAGGGCTTGGAAATTTCCTAGGGTCTCCTGTTGCAGGTACATTCATTAAAGGAGTCGGGGCTGCTCCTAGTGATTACAGGAATGCTATTATATATAATGGGTGTGTATTTGCTGCCAACTGTGTGTGTTTTGTATATATGCGAGTGATTGTGGGAACTGAGAATCATTGGAGGTTGCGGCAGTAAATAAAGCTAATTTTGTTAAGCTTTTATCATAACTTAATAAAAGGAGGTGTGCCACTGATAAAGTGAATAGACATATTGTTCGCTGTAGGCTCTAGCCGTGTAAATTACATTTACGTATAACCAACCTCTTCTGTAAAAACCTGCTAATCTTTTCTCAAATTCCCATAAATCTAAGTGATTAAAAAAGATTCTTTTTAGAGTTAAAAGTTTAAAAACAAGTTTTGTGTACGGAGGGCACGATGGAAGAGTGTCTCCGGTGCCATACCACAATCATCTTGTAAGTCATCATAACATCCACGTCACCCAAATGGGCTTAGACACATTTCAAGTACTTACAAAACACACACGACGAAAGTCGAGCGAAGCGAGATTTCCTTCTGATTCATTTTGCCCGGTGACAACCCCCCATGCACCACCCCCACATTTAAATTCGTGCAGAAAGAAAATCATTCATTATATTGCACTCCAGAAAGCACGAAACCCCTCCGACACTCTCACCTACACACACTCTAGATCCTCACAGCCCATTCCTAGCTGAAATCCAATCTCAATGCTCTCACAGTTAGAAACCCTTCTAACGCGCCCTTTCAGGGTCCTCGTAGCGCCAATCCCCTTTCCTCTACTCCAAAAATACGCCTTTCTTATATCTCTTCTAGCGTGTGTGTCTTCTGGAACTGTCATTCTTTACTCTCTCTGGACCCCCTACTTCACAGATCATCTTGGATACTCGCAATTTCAGATCAACGTTATTGGTGGTATGTCCTCCATTGGCATGTACCTTCTTCTTCCCATCATAGGGAACCTTGCTGATGTGTACGGTACTGTTACGCTTTCTCTCATTGCTATTCTTGCCTTCCTGCCAAACTACCTTCTTGCTCTGTACGTTTATGAGGCCCAAAAAAGTTTCTACTACATGACATTCTGCTTCTCGTTCATTGGCCTTGGAACTAGCTGCCTCTACTTTGCAAGCTTGCTCACGTGTGCTCACATGTACCCCGAGAGCAAAGGCCTTAGCATTAGTTTGCCCGTCACATGTTACGGGCTCAGTCTGCTTGTGGCTTCACGTGTGATCCAGACCTGGCAGTGGCTTCACATTGAAGACGGGGTGCTCAATCTTCCACGGATTTTCCGTTTTTTTAGTGCAATGTACGTTTTTGTAGGTTTACTCAGTTATTCGGCTTCGTGCATTCTCACTATGCAGAAACAGGCAAGTTTGGTAACTGAAGAAGACAACCCTTTGCTTGGAGAGATGACAGCATCTTATAACTCTTTAGAGGACGTCCTCCAGCACGATGAGCTTATTGGAGAGGCTGATCTGGTGGCTGAAGTTTCACACCAAAAAAAGTTTAGTAGATTTCTCAGAGAACCGTCTGCTCATCTTTTTTTGGCAGCTTTCTTTCTTTGTATCGGGCCTCTCGAGATGTACATCAACAACATGGGTTCTCTCACTGTGCTTGTCAACAAACTCAGCACAGAGCACGTTCTTGGTGTTCTCTCGAACACTAAAAACATTTCCATCACAACACAAGTTTCGTACCATGCTTTTTTCTCCACGTGTATACGGCTTGTTATGGGTGCAGCCTCTGATTACATGGCTAAGCCAAACTCAAAGAGATGGATTTTCAAGAATGGATTTTCAAGGGTCTGGTTTCTTCTTATTTCATTGGCTGTGGGGGTGGTGGATCAGTTTGGGATCCAGTACATGCTTTCGTATCTTCTGGACTCAAAGACCGAGAATGTGGAAACCATGTTCAAGGTGATTTCCGGTGGAGCTGGATTGAGTTATGGTGGAATATTCACTCTTTATCCAGGAATTATGGCAAGTATTTGGGGGATTGAGATTTTGGGCTCTACTTGGGGGACTTACATGATAGCACCAGCATTTGCATCTATTTTATACGGTCTAGTGTATGCAAAGTTCTACGACTACTACGGAGACTATAGAGTGGGAGCAGTGTTTTTTGGAACGGGCATTAGCATTCTCATGTCTTTGGTTTTGACTTTCTGCACGTGGCGTTTCCACTGGGCAAAGAGGGGATTTGACATATTCTAAGGATACGCTAGCATATGACATCAACATACGCAGAGGAAATGAGTGCATATACTGAATTCATTATCGCTGTAGAATACTATTTATGTAATTTATGATCTAAATCTCATATACCCTCATCTACACAGATAACAGTTCGTCACGTATGCGAGGCGATAAATTACCTTAATTAAATAATCCAAGATCAGAGTCTGGGGCAGGGTGTATACACTTAATTTGATACCTTCATACAGAGCCATCCCTCAATTGATCAAAGAAAGAGTAAAATTCAATGCCTACTCGCTCTGCGCTTCCTTTGCAGTTTGGAACATCCCAATATTACACTATATGCAGAGGTGGACCTCACCCCGTTAACGGCAGTTTGAGACATTTGGCCTGACTCGTGTGACAGGTAGCGGCCATTAGGCGGTTGTATTATGATAATGATCTTATTGCTTATGAGTCTCTTGCGGAAATTTTTGCTGATAATTACAGGTTACGACTATAAACAAGTGATATATTATAATATAGTATAGCACGACAAAGCCGCGGTTCGTAGCACATAATACATAACTGAGGCGTGTCAGCTCAACGTCATTCTCAAAATAGGTCTTACAGAGTCTACTCTCTGGTGGAGAATACGATGACCTCTACCGGTGACTTCCTTCACAACCTCTCTCAAACATGGACACAAAACTTCCACAGTCTTCAAGCCCTGGAAATCTTCTAGAAGCCTTCCGAACTCTTCCAGAACCACATCTTCTTCACTTACACTTACCCCGCTCAACTCCTCTAATTTTTCGGCAGACCGGTCTGTAAGTACCTCACTACGAGTAACAAGCTCTCCAGTACATTCTTTCTTTTCGTGGGTGCGTCCAAACACATACAAGCTCAGAATGTCCATACAAGACACTTGCAACTCACGTACATAGTGTTCGTATCCTTTAAGAAAGGAGAGTTCGTTTAACAACAAAACTGCGTAGATTGAGCCCAGATACGTGTTTTTGAAGGTTACCCCACGAATCTCAGCCAGAGCACACAGAAGACACTCGTCAGCCCAAGACAGATTCGAATCTTTGGTGTTTGTCGCTATAATAGTTACCCTTTTGAAGAGAACAGAGTCTAGATACAGGCTGAGGGAAGCAACCCCTTCGAAAGCAGAGGCACACTCACGGAGTGAGCCTATGTCCAAATAGGATAGTGCATGGGAGAGTACTGTGGGGGGGAGATCACGTAGATTCATATGATGATCGGGGTGGTACAGGGAATTGATAGCAAATTTTTAAGGGGGAAAGTTGACTCTAGATTCTATAGATAGTGTATAGAATCTGAGCTGTATGATAATTTGAGTGGGAGGGGTAAGTAGTAGAATATATTGATATGTTCAATAGAATAAGACGTAGATTTCCAATATATCCCACTGAAACAGCCAAACACCTCAAGGGACCAAACCTAGGTATAACTCAACTCTTGCTCTTTTTCAGGAATCCCGCACCATTTTATTCCGATCTCCATTTTCCATGACATAACCGTGCAGCTTCTGGAGACGTGTGCTAAGCGCACCGCAAACCGTGATCCGGCTCACTGTGCGCCTTTGCGTGCGCGCAGAAGGTTTCAGGTTAGGGGCCCCGAACCGAGCTTCGAGTGATGCTCTTAGTTGGGCAGTCTTTTTTGCAGCTTCGATGAATTGTAGGTTTTCTTCACTTCGAAAAACTTGTTCGTTTACCACAACTTTGCGCAAAAAAAGCTTGTAGCGCTGCTGTTTCGGCTTGTCATGCTCAAAAGGAATTTTCGCCTTGAGCGCCTCTGCAGCATATTCCGGAGTAAAAGATTCCGTGTATTCCATTATCAGACTGACATCTGGTGATTTCATCGAGTCGGATGTCTCTTTCTCTTGCTTGGGCTGTGTAAATTTTGATTTATTGATTGGCTTAGACTTGGACTCCTCATCCTTGATATCTTTGGTTTTTCTCTTTTTTCTTGGTTTTCGGAAAAAAAGAGGCTTATCTAAACCGAAGAGCTCGTCCTCTTCGTCCTTTTCTCTTTTGCTCTTCGACATGCGGCTCATCTCGATTAGCTCTTCAACTATTTTTTGTCACGTGCGCAACGCGAAATATTTATTAGTACGCGTCTAATTGTTGTACAACTTTCTACTATCATATACACAATGACTCTGGACGTGGAGTCGCCGTCAAACTCGCAGGGCTTGCTTGCGAAGTTGGACAATCACCTAGACAGGATTGACAGCACAATGCCTGGAACATCTGCGTCAGATTTGGATAAAGAAAATGCCCCTTCTGCAAAGGGTGAAGAGAATATTCCTACACAGACTACTCAAGTGAGTGCCCCAAAAGTCACCTCCAACACCAGGGCTACAGAATGTATTCCTCTTCGGACAATAGGGAAAGAGAACGACCCAGACACGCAAAAAATTGATACTCAAAAAATAGACACTCAAAAGACAGACGCGTCAATTAACGCGTCCCGAGAACCAGGGGCTGAAAATTCAGTTCCTTCTGTTTCTGCAATGTTGAAGTCAGGAAATTTGTTCAAGAGCTCAATCATGGAGGACGATGAAGAGATTACTGCTGACGTAAGTGAGTATCTCCAGGATGAGACCAATGCTATCAATACAGAGATGATTTCTCGCCATAGTCGGTTCCAAAAGTTGTTTGCAAAGCGTGTAGAGCGTGTGCGGCGCTTAAATGAGATTGTGTCCAAAAATGTACTGGAAGCTAATGAGGAAGGGGGCGACATTACCGCAGAGAAGGTGGACGCATTTATGCGTGATAATCTTGACAACGGTATCGTTCAGTCCACACAGAAGATTTCGTTGGCTGAGAAGTTCAATGTGGATGATGATGAAGAGGAGGAAAGTTTTGATAGATTGAAGTTGGAGAAGGAAAGAAGGGAGAGGGAGGAGAGGGAGCAGGAGGAGAGAGAGATCGAAGAGAAAGAAAAGAGACATGATATTGATACACAAAAAATAATTGAGGAGGATGATAATGAAGATATTGATGAACCTATGCCTGTGAAACGCAGATCTGGTCCTAGCCTCTTTGTCGAGGAAGACGATGAAGGAGACGATGAAGGCGACGAAGAGGGACAACATCAAATCAAAGTTGCTGAGCTTGCTGCGAAGAAAAAAGACCAGCGTCTTATGGAGGAACTTGAAAAAGAAGGCCGTCTTCTTGATGAGCTTGAGGCTATGCTTGAGACCCACGAAAAGCTGGTCTCTGAGAAGACCCTGGATAAGAGTCTGAAAGAGTTGCTTGAGATTGCGGCCAAGACACAAGCCCTTTCTATGAAATATAGTATAGACCCTATAGTATATACACGAGTAGAGATTACTAAAGACGATCTTCTTAGTGATTTCAACTACTCAAATAACGCATTCCACCCAACCCAAAAGACAGTCTCAAGCCCACTCTCAAAGCAGTCTCAATTTGAGGATATTCATAATAGCGATACCGAAGACTCTGACGTTGAGATGATAGAAAAAAAAGAAGAGTCGAATCCAAACCCACTCCATAAGTACGCCTCATCATTGAAGATGGTTGCAACTGATGGCCAAATCGAGCTTGATGGTTCGGACTCCGATTCAGACTCGCTTTCAAAACTGAAGGTGTTGCTGTTGCGCGCCAAGTACGCTAAAAAGCGTGCTCCCGAAATTGCACTCCGCCAGAAGCGGGCCGAACGCGGTGCCAACTTGACTAAGTTCGAGTTGGCCAATATCATGATGCAACGGCATAACGAGGTGGTTAAAAAGACGCGTTTTGAGGAGGATGAAGAAGAGTTGGAACGTATGATGGAGGGGGACGATGGGGTGAGTGCCGAGAAGTTGTTTGAGACGGCTATGGCTTTCGAGTTGAGAAAAGGGGAGAGAGAGGGGGCAAAAGAGGAGGTCGACGAGGAGGCCGACGAACTGGATTATGATGGGAGTAGCGAGAGTGAGGCGGATAACAGTGAGCAGACAGATACCAAGTTGGGTGGGATCGGCGAATTAGAGACCAAGACCAGCTCAACTGATCAACTAGAAGCTGATGTGGCCAATTCAGAGACCGAAGCACACCCTCCCAACGAGGAATCGGATGAAGAAGAGTTTACGGAAATTAAGTATAATGCTGACGCTGAAGACTCCGTGATTCGTCCAAAAAGAGCTTTCAGAAAGGAGACTATCTTGGACGACGAAGAGGATGAATTCACTAGTACCGAAAAAATTGGTACCGACCAGCTCACTGATCAGATAGAGGCTACCAACCAACTTGGTACCTCGCTTGATGCCAACCAACTTTTCGATGCTGAGACCACCCAAGCTGGAGGTGCAACCCAGGTCACGCTCTCAAACGTGTTTCTGGCTCCAGGTGGGCTTACTCAGCAAATCAAAGGTATGTTTGGAGGTGTAGGAGACGTGTTTGCATCGTCAGCTTCTCAAGGCGTTCCACGTGATGCCGAGGTGATGGCCACACCAGGAAACGCCGAGAGCCAGGTTTTGGGCACAGCGGAGTTTTCTCAGAAGCAGCAACAAGAGTCTTTCGTTGTCGGGTTCGATATAGGAGCGGAGTCAGAAACCCAGATTGATGGAGGAGAGGGAGTAGGAACTGGGCAGGGGGAGCAGGTGAGCAAATTGGAAGTCTTGCTAGAGTCCAGTGATGAAAACGAGGACAGCGGGAATGATTCAGAAGAAGTCTTTAAGCCTAGAAGACTACTAAAGAAAGCTGATATGGATGTTAAGAAAAAGAGGTTCGAAAGTGAGAATGAGAGTGAGAGCGAAGAAGAGATTGATGAAGAAGAGAAGGAGCGTTTAATTATAGAGGCCAACAGAAGAGCTTTCAAAGAAGAACGCTTAAGGGAATTGCAAAACCGTCGTAGAGAGCTTGAGATGAAGAAAGCAGGTTTAGGGGAGATTTTGGAGCAGGAAGCCGAGGAGTCCGAAGATGAGTATGCAGGCTACGGTGGCCGTGATAAGGAGGATTTTGAAGCTCCTGATAGTGATGATGAGCGTATGATCGATGACGTGACCAAAGTGAAGCGTTCTGATGACGATGCTTTGAAAAGATATGTTCAAGATGAGGCAATTAAGGAAGACCAAGAGATGTTGGAGAGGTTGAAAAAGGACATGGAGAGTGGCCGTTTGGGCCGTAGAGGAGGTGACTATCTTGATGTAGACGATGGTGATTATGCGGACGAAATGGAGCGTCTCCGGTTTCTCAAAAGCCGTAAAGAACGACAGCGGCGTCTTTTGGAGGAGAGCTCTGATTTGAGTAAAAACAAAAAGACCCGTGCTTTCTTTGAGCTGATTTCAGAAGAGCTGGAGAGTGTGACTGTTGTGTTGGACTCGGTTGAGGTTGAAAAGTCTGGAGATAAGACTGTGATTTCTGAGGCTTCTGTAAAACGCCAGCTCTCTTCGTTATTGGACTCTGACGATGAGAAGATGGAAGCAGACGGTGATAGTGACAACGATCTTAGCCAGCTCAAGCTGGCCTCTGCATTTAATAGAGGGATGGGGGTGAAGCGTGTGAAAACAATCGGTGCGGGGCGTGCGTCGCTGGTTGCAATCGCAAGCTTCCGGTCGCTCCAGGAGCTGAATAAGCAGCGTATCACTGAGGGGCGTAGGGGGATGAAGATGGGTATGGGTGGGGGACTGAGAAGAATGGTCAAGGGTGGGGTGAAGACAAAGAGCTTTTTTGATAAGCTGTAGTTTTAGGGTAATGGACTAATGTATTATAGCGTTTTGTAGATTTTGCGTGGTTAGTGTGGTAAAGGCGTGGTTCAGTATCAAGCTCAGTGATAGTTTTTTGTTTGACGATTTCTGTATTAAGATGAATCTGAGGTTCTGTGTTTTTGGTTTTATCCGAGATGCGTTTGTGCCTATTTTGAGTCTGTTCGTGGTGCTTTTGTTATTGGTGTGTGGATTGTGTGAGGTATGTAATTTAACATATATCTTCAGTGTCTACCCTGTTGTTTCAAGATCTGTCACATTTTTACTCTGTATAGCCTTGAGGGTAAGTTTTACTAAATGCTGCTTCAGTCCGACTGCCTAATTGCTTCATAGAGCTTACCTCTATACTGTTCCTATAAATGTGTTTTAGTCACCTCTCAGTCTGAAACTTTCATAATATCAGCTTGGAGATATTCTTGATCATAAACAGTGGGACGCTACCGTAGTTGGGCACAAAGATATAAAGTTGCTCGATGGGGCAGGATGGAGAGTCCTTTGTATAGTTTTTCTATATATATTTTTTGACGCTAATATGTATTGTCTTTACAAACTCGATCAGAACTTGACCTCAGTTGTTTTGCGGTTCTCATTGGAACATCTTATTATACCACATAGAGTCTATTTTGCTCATTATAGATATAATGATTAAAGTCACATCACTGAAAATATTGAGTGTATTTTGTTTTTGTGTACTGTTCTTATGTCAGTTTACAATTTAGAGCACACAAAATTTGAAAAGCACCCTCACGGGGGTACACATACATACATGCCTTTTGGTAGGTGATCTACTGAATACAAATCCCAACATTTGGTTGATGTGCCACTGAAAGAGAAGAAAAGTGAGTCCAAAACGCAAGTGACTGCGAATTCTATGGTAAGGGACTCTAGCTTTTTAAGGAGAGTGGTAAAGACATCATTATGAACTACAAGTATCTAAATTGGTCTCAAGGATTGAGATGAGGGATGATTTCAACTTTTGAAACTTCACGAATTGAAGTCTCCTCAGTTAACTTGCAATTTCTGCTGCACCGTTTTCGAAGACAAGAAAAGTGACACTTGCCGAAACCTACCCTTACGAACATAGTTAAAGCCCTCGCAATGGCTCGCCAGCAAAAAAAAAAATCTGACCACATCTCCGTTAGCAGTAACCCCCTGCACGTCAATTGGTCATGTGCTTTGACAGGATGTCAAACAAAAAATTGAAAATCCTCAGTGTCGTCCTCGAAATTTTGTTTCCTGCGTAAATTACAGGTAAGAATGTTTTTCTACGATCTCAATACTTTGTTTTGTTCTTGATCATCATAAAGCCGCCTGAAAATTTGAACAGCCAGCCTATCTAAGACATCTTGAAACGGTTTGACCGTTTCCGATCATTAATAAAAATTCTCGCAGTATTCACTCAGAATTTTCAAAATATTTGGCAAATGGAAAGTGAGATTTGTACCCCGTTCTTCCAGAGCCCATCAACAATTTTCCTTATTGAAAGAAAAAAGTTTTACAGAATATGCCCTAATCATAATTAACTAACTATCTAAGGGTTCAAAAATTTGGTATGACAGTTGATTTGACACATGAAAATCAGGTCTAGGTATAAATTGCAATTTAATTACTTTTAATTAACTAAAGTCACTCAACAATTTGCATCAAATTAGAATTGTGCCCAGCCTCATTCATCTGTAGAACCAGGTTTGTGATGCATAAAAGGTATTTGCAAATGCAAAAATATCGCGACAAAGTTTGAATGATGTACTCGCTAAAGAGGTGAGTATTTGAAATACCATAGTCTGATTTCCATCGCCCTCTAAGAATGGCGCTACTTAATTTCTATTAATAAGTGTAACACCACCATCCCAATTTGTCCATGTAAACAGGTGCTGTTAGCATGTAGGTGCATGGCCACCTGTGAGCTTTCAGGGGCCGGCTCCAGACTGGAACTTTGAGGCTCTAGCTAAGTTTTAGCTGTGGTGCTCAAACTCTATGTGCAGCAATGATTGCCTCTAAATTGGATCTACTGGTGCACCGTGCTTTTTTCAGTGTTATCCATGCACATATATGTGTAAGATCTAAACATCCAAAATCTTGTATATTTAAAACTCGTGTAAGACTAATATATCATAGCTCTCCCAGTACTCCTAGAGCTTCTGTACGTTCTTGGCAATTCCGCTCCTCTTTTTCCACTCACGGAGTTCTAGAAGTGTGTAGACGCATCTCACGATAATTTTATCAAATTTGACATACTGCATCATAGCAACCCTGGAGAATAAAATTTACACACCCATTAACAATAACTACTATTCATTGGGTATTTTGATTTGATCTAAACACGCTGACCCATGGCCTTCAGCCGCATGCCCGTTCCTCTTTTCCCGGAGCGGGTTTTCTTCTCTAACCCTTATGCACGAAAACCGCGCGGAAGCTGCAGCCTCAAGCAGTATATAAGATACCATTTTCCGTACAGCAAACAACAACAAACACATCATTAACATGCTGAGTAAAGCTAGCAGCGACGATAAGCTGGTGTCGCTGAACACCGGTTACGATGAAAATGGGCCTCAGTTATATATACCGGAGGAAAATGAGGATGCACAGAGTGAGCTTTCTCGCTACCTTCTGAGAGCCCTGTCTAATAACAACAAGGTGAAACTTATGAAGACGGAAACTGCCAAATCGCTTAGAAGCGCAGGTCTTGGTAGTGATCCTGAAGCTCCCGACATCAACGCTCCTCAAGCTTTGGTGAACCCAATCTTCCCGGAGGAGTACACTCTTGAGACAGAAACTGGTCTTGTGCCTGTTTCGTCTCTTCATGACATTGGTCGTACAAACCTCCGTCTTCAAAAGACGCGGACTGCCCATCTCACACGTAAAGAGACAGAAGACGCCGAAAACCAAGATGACTTAGAGGAAGAAAAAAAAAGCCTGTCAGAGTTGGACCCGGAAATCGAATTTGTGACATTCACGGTGGGAGACCCGGAAAATCCTCACAATTGGCTGCCCACGGTGCGTTGGTTGTACACGTTGATACTTCTGAATCTCGTGATCGCCGTGGCTTTTGGAAGCGCTTGTATCACTGGTGGTCTTGAGTTGATCAACGAGCACTACCACGTGCTGACTGAGGTATCGACCCTTGCCGTATCTCTCATGGTCTTCGGTTTCCTGTTGGGCCCTCTTATCTGGGCGCCTGTCTCTGAACAAATTGGCCGTAGACCGGTCTATTTCATCTCCCTTTTTCTCTATGTACTTTTTCAGATCCCATGTGCTTATCTGCCAAACATTGGTGGTCTTCTTGCCTGTCGCTTCCTTTGTGGGGTCTTCTCCTCTTCGGCTTTGACCCTTGTTGGTGGTTCCATCGCAGACATTTTCAACCAGGAAACCCGTGGTCTCGGTATCAGTTTCTTTGCCTTCTGTCCTTACAGTGGCCCAGTCTTTGGTCCTCTTATCAGTGGGTGGATCAATGTCGGTACCAAGGGCCACGATCTTGTGTGGCGTTACAGATTGTTATTTTGGGTCAACATGGCGTACGCCGGTATTTCATGGGTTGCTTGTGCCTGTGTGCCAGAAACCTACTCTCCTGTTATTCTTAAGCGCAAAGCTAAGCGAATGAGAAAAGAGACTGGAAACCCTAAAATCATGACCGAACAAGAGGCCCAAGGTCTCCTGCTTAAGGAGATTGTGCAAAACTGTCTTTTGCGTCCTCTTTTCTTTGTGATCAGTGAGCCTGTATTGGACCTTATGTGCTTTTACGTGTGTCTTATCTACGCTCTTCTCTATGCGTTCTTCTTTGCATACCCTGTGATTTTCCTGGAGCTCTACGGCTACAATGACGGTATCACAGGTCTCATGTTCATTGCCATTCTTATCGGGGCGTTGTTTGCACTTTGTACAACGCCTGTATTGGAAAAGAGATATATGGCCATGTGTAAGCGCAGAACTCCTACTCCTGAAGACCGATTGGTTGGAGCCATGATTGGTTCGCCCTTCCCTGCCATTGCATTGTTCATTCTTGGTGCAACCTCTCACCACGGCGTCATCTGGGTTGGTCCTTGTTCGTCTGGTCTTGCCTTTGGTTATGGTATGGTGTTGATCTACTATAGTATCAATAACTACATCATTGACACTTACGCTCTCTACCTGGCCTCTGCGTTAGCCACAAAGGTGTTCCTACGTAGTGCCGGTGGTGGGGCGTTTCCTTTGTTCACCACCCAAATGTACCACAGACTTGGGCTATTATGGGCCAGTTTCTTATTGGCATTCATCTCTACGGCTATGATTCTCATACCATTTACTTTTTACAAGTTTGGCGCAAAACTTAGAGCAAAGATGTGCAAAGAGAACTATGCAATCGACCCTTAGTCTAATACCCCACTCTTCAAATCCACCACATTCTCTAGAATATTATACTATAACGTTATTATCAGCTTAATACATAACAGTAATTGTTTTTTGTAGAATTTCAAATATTCGTTATTGAATAACGATTAATGTTGCCTAGTGACGAGCGATAAGTACTTATGTGGTTACCAATTACTATACTTGGTATCCCTGCTTATTTGCTGAGCCTCTATACAGCAGGGAAATTCATTTGGTATTCAGTTGTGCTGCATGCCGACTAAAGAGTGAGGGGTATTGAAATAGCATTTTGTGAATGTTTCAATCTAATAAAGCATTAGGCTCTTCTATGTTTAACTACAAATACGTATATATGGTTGGACAGAGTTACGGTTCGGATCGAGTTTGATCTTTGAAGGGGAAATCTACATTCGACTGATGATCTAGCAAGTAGAGAAGGCGCAGCAAATCAATTTGCTTAACGACAGATACAGTATGTATTCAAACCGCTTGTGATTACTATTTCATTATTTGAAGCCGTAACTATAAATGCGGAAGCACGATTTTGATTAGCACAGCAATAAGCACTACTTTTCAAAGAAGCTCCGCTGTAGAATGGAAGAGCGCAATGCCATCGTTATAGAATGTCAGAAGAGTTTTCAATTCGGAACTTTAACTGTCTGTTTGTGATATCTGCCAATAACGCGGAAAGGAGAACGCATAAAGCTCAATAAATACAGAAACCATTTTTGGATAATGGCAATTTCATCGATGGAACACCTTGCTCTCACAAATTTACGTGACAAATACACTTTAAAGCCACAAACACATACAGTACAAAAACACTACAAACAAATGGTCACATTCATCACTGTATTATAATTGTTTACTCGAAAGTATATCAAACCAACCCCTTCTTCACCAAGTACTCACCAATCAACACCCCCGCACCAGCTGCACCAATAACGGTGTTATGAGACAATACCACCATCTTTACATCCATGATTGGGTCCTCCCTGACTCTTCCCACAGTAACTGCATAACCATTGCTTCTATTACGGTCCAATCTCGGCTGTGGTCTATCGTTCTCCTCCAACACCACAATAGGGTGCTTTGGAGCACTCGGACACCCCTCTTTGTAGGCATCACAAACGTACTCGCTCATGCACTTTTTGATGTCGGCCACCAGAGGGGCAGGTTCATTTTGAAACTTTAAGCTGATGCACTCAGTGTGTCCATCGCTTACTGGCACTCTGGTACACTGTGCAGAGACCTTGAGCTCTCCGTCCGAGAGTATGTTGAACCCGTCTTTAAGAGTGTTTACACTGCCTAAAATTTTCTTAGTTTCCCACTCAATTTTCTCTTCCTCGCCACTGATGTAAGGCACAATGTTATCGAGGATATCAATCCCTGGAAAACCAGGACTGAACCCAGCACCAGAAATGGCCTGCAAAGTGGTCGCAGTGATGTATTTGAGAGGGCCAAATCTCTCGACCAACGGCTTGAGAGGCGCAACCAAACCGGCTGTACTGCAGTTCAGAATGCACACTATAAAGCCTGGCTTTTTGGCACCAGCAGCATGGGCCTGTTTCAAACGCTCCTCGACGACTTCGATGTGGTCTGTGTTGACGATTGGAACCACAAGCGGGACGTCAGCGTGGCGTCTGTAGTTTTTGGCATTTGATACTATGGCCAAACCTTTCTCCAGGAAATCCTTCTCTATAGGGCCTGCAAAATCGGCATCGAGACCAGAAAAGACAACATCACAGTCCTTGAAGGCCTCGTAAGTACACTCGTCGACAATAACTTCTTTGGCATCCTCGGGGAGGAGATCAGTCTGTTTCCAGGTGACGGCTTCAGAGTACTTTTTGCCGGCACTACGCGCAGATGCACCAAGACGATGGATCACAAAGTCGGGGTGATTTGAAAGAAGAAGAATGAAGCGCTGACCGACGCTACCGGTTGCTCCAAGAACCCCTGCTTTTTTAACCATGTTGGGGGTTTTGCTTTAAAGTTAGCGCTTGAGTCATATGCGGTCACGTGATATACAGTATTATGTAACGCTACCATGTGGTGATGATGAGTTGGTGTTAATGAACGGTTGGCTGATTGGGAGTCAGTTCATATTCGATAGTGGCTTAAGTGGCGTTCGCTTTGCGGTGCAGATCAAGTGAAAGTTTTTAAGTGCATTTTCGTGAAAAATCTCCCTTTGAAGTGGATCTACTTATTCTAAGCTCTATGATAGATTTTCATCGAGTAGATCTTGTATAGGGTTTGTATATAGTACTGGGACTAGACCTCAGGGAGATCAGAAACATTTATGTACGGTACAGGTAGAGTGGAGTAGCTGTATCTAAACTTCCATAAGAAGGAAATTTTAAGAATTAGAAACAATGAAATAATGGCGCTTAAAATGTTTAGCTAAGTTGTAGCTCTCCGGGAGAATCCTCTCACTCAGGCGAATATTTGTGAACCGTATAGGCGTAGGATAATTTGGTGAAGATAATGAGTCTCTTTTTGAATTTACGACAGTCCGATGTGTATCCGCGAGGCGAATGAAAGTATTCGGCTCCTTCCAGAACCTCGTACGAGAGAAATACTCTGTTATGTGAACTCCCTAGACCTGCCACCCTCTCAGAACCAAAACGAACAATACACAGCGCTCCGCCATAGCCACTGTATCATTGAATGATCATCTCGAAGCAGTGCATTTTAAGGGCAACTATAGTTTACAGTATTTGCCGCCAATGAATCAGGAACGGTAAAACAGACAAGCAAAACAGTAAAATTGAGAGACAAAAATCTCATCCCCCGATACAAAAAGTGCTTCTGCGCAATAGGACAACTCTTTACTTTTCGATTTACTCCTTTTCTCACAACGCTGGGCTCTGCACTTCGTCCCGGGTAACCTACATAATAAATCAACAACAACACACTTCTCAACTACATCATGTCCAACTCCGACTTTCTCACCAAGGGCATCGACCTCATAAAAGACGCAATAGAGGCCGATTCGGCCAACAAGCATGAGGAAGCTTATAAGCTCTACTACAATGGGCTAGACTACCTCATGCTTGCGCTCAAGTACGAAAAAAACCCCAAGACCAAGGAGATCCTACGAGGCAAATTTCTGGAGTATCTTTCACGTGCTGAAAAGCTCAAAGAACAGATCGAGAAAACAAGTAAGAGCAGCCAGGCGGAAAGTAGTCCTGGTGGCGGCTCAACAAAAGCTAAATCAGCAGGGGACGAAGACGACGAAACAAAGAAACTCAAGTCTGCTCTTGCTGGATCTATTCTTAGCGAGAAGCCCAATGTGAAGTGGGATGACGTTGCTGGTCTCGAGCCGGCCAAAGAGGCTCTCAAAGAGGCGGTGATTCTTCCTGTTCGCTTTCCTCATCTCTTCACAGGAAAACGTAAGCCGATCACGGGAATCCTTCTCTTTGGTCCTCCTGGTACCGGTAAGTCGTTCTTGGCAAAAGCAGTGGCAACAGAGGCCAACCTGACCTTCTTCTCTATATCGTCGTCGGACTTGGTCTCCAAGTGGATGGGAGAGTCCGAGAGGCTTGTTAAGCAGCTTTTCACAATGGCCCGTGAGCAGAAACCTTCGATCATTTTCATCGATGAGGTGGACGCGCTTTGCGGTCCCAGAGGAGAGGGGGAAAGCGAGGCTCTGCGCAGAATAAAAACTGAGCTTTTGGTTCAAATGAATGGCGTAGGGAACGATGCATCTGGGGTTTTGGTTCTAGGTGCAACCAACATCCCATGGCAGCTTGATGCTGCGATTCGCCGTCGATTCGAAAAGCGTATTTACATTGGTCTTCCAGACTTGCAGGCACGAATCAGAATGTTTGAGTTGAACGTAGGTCTGACGCCGTGCTCGTTGACGAAGAGTGACTACAAATTGCTCTCGGAGATGACAGACGGGTACCTGGGATCGGATATTTCTGTTATTGTCAGGGATGCGTTAATGGAGCCGATTCGTAAGATTCAGTCTGCAACGCACTTTAAGCGAGTAAACATTGATGGCAAGGAGAAGCTCACACCGTGTCTGCCGGGCTCGAAGGGGGCGGAAGAAATGAGCTGGATGGAAATTGAAGCAGATCAGTTGAAGGAGCCGGAATTGGGTTTGAAGGACTTTTTGAAGGCGGTAAAGACAGCCCGGCCAACAGTGAATAAGGAAGATTTGCAGAAGCAGGATGACTTCACGAGAGACTTTGGGCAGGAAGGAAATTGAAGAGCAGAAACGAGCGAAGCGAGTTGGTGAAAGTCAGTGAATGAAAGCAGTGGCCAATGAGTGAAAGGGTTGGTTTTGGTAGTTGGTACAAGCTAGTAAGTCCTTGGTTGATCAAGCCGATAAGTCCAATGAGCTGAACAGAACTCAATTGGCCTGATGTCAAAAAGTTGGTCGACACTGAACTCCCTACAAACTTGTACATGCGTATTCTTAACCGGCCCTGCGGATCACAAGCTAGTTCCGTGTAGATTGATTGAATCGGCATAATCGATCTACTAGGTAATCATCATCTGTTACAGTTATATTTTAGGACCCAACTCCCCATTCCAGCAAAAAATTTCAACTGGTATGATTCACCAGCTCAGAGTCTAAGTCAGCTATCCAAACTTAAATAAACATATTCATGAGTGAATAGATAGAGATTTCAATCTCAAGCATGGCTTAGAAGACATAGAGTTCGAATTTATGTTAAAAGTACATTTGTAAAGAAAAAAAATACTACAAAAGCTATCATCATTAATTATCATTATAAGCAATCAAACAGTCTCAACAAACTCTGTGCTAGACATCTTCTTGTCGTTACTAAAACTAGTCTCTAACACAGCGGCCTGCTTTTTTCTCTCCTTAGCCAATTTCACAGACTCCTTAACATTAAACCCGTTGGTCAACACCTTCTGGGTCTCCTCCAACTCCAACCCAGCCAATTCTGGATACATAAAATAAACACCAATATAAGAAATGAAAATCAAACCAGCAAAAAACGCAAAAGTTCCAGTAGGAGTGATGTTCTCCAACATGGTCAAAAACGACGCAGCAATCACCAACGAGCCCACCCAATTGGTGGCCGTGGCGAAGCCACTCCCTACACCTCTCACAGACTGAGGGAACATCTCAGACTGTTGCCAAGGAACATTACCAATGCCAATGGCATAACTAGCAGCAAACCAGATCATCGCGATGATGATCACGATGCCCCAGCCAGATATACCGTCGCCTGTGCTGACAACAGCACTGTTGTTTGAAAAGTCAATGTCGAGGAAGTGGAATGCAATAGAGCAGAGCACCAAAGCACCAATCATACCTGGCATAGAGAAAAGCAACATCTTTCTTCTTCCAACCTTGTCAATGATAAAGAACGCAAAGATCGTAAAGAGAAAGTTTGTTCCCGCAATGATGGTAGACACGGCAGTCGAGTTCTTGAAACCCACAGTCTGAAAGATGGTCGCACTAAAGTACATAAGCGAGTTCCAGGACGAAAACTGCTGGATTCCCTGCATACCGCAGGAGATCACTAATGCTCTAAAGTTCGAAGGGACGGTGTGAATCTCCTTGATGGCGTTCCATGTCTTCTTGAAGTGCAGGTCACCTGGCACAGAAGTGTTGATGCGCTCAAGCTCCGCGATCTTCGCGTCGATCAAACTCTCATCGACGTCAGGGTAGATCTTGAGTAATGTCTTTTTGGCATTATCATGCTGTCCCTTGAGCAAGTAATATCTAGGGGTGTCTGGTAGGAACAAAAACGACACCATCTGCAACACTGGTGGAATCATAGACAAGCCAACAAGAATTCTCCAGCCGCTGTTGACTTTCTCAACACCTGCACCAATACCATAAGCAATCAATTGACCTCCAGTGATACACAAGACGTTGATCACCACAAGTCGGCCTCTCAAATTAGAAGGTGCCATTTCGGATATGAACAATGGAGCAGTAAGCGATCCAATACCAACACCGAGACCCATTACAAGACGACCACCCATCATGACGCCGACTGTGTGGGCACCAGTTTGCATAGCACTACCAATGATAAAAAGCACATTCAGAAAAATAATGATAGGCTTTCTACCCAAAATATCCACAAAGAGGCCAGCAAATATTGCGCCAATAAGGGCACCGAGCGACGTGGCTGAGGTTATAAGCTCTTTCTGGCCATAGCTAAGCTCTGAGCCGTCCAAGTCTTTGCCAATGGCAACCAAGGCGGAGGAGATGTAACCTGTGTCATACCCAAAAAGGAACCCAGAGATCGAGGCCACAAATGTAAGCACAATCACAAGCGGCGTGACACTGGAGTTCCCAAAAGTGAGAAGCACCGAAGAGTTTTCAGCAGCCGTGCTTTCCTTAAGCACAGTTTCCTTCGACTCTTTTTCAGACATAGGAGTTACTATAAGAGAGTTCAATTACTGGATGTGGAGAGGAGTGGTGACCTAGGGATTTGGTCTGAGTTATATAGCGCACCTGTTCTCGGGGCAGATATGCATGTCGACGCACCTTTTTATCTGACCATGCACGTTTGGAAACATGGAAAACTCTAGAAACGGATCGAAGGGGGTCTTGTGATGATAATAATTAGAACTGATAGATATCTACTTGTTCTGCGATTTTTTGGGATCCCTGTTGGCCTTTTGCGATTATCCATAGTTCCCACGGACTTTGATAACGTGTTTTTCGGGGTAAAATCCTGCTGCATGATACGGAGGCAGCATTTCCATATCAGGAAATTTCCTCGCGTATTTGCCGAAAATTCCTTTCTTGATGTGGTTTCCTCGTAGCAACCACTAATCGTTAATCACTTTACTCATCAAGTGACGTGTTTTGGACAATTTTAAGAAGGTATTTGATTGCTATATGTTTAAGGCGCTTCGGTGCTTTTGATTGTTCGTAATTTGAATGATTCTGGATGAATTTGTGATTTCTTTTTGTGGAATGTCCAACGCGAGCCAGGTGTGCTAAGGAACTATAAACTGTGGGGAGTTCTCCTTTATTGTTAAAGATCTCACTTTCTTCGAGAGTTTAATGGTTATCTATATATCTGTTATATATATATATTATCATATGAACCTCATCTGTTCTGATGTTCTTAATTTTCAGATTCGAGAAGTTTCCTGAAACTTAGACGACCAAGAGGATCATGTGATGAAAAATCAAAAAATAGATAGGCCAAGTTAAGGAAGAGATCGTGTGATAAACGAACTTTAAGTTCTTTGTGTGTTATGTGTTATTCTTGAGAATTTTAAGGTTGTTAGTTTTACTGTGGTGGAGACGTTCATGTACAGTTGTTCACAATCTATTGAAGATTTAGGTAACCTCTATATCCTCAGATCTGAGTAAAATGTATATATACAGCCCTCAGTTGAATGTATGCTTTGAATTGTGATAACTCATGTCTTTTTTTACGACCCATTTCGGAGTTTATGTCAATTTTCAAACAATTTATTGTTTGTGCGGCTAGCTACTTGGTCAGAATCGTAATAACAAAATGCTCAATAAAAAAGGACTATTTTCAATTGATATTCTTTAGATGTTTGTTTCCCAATAAATCACCATTGATCGAAGTGAGGGTTTCGCGTGGAGCATCAATCAAGGTGCCCTCTTTAAATCAGGGATTTCTGCTTTGGAGAGCCCTTTCGGAGGTGCTGCTTTGGAATGAGCAGACATTCTCTGTATGATCTCATTTTGTCTTTATAGATGTGGGTTTCTATATATGCGGTATCTTGTGTTCTCACCTACACCCAAACTACAATCCCCCAAACTGCTTGATTGTCAAAAATGGCTCCCGCACCTCGCTATCCCAGATTTAAGCCTTTAATCACTACCAGTAGCTCAAATTATGTATACGCTCCATCACTGAGTCTAGATCTATATTTAGTCTCACTCAAGACACTGAGCATGTCCATCGTTCACACACAATCTCCCTACTTCTGATTCTTAATGATCTACAAACATATGTGAAATGTTCTTGAAGAAGAAGCGCTTCATTATCCAAAAAATCACTGCTCTTGTAATGACTTCTGACTACCTTGGGCATCGCAGGACAATAAGACCAGCCCAATCTCACGCGGTGGTAGGTTACCAGAAAAAATGGAGACACATCTTCACCAGAATCATATATGAAGAGAATTTCTTTGACAAGAAGAAAGTTCGAATCTCATTCTAACCCTGTACATGCAATCCTGACACACGCAGGTACGCATTCTTTAGATCGATAGCCACACCTATATAAACACGAAGTTCCAGATACAAACACATACATACGGGAATTTAACTACCTGCCCAAGTCTTAGCTTTGCCGCTAACTCACCCGGATATCGTACAGCCCCATCCACCTGACTTGCCCAGCTATCCGTTCTGCAATTAAATTTCAAATCACGTACCACAAGATGCCCCTTTCTGTGAAGCTAAACCGGGTGCACCTCGGGCTCCGTGGGCGTTTCTGGGCCACTGTTTTCAGATGGAGGCTCAACGACTTTGTGTGTTGTGTGATTCTTCTCATCATATATGGCATAATGTACAATGCGCCTCCCTATGAGCGTGAGTTCTATGTCAATGATCTCTCCATAAGTCATACATACACGGTGCACGAACGTGTGACAACCGCAGACCTCTTCATATATGCGATTCTTGTGCCCGTACTTGCAATCATCATCATGGGATTGTCTCTCACAAATGAACACAGAGTGTACGTCACGTGGATCTCTTTCATGGGCTTCCTCAGCGCAATGCTGGTGAGTTCCTTTCTTACAGGTATGCTCAAAAACTGGATTGGGCGTCCTCGGCCCGACTTCATCTCCCGGTGCCAACTCAGGGACGGCATCAAGGAAAACACATACGTACTTCCTAAAGACGCGTGCCAGCAAACAGACATGGACCTTCTTCTCGACGGCATGAGGCTGTGTCCTTCTGGACACAGCAGCACGAGTTTCTGTGGTCTCGGATATCTTACTTTCTGGATAGTGGGCCAGACCTTGGCGTACCATAAACGTGCAGGGATGTGGAGAACGTGTTTTGCTTTTGTTCCCTCACTCTTTGCGGGCTTGATTGCGATTTCTAGAACAGAGGATTGGCGCCACCGGTATTCTGACGTAGCTTTGGGAAGTATATTGGGAGCGATCTGTGCGTACTGGGGCTACAAGCGTAACTTCCCAAATTTCAACACAAACTTGTGTTATTTGCCTTGTCAACTCATTGAAGAGAATGGGTTGGAGAATATAAAGGTGACGGACTTCGACGATGGAGAGGAGGAAGAATACCAGAGGGCGTATCAGGGGGAACTTGATCTGAGAGTATAAAAAACGAATAAATGCGGGCGAAGCGAGCATTCGTTCAACTTTTTGTGCTCCTATGGGGCTTAAAGCATTCATATGAGTAGCAAATTGTTTACTGGGTTTTTTTGTATCACAAGTGAGAACAGAATACGTATCATTCGATGAGGGCTTTCTCCTCCCATGCTCAGAGAGCGCATATTCTATCTACATAGAGCTTGAGCAATGAGTACCATACTTTTGATTCCTAACTTATTTGTATGCTAGCAAACATTATGAGAAGCAGGAAAAAAGTGCGGCTTGTCCAGCTTTTTGTATTGTAATTACCTCATTTGAGATCGCTGTACGAGCTCTTCTCATTCCCTGGCTCGTGGTTATGTTTGATCACATGACCTATTTGTGTACCGCCTATTTTTCCGCGCGTGAAATATTCAAAACTCGCTCAAAAGTCTTTTCTTGGACAATCAAGACTACCCTGTGCTCAGGAACTGGTTAAGAAGGTTCTTCGAAGCTACAGTCAAGTTACCCCTTTCATGAATCTATTCATGCATGTCCCATAGAATTAGCTTAAATAGAGTCACAATAGCTATAGCATAACTTAGCCACTCACTCTCTGTTCAACATATTTCAATACTTTCTACTTGCTGCAAAACTAGTTATCTCAGCTATGGTTCTACGTGTTCTCAAGGTACCAGGTATTTACACCATCTCTGGACTGTGATAATCCCTGCAACACCTTTTCTCCTTTAACAATAGGCGTATATCTTAATAGTTCACCCTATTTTGTGTGTTATTCGGTCTTTGCACCATGCATTGTCATTCACGTTGTTTGCCTTGAAATGTAGAGCAAGCATTAGAAGTAATATTTGCCTATATATAAATGTAAATATAAACATATACTGAGTCGAAAATCACGCCATTGCCGCTATCAACTGGAAACATGCCAACTGCAGTTTGACGTAACTCATGGTACCAGCCTTGCGGATCAATGCAAATCGAAATTGAAAGATGAACAAGATCTTACTATCCAATTATACCGTTTAATGCTTGCTGAAACTGTCGAAACGCACTCTGTCGAGAATGTCATCCTATTAAAGATCTTTTACAAGCCCCGAAAAAGAACCCTTCTCCAGACAGGGAAAAAAATGGAGGTGTTCTTAAAAGATGGGCCTCTTTATGTGCAGCTTCGTGTTGGTCCCGAAAAAACTTCGATAAGCGTTCCTGTTGATTTCTCCAAAAGCGGGCTTTGTTTGCCCTTTGTGGAAGAAAGCAACGTCACCTCAATTACGTTCGAGGACGCCTTTCATGATCAAGCAGATATCACGATCGATGACGTGCTGTTTGTCCCTTCCGAAGAACCGTATCTCGGGCTCTCTTTCGAGAACCCCGAGCTAAACCTATCTACGCAACTCAAGGATAATGGCTATATAGCACACAATACAGTTTTCTTCAATAATAGTCAGTTTATGGCGTTTGGATTGAAAGCGCGGGGGAAAAAGGTGAGCCCGCAAGAGAAGTTTCAGCTCTCTGAAACGTCTCTGAAACCAAAATTATCTGAAGAATTCCCCTTATACATTGATTTTGGGAGCCCTGATTTTTGCATTCCCGATTTCGACATCTTTCGTCTGCTTACACTGGGATTCACCTATCAGAGTCTGCTATCAAAATTTGTAGGCAACAAGCCACTCTTGTACTCCTACGATGAAGACAAGAGGGAATTCGAAATATCGGGACTCGAACTAAAGCTAACTCAATACCACTTGTGTTCTCCTGTGTTTCTACCCAACGGCGGTGCGTTCAAAAAAAGGCGTTTGTTCCAGAAAGCAAAGGACCAAATGTGTTTGAATGTAGACTACACGCCAGGCAGATTCATAATTGGTTCTCAAGCGTTTTTATCTTGTAATTGTGGATTTGACTACGATGAAGAAGTAGTGGTTCATCCTGAATTTGAGAGACATGTGTCTCATGTATCATCATAATTTACTACTTATTGATGACACATTATTGGGGAATTATGTATCGGGTCTATATAATAAGAAGAACAGTCTGGAACATGTAGATCCATGCATTTGCAGTCATATGATATGCTACGCTTGGAGATCTAGTTGAAATTAGTCTATGTATGTGCAGTAAATTATAATAGGTGATCTTGGCTGAGTCATAATTGTAGCATTGGGAATTTCAGTAGATCTCGTTCGTCAATCGTCTCACCTTACCTTCTCCTATTCTATTTGCCTGATGGTGCACGTACGAAAATCACTTTCGCAAGCTTTAGTATACTATCATATATACTGAAGTGTTTTAAGTTCTTTATTGTATATTGCTCTTTGTTTGGGCCTACCTCCTATAGCATTATCCTCGCACCCTGTGGTCAACAAAAGAAGTGCTTTCTCCAGATATGATTTGAATTATCGATTTCTCTTTGTTAAAAATAATACACACTATAGTAATTTCAAAGATGCTTCGAGCAGAGAAACTCGGCGTTGGCTGTGCACAGCCGACCCTAGCGCAAACTCAGTTCACCCACTCTGGGGATTAATTCTATATAAATGAGTCTGAACCTGTATATATTCAACACGTTTCCTTTCTTCATTTCTCAACCTAAATGACGGTTAACCTATAAATGGTTGGTTATTCGAACACTGTCCTTTTTTGACAGTTATCTCAACAAGCTGCGCATTTGATATGTATTTAAGGGATCTTGTTCAAATTGAAAAGCGATGAAATCTACAATCAGCTAACAACAACCTTTCACTAAGGGTATCACTGAGCTCGCTACAAGGTAGAATTCTTGACAACCCGAACTATTCTGAGCCATGAAGGACTGTGGTGAAATTCGTGCAGGAGTATCAATCCATATATTGAGCTTACTTCTACGGAGGCAAAAAGAAATCAATAATTCAATACGAGAATATATCTTCTATATGACAAAGATAAAACTTCTTCTTCAGGAATTTCTGAAACCGCCTCGTTAAAGCTGCTTCACAACTTTTCGCCTGTCTCAACTCATCGCAAAAAAATTTTGGCATAATTTTCACTCAAAAATTTTCCCCCAATGTCTGAACAAATCGTTCCTATTGCCACATATAATCTTGCGTTGAACCCGTACGACCCTCAGCCTGCTCTTAATGACGCATTCCCTGTGTCTGTGCAGATCCTGCTTGCGGCGTTGGACCCAGAGGCTGTGGACGACGATGCTGAGCCTTCGACCCTTCGCATTTTGAAGAAGAAGTTTGAGATCGACGACTACGAAGACGACTCAGAGGACGATTCTGAGGCTGACTCTGAGGAAGAGGACGAGTTGGATTCAGAAGAGGAGAAAACTCCTGAAGCCTCTCCTAAAAAGTCTCCAAAGAAGTCTCCAAAGAAGACCCCGGAGGCCTCCCCAAAGAAGGCTGAATCTCCTAAGAAGTCTCCTAAGAAGTCTCCAAAGAAAGAGGAGACCAAGATTGAGGTTGACAAGGAGGAAGAGGAAGGTTCTGACTCTGAGTTCGATGACGAGGAGGACGAGGAGATTGAAGAGTTTGTTGTGTGCACTTTGAGCCCTAAGACTCAGTACCAGCAAGTTTTGAACCTTACAATCTCGCCAAACGAGGAGGTTTTCTTTGTGGTTAGCGGTCTGTATCCTATCCACTTGACAGGTAATTACATCCTGCACCCATACGACGACGATTCTGACGAAGATTTTGACTACAACGACTTGTACGACGAGGATTCCGACGAGGACGAGGACTACGACTTGACCCCAGATGAAGATGAGGTTGAAAGCAAGATTGAGCAACTTGAGGAGGAAGAAGAAGAAGAAGAAGAAGAAGAGGAGGAGGAGAAGGAGGAGGAGAAGCCAAAGAAGAAGTCTAAGAAAGAGGCTAAGAAAGAGGCTAAAGAGGCCAACAAGAAGAGAGCTGCCGAGGAGGAGGCTGCCAAGGAGACCAAGAAGTCCAAGAAGGAGGCTAAAAAAGACAAGGAGGTGAAATTCGACAAGAAACTAGAGAAGGGCCCTTCTGAGAAAAAGAAGTTTACTGCAAGAACCTTGAGCGCTGGTGTTGTTGTTGAGGACAGAACCATTGGTGAGGGTGCTAAGGCCAAGAACGGTAGCAAAGTGGGTGTTCGTTACATTGGGAAGTTGAAGAACGGTAAGTCTTTCGACAAGAACGTCAAGGGCAAGCCATTCGAGTTCAAGTTGGGTAAGGGTGACGTGATTAGAGGTTGGGACATCGGTATCCAGGGCATGGCCGTGGGTGGTGAGAGACGTATTGTTATTCCAGCTGCTGCTGCTTACGGGAGCGAGAAGTTGCCAGGTATCCCTCCAAACTCCGAGTTGACCTTTGACGTTAAGCTTGTGAGTTTGAAATGAGCACCAAGCTAATAAATCTCAGTGAAAGATTAGCATCTGAAAGATTGTATGATTAGTGAAGAGCGTGTAGGTAAACGGAGTGCGCGCTACTTGATGCATAAATGCTATCCAGGAGAGGCTCACCTATGAGCTGATGACTCTCGCTAGAAGTTTGTATCCTAGTAATGTTGAGTTGACATGTTTACTTACATGTGCAGCCCCATCTAAGTATTGAGCTCAGGTGTATACAATAGAACGTTACTAGAGACTGTAGTTCATTATAGTTGATCTTTGAGTACCATGAGATTGTACAAATTTGTAATGCAATTCCATAACCATTCACAGTATTACTAGGACTAGGTTTGCTTACTTCGTATAACTCTTTTGCCCTTGCTTATGTATGGCTGAAGGTATATGTCCTAGTGAAATCTTTTGAACTATGGTTATTATAAGCTTGCAATCCACTTTTTTTGGTTCACTCACCCGCTTCTTCACTCGTGATTTCCTTACTTTCTTGCAAAATGACTATAGTTCGAGAGCCTCATACGTGTCTTCCATGTAATTAGTACCTAGCAATGATCTTTCAAGTTTTCGCATAATTTGAGTGCCTAAGAGTAAGCGTGCTTACCTATAGATGCATCACATCAACACAACCAAACGTAGCAATAAACGTAGTTTCAAGAGTTCTGAATAAAGGTTTTCGGGATACTCTGGCTATTTTTTCGGCGGCTCTAGATGTCTAAGAGAAGATATTTCGAGTAGCCATATGACCATATGAATCATCACACGAGCAATAAAATCTGTTCATAGAGCAGCCCAAGAATCCTGGAATCATATATCATCACTTCTCTTGACGATTTGTCGTAACCTACAATTAAGCTTTTAAAAACTTATTCTTATACCTCCCAAAATCATCATTTTTTCACCAATTCCACCTTGACGGCTAATTCTGAACCCCACAAGTGACTCAAATAGCGAGAAAATGTAAGCAAATTATACAACTAAATCGAATTCATAAATCCCGTTTGAATCGGTGTAAAGCACATATATTACCATTCATACTCGCTCACATATGACCTAATACCAAGCACACACTCATCGACATTTTTCATACTGCACCTGCTGTACATAACCCAAATCAAACCACAAAACCCGAACGCCCCACACGCACACCACACTCGCCCTCTCGTATATTTGCATATTCGATGTCCTCTAGAAAACTGCTCCCCCCTCTGGCAGCCACGAAGCCCTTACAGCCCCCTCCAGACCACACAACCTTCGATCCTTGTGACCACCTCAGGCGGCTTCTAGCGTCCCAGGCTCGAGACTTAGTGCTAAAAAACTATAGCCTTTCGCTCAAGATCCTGTGTATTGCATTTCCTGCCCCATCGAAGGCGCTTCCACCTAAATTCCCCGAACGCCGCAAGCTTCTAAAGCTTAGGGGCGCCGCCGTCAAGTGTGCACAGTGCAGTGGTGCGCTCCTGGTCAATCTTATTTGTCTCCAGTGCCGTCATGTGGGCTGCTTTGACAGCAAACATGCTCACGGCCACTCCAAAGCTCAGCACCATCTTTTTGCAATCCTGACCTTTGGCCAGCTCTTCTGCTTCAAATGTCAGGACTACGTGGGTGCCCCAGAGTTGGAGGCCCAGCGTGTTGCGCTGTTGGTGGCGGCAGAACGTCTCGCACTGGCCCCAGGCATGCCGGTATACCCGTACTCACCGGCGCTGTCTGAAAAAAGCCGGGCTTTGGTCGAGCAGAATCTGCGTGCGCCACTGTTCAAAGCCTCAACAGGACTCAAAGGGCTCGTCAACATGGGAGCCACGTGCTACATGTCAACGATCCTCCAGACGTTGGTACACAACCCGTTTGTAAGGGAGTACTTTCTTCTGGGCGCACACGCGCGGTGTACCCGAGACCAATGTGTCACATGCCGCATCGATGAGGTATTTGTAGACTTTTTCACACTGAATTCGTCCCAGGGTTTTGGTCTCACCCGCTTCTTGGCAACGTGCTGGCGCATAAACCGGTCTTTGGCCGGTTACTCGCAACAGGATGCTCACGAGTTTTGGCAGTTTGTGCTTGGCGAATTCCACAAGGCGCACCCGAAAAATCAGGGATCATGTCAGTGTATAACTCACAGAGTCTTTGCTGGTGAGTTGCAAAGCAGTGTGCGTTGTGGCTCGTGCGGCCGGGTGACCAAGAAGGTGGATCCTGTGCTCGACCTTCTGTTGGATATTAAACATAAGACTAATGGTGCGCGCAGCGTTGACGAGTGTTTAAGTCGCTTCACTACCCCGGAGGCACTAGAAGGGGCATACAGCTGCAGTCACTGCGGGAAACAAACAAGCGCATCTAAAAAACTTGCTGTAAAGCGCTTAGGGCCGGTGCTAGCAGTACAGTTAAAACGCTTCGAGCACTTGGCCAGCGGGCAGAGTCTCAAGTTGGAGGAGCCTGTGAATTTTCCGTTAATACTTGACATGAAAAAGTACAGTACAAGAACTACGGCAGAACTGGTCCAGGACGGCGAAATGACGTACGAGTTGTTTGCCGTGGTTTGTCATATAGGACAAGTCAATACGGGACACTACGTTTGCATGATTAAAAACTCAGATGGACAGGTAAGTATTACTGGCGAGAGAAACTCGCTTTCTTTTGAAAAGGGACATGTTTGTAACACTTTCTAGTTTTCCCCCTCAACTTTCTCCCAATTCTTGTTTTGCGATTTTCTTCTAATGACATTTTTATTGTGATGATCTGTGCGATCATTAGTGTTCGGTCATTTATTTCATGCTTTAAATTCACTTTTCAGGTGACTCCTTTCATCTCACTTTTTGCTTTTTCGACTTTGTGTGTTCTACATGTGGCTATTGATAGGTGCATTTAACTTACAAAGAATCACTTATTTCGACTAGCTTCTTGTGTTGAATCCTTTTGAGATATTCTGCTACGATCCTTATTAGTGATGCATTCCTAAAATAGTTTCAACGTCGAATTTTTTTCTATTCGACTCTTTAGCCGTTGATTGGCTTGGGCGTGTGTATTTAGTCTGATTAATAACATAATCTAACAGCAGTGGTTTAAATTTGACGACTCCATGGTGACTCTCATCAGCCAAAAACAGGCGTTAGAGACAAACGCTTATCTCTTATTTTACATCCGTCATCAGTTCTGATTAAAGTTCTCTCAGTTACTGTGCGATCCATGCATGCATGGACCTCACCAGATCTGCAGGCCCATCGCGCCATGAGGCAGCATCTCCATATTCGGATCGCTACTGATCCGGAGATCACTATAACCATTAGTTCCAGTTACAGTTGCACTGTAGTGGACATTATACACTAAATCAATAAACATTCATAGTTCTGTTCCTGTACCTGATAAGCCACTAATTAGCTAACGGTCATTAGTGGCTTCTAGTTTGTTTTACAATCTCAGTTACGCTAAATATCGGACATGCGAGTTCAATAAAAATGCCTCTGATCAGTGCTACTGCTGCATTAGGCGAAATAAATCCGGTTTTTTTGCAAATCCATGATTAAGGGCGAAGCTAAACTAATGCTCTTGCTATTAGCCACGTGAGGTTGTTACAACTACTTTAACAATAGATTTTCTGTGACAATTGGCAGTATGTGAGTTACAATAGAACTTTATATTACGTAGTAACGTGCTACGTAATAGTGCACAATTCAACTTAATCCTACAATAGCCAACTGAATCCTATATGTGATATTTCTACATTAAGACATGGTTATCCCATAAACGGATGTAATCATAAGTACCTTTATCATGGACTAGAAATTGATTACCCCCTCAAAACAAATGCGAAGAACTAAAAGAATAATAAAGAATCACAACAACATCGCTCCGGCAACAAGAGCCCCAAGAAGGTAGCCTGAGCTAGAACCAAGACGTGCATTTCCGTTACTGGCACTCGATGTATTTGTAGAGTTAGCAAACGCGCTAGCAGAAGTGGTCTCAAAAGTTGTGCTATTGAGAACAGATGTAGTCGGATCCAAAGAGGCGGTCAGCTCCATAGTGGTGGTTGTATTGGAGCTTGATCCGTCGTCCGTAGTGAAGGTAGTGGCGGTATCTGTAGGGATGGCGCCAGTGGAGCTTTCAGAATTGTAAGAGATCCCACTTCCAGTGTACTCGAAATCGTTGTCCGTAGCAGCGGTGTGGTATGTGGTCACACTGGGCGCCAAGAAAGAGACCTCATAGGTAGAGCCCTCCAAGACTGTACTGATATAAGTTTCTGAAGACACAGTCACCACAAGCTCGCCTGTGGTATAGGTGTAGAGGAACGCATTAACGGCAACCAAACAGAGAGGAATAACAGCGAGCATCGGAACAGATGAATTGGGGAAGCCAATTGAGATACCTAGGCCTCTATATATACATGGCGTTTGAAAAATAGCGGATACTCAAACCAGGTACTGCATAGGTGATAATAGAGATTTTATGCAGGAGGGTGCGTCAGCGCGCTTTCCAAACGTGTAAGTGTAATTTCCCAGTCTTTGTAAGGTAGAGTGTGCGGATCATAGATAAATTTCATTCCTCCGACAAGAATTTGTGTCGGCCTGACTCTTTTCTGCGCTTTTGCGTGGTCTTCATCCTCATATGGCTCATATTTCTTCTCGAGAATAGGTTCTCCCTGGCAGGACTATCTGTAGGTACATGCATGTGAATGTAAGGCAGCATACACTGATTAGGAAAGAGCGTTGCGCACAATAATAGCGGATTTGAATAAGGATTTACAAGGTTTGTTACATTTCTTATTTTATATTCTTTGCGTGAGCTTTCATTTACATATTTACAGTACTTGACCAGCTAACATGGTTCACTCTACCAGACCCTTTTTTTCTGCTTCTATAAATTATTTCCACTTAGACTTCCCGATCGGGACCGTACCTGAAACTCATCAGGTACCTACGCAAGATGCATTTTACACAATGCTAGTGACATGTACCAATTAAATCATAACTAAACTAACAATACGTTTGCTACAAACGCTCCAAAAGCGGCACCCAAAAGGGCAGTGGCACGCTGGGCTCCGTTCACCACCTCTGTGATCACAGCACCATCGCTGGTGGTGAGAACAGTGCTAGCACCAGTAGCTCTAGCAGTTCCGATAGAAACTTGACCTGCCAGACCTGTAACAGCAGCAGACCCAACTATAGTCACAGCAGCACCATTAGCGTTTGTGGTAGTCACTGTCACCAAAGATCCGCTCAAGGCACCCGAAACAGCCTTACTCAGACTAAGCGCACTGTAGTCAGAGCCGAACAAAGTAGAAACAGTGCGCACACTACCGCTTGTGGCCTGGATCTGCCCGTCAGAAATCTGTGAGACCGGTACCACGCTCAGAATGACAATGGTGCCAGTTATTGGGGCCAGGGTGACAGTTGTTGCCTGGATCTGTCCGTCAGAGATCTGAGACACTGCAGCCACTGTAGAAGGTGTGGCAGTTGTGGCCTGGATTTGGCCGTCCCCTATCTGGGACACAGCTTGAATAGTCGAAGGTGTAGCGGTAGTAGCCTGGATCTGACCATCGCCAATCTGAGAAATTGCCTGGACAGTGGCCGCAGTAGCTGTAGTAGCTTGTATTTGGCCGTCGCTGATCTGGCTCACCACAGCAGCACTGGTGAGGCCCAAAAAGAGAAGAAAATGCATGGTATAAGGTGTTCGGCGAGTGGTTCTCTATATTATGCAGTGGGAAGGATATTTTTGTGCTATATATATAGAGATTCCAACGGAAGGGTTCTGGTCTGCTGCTGTAGGTAGACGGACATTCATATTTTTAGGGCGCGTCTACATAGACGGGATCCAGCACCACGAATACAAAACCCCCAGTAACCATAAAGGCGTGAGTACAATTCTGAAGAGCTCTGTAAAGCATTCCCGTGATGTACCTTTTTTTTCGTCGACGGCATCCTCTGGTAACAGGTTGTACACAGGACCAAGTGCTCGTCTAGCATGCATATGCAGGTGGTCTGCTCAACGTTTTATAGGAGGGAAACCCTATATGGATGAGATGCGGCAATGCTCGGGAGTTCGTGGTGCGGCTTCGTCTGTTGTAACTCTAGTCGCAGCTATAGCGAAGGCTTGGAGTGTAGCAGTCCACATTGAAGAGGTTCAAATTAATCATAGAATTCAGAATCCTATCAAGAATGAGGTCTTACAACTGCTTCTTAAGCCTGATATCACTTTTTAAGAGGCTCTGAGACAGTTTCATAGTATTTTATGTATCTCTTGGCCACAGTCAGGTGGGCGTTGTGAGCTGTGTCCAGTTAGTTATGCATTCCCACGCAAGAGACTATGAAATTTCAGGCATTGAAGAAACGATGGAAAACGTGAAATAACTTATTTAGGAACCGAAGCTATAAAACCGCAAAATAGTTTCCTCGTCAACCTATTTCAGGATATGGCATGTCTAAGCTAGTAGCAGACCAATTGGAGTTCCGTAGTTACTGAAAGGATTAACTGAAAAGCAGTGTACCACATAGCATATGATAACACAATAAGCTTTTACAATACTTTATAAGTGTATGTGATGGTAAGACTGAATAATAAAGAATGATCATCCTCTACTATGACACATGCAGGGACTCACAGCCAGCCAAGGCCAGAGTCTTGTGAAACGACAGCTATCACTCGGCAAATAATTGATATGATTTTGAAACTAATGCTTTGGTTTTGTTATGATTTTCGTTCAATATATCTCTATACATGCATGAAAGGGTCGGATGCAGATGTTGAAGGGCCACAGATCATGTTTAAAGACGCTATAGGTATAACAAGTATATTTTGTTACTGTTTACGATATGTATTTGCTCTTCTGAAGGTTTATAGAGTGCAATGGTTAGAATTTTAATAGAAAAAAGCAGAAAACAACAACCTTTCAGAAAACTGAAATTCTAAATAATAATCTCAAAAAAGGGAACCATAACAAAACAGAGTTTTCTTGTAAAAAAATGAATTAATCAAGTACAAAAGCTCTTTTGGATCATCAAAATAATCCAGAGCTGGTCATTTTCACTTACACAAGATCTCACTATAAGCTGCATTTTTTCCTTCAAATAACCAACTCAAGGTCTAGAAACTTACAGATATAGTAAAATAGGCTCATTGAAACCACTTTTCATATATAAATTTTGTCGCACACATTATATAGAGTGCTCATCCTGTGCCCCCTACACAAATACACCTGCAGAAATAACAAACCCCCCTACCCACACCAGTAAGAAAAACTGAACAGCGCTACGAGATGCCTCTGATAGAGCGGCGAGCCATTCCTGGCGTTGCCTCAGACGCATATCACCAGGGCTATTTTGAAGACCAAACTGCCCACTACATGCTTCCGGCCCCCAAGGAAACCCCTTTCACCCCGCTCTACGACGCCCTCATATGGTTTGGGTGTGCTATTTGCGGACTTGCCGTAGTGTTGGCGATCGCTTTTGTCATCCGCGAGTACGTTCACACGTGCCAGACGCGCAAGAAGCGGGAGTACATCAACGAGAACAAGTTGGATTATTATTGGAGCTCTGCAGCTGGACGTGAGGATGCTGTGCCAATCAAGGATGTTGACACCGAGCTCAGTGAGCTCCAACAAGAGATTCATCACTGGCCTCGCGGCACATTCTCCGGCCTTCCCAAAGAAAACGAGCACGTAGAGCCAGACACCTTCTTCACGGCCGCAGCTCAGGCTGCTGAACCTGAAGCTCGCTTAAAGTCTGCACCAGCTTCTGCTTCTGGCTCTACGCGCGCGTTAGATTGCATTGAGCGCGAGTCGAGCGGCTCTGGGAACACCCTCTACCACTACACCGGGGTGCGTGCTGAGAGCCAAATGTGCAATGGCCGTCGCGTGTATAGCGTTGAGGCGCTCATGCGGTTGGCTCCTGCAGCAGCGGTACTTGCGGCGTCTCCTTTGTTGCTGCCCGAGGAGCTTGCTGCAGGCGGCTCGGGTGTGCACGCTATTCGCAACTGGATCACCGAGCCAGCACTTCGCCTTTCGCCAACCGTTTTCTATTCTTCTTGGAAAGCGGAAAAAGCGATCCATGAAGTGTACTCCGCACTCACCAATGTTCCTGGCCTGGCTGCACATGATACAGTCACACGCAAGATCATGGCTTTCAAGCTTCTTGCGATTGGCGCACCAACACGCCACTTGTCGAACCCAAATATCTTTCTCCCACAGTACAACGGGCTTATTGACAGACTTGTGTCGTCAGGAACGATCTTTGATCTTGCGCAAGAGCTGACGCCGACAGTGGCACGAGCCTTGGTGGATCTTGTGTTGGCTCATGCGTGGTGCCACTGGCAGTACCGGCGCAGCCGCAACAGAGCAGTGGCACAACAGTTCAAAACATGGCGCTTTGCTGCACCAGAAGTACAGCCGCATCATGTACTCTTTCGTCGCATTGTAGATCTCGAGTTGGGGTTGTACGCCTCAGGACGCGGTGACGTGACTGCAGCTCGTGCTGCGGAAAACCGCTTAGTTTCTGTGCTCAACTACATGGTGGTGAACGCATTTTGTAATGATTATACGGGAATGATTCCCACAATTGCGTACGCTGCGGACCGTACAGAACGCATTACCACGCAGCGTGCGCTCTACTCCCTTCTTCTCACGCTTGTAACAACCCACAAGGACTGCTGCATGAACGAGTACCTCATCGAGGACAAAACATATCTTAAACCACTTGTCCAGCATGGATTCTGGATTGAGAATGATCTGGTGGTGCGGCGTACTGCAGAGAACGTGCACTTGGTTCTTGTGGAAAAATACCCCCAGACTATGACTTGGTGGCAGGAGATAGAGGGCGGAAAGCGGTTCGTTCTGCCTAGCGGGAGGGATACGAGTTTGGAAATTGAGGAGAAGGCAATGGACCTGCGCATTGCGCGGCTCACTGAGGAGGACAACGCAACCATCTATGAGCCTAGTGTTCCAGGGTCTTTTACGTTTTAAAGGGAGAAATTATATTTTGGCTCTGTTTTTTTGTTAGATAAGTATTGTAATGGTAGTGTGTAGGTTATGGGTGTGTAGTGGTGGCGGATTGGTACCTGGAGTTTATGGGAAAGTTAGCTAAAGATTTGTAGACATCCATGATTGTGTTGTATACCTGGTAGCATGAGGTGACTTCGCATGTTTGAGATCGAAACAGAGGAAGGAATGCTATCCAGGCTTGGGATGTTAGACACCTCGAATAGCCCTTTGAAAGGCACTTACTTTTCATAGACAAGTACAGATACGGACCTTTTGATTTTCAGTGAACATTTCGCTTAACACATTTCTGATGCCCCCTTCTGCTGCCCCCTGCCCCCCACACAGGCTCAAACCGGCCAACATATTTTACACCAATTGGCTATCAATAAGATGTAAAATTTTTTGAATCTCCATATAGAATTAAGAACCCCTTGAAAGTCTTAGTATGCGAAGCTTCTGTTAGGGCCGATCTTTGATCAGTGAACTGGATACGGCAGTGTGATTAAAAGATTGTGAAAATTGTTCCTGAGATTGCTAAAATCAACACTACATTGTGACTTAGAATACTTTGTTAAAAAATTCACTATGATCCTATTCCTAGGCCAACTAAACTTTTCCCATCAATTTGACTGCAATTCACAGTATTATTTTTGAATCTGGACCGAAATCGACAACAGTTTCATGTTTTAATGTGCCTGTAGACATGTCTAGACGCGCAAGTATAGCCCATATTGCCAGGCAGTGGTCTTTAAAGGCTGTGCATCAATAATATAAGCCATATTTTTGTAGAACTGATATATCCAGAGACCGAGATGAGGAGATCCTCAGTTGAAACAGATCATGATCATCAGATCGGTCAGATCAGCACTACCAGATTACGCCCTTAATTGACAGGATAACTGTTTTTACCATGCCCAATTCGGTTGCATGATTTTGGTGGGTACCTTTCGGTAAAATATTCCACCCGTGCGTCGAACCGTTTGCAAATTATATCAAATGAGAAGCTCTGTACACAAATTTCGACCGCGTCATCTATGTTAACACTGTGTACACTTTAATGCGATGCGGCATCATAATTAAGGACCGGAAGTAGAGTTGAAATGTACACCAACGATCCTGGATAAGGCATGTCATGTCTAAAGTCGGCAGGGGTGTCATGCATGACAAGCGCATATTTGCCCATCCTTCCAATGCAACACAGAGGGTTCCCTGTCAGTGCCTCAAAAATCATAGCTTTTTTGGGATTTATACAAACAACATGCCGGCTTGCGTTGGCTGCGGAGTAGGGTCTCCATGTGCCGGAAATTATACAGTCACACACCGAGCGACTAACTTGATACACAACTCGCATTATTTTATGCATCATTAGCTTGTTAAGGGTATCTGGCAGATCCACAGGGACTTGACCTTTGTTTCTTGAGCAGCTCTTCAACAAGTCAAAAGCCTCAGCAGAATCAGAATTTAGTGGCTAAATGTTCAAAAGGCCCCTTCAGGTTGTATCGCGACTGGAACGTACTTTTTCTATACAAGAGTGCCTTGCAGCAGATCTGCGCGTAACGCAGAAGGACACGCAGGAGCTTCCCGATTGGGTTAAGGGATCCTAGCGCAAGATATCTATATATATATAGGCATCGTTCTCCTCATCGCCAGCCGTTAAGCCAGTCCAACTCCCTTTCACTCCTTAGAACTACCGACTGACGCTAAATCATGTCTTTATACACACTCCCTTCTATCGTGCCAACCACCTCTACTTATTCTGTGGACCGCCAGATTCTGCTTCCTCCACTCTCATCCATAATCCCATCTGATCCATCTGACGGATGGCGATCCCCTCCAGTTCGCCCTGCGCCGCTACGGCCTACTTTGACACGCCCTGCTCTGGCTCTTGGGATTGCTCTGCCGAACTACTATCTTCAGAGCGCGCCAGTAATTGCGCGCAGTCCATATAGACAGCTTGGTGGAAGTGCAGGCACAAGTCCAGTCAGCACATTCCAGAGTCCGCTTCCTTGGAGACTGCCAGATGCCAATACTAAGGTTGAGAAGACAGAGCTCAAGCCGGAGTCTAAACTGGACAAAAAAGTGTTTGCTTTCATTTCTCATTGCCCTGCCACATTTCCTTCGCAGGAGCCTGCGATTGATAACGCGCCTCTTGCGCGTCGTAAGCGCCGGCGCACCAGCTCGCATGAGTTATCGATTTTGCAGCTCGAGTTCGGCGCAGGACCAAATCCAAACAAGGCACGTCGTCAGCAGATAGCACAGAGAGTGAAGATGGACGAGAAAGCCGTGCAAATTTGGTTCCAGAACAAGCGCCAGAGCGTCAAGCGTAGAGGAAAGGCAGGCAAGGGCAAGTCTGTGTAGTGTACTATATGTTAGCGGGTCTTACAATTAATATGCATTGTGCTATGTAGAAGATTGTTTAGTTCATTAGCTTAATAAATTTGAGGGTGATTTGTATCGAAATATGTGTCTCATGAGATTGTGTCGTGATCATAATAAACTTGACTCTGTACATTGAACGAACCTGTGTACTGCAGCATTGCGTGCTTATATACATTCCACTTTGTACATTGCTCGCTTTGATTCACCCGTCGCCTCATCTCATCATTCAGGTGGCTTTGAATCCTATGATTCACAGACCCTTGCTCCTGAACCTAGATCCATCACGATGTAACCATAAATTTTGCGTGTTTGAAATAAGGGACAATTAACCCGAACTTGCCTCAGTTTACCATTTACTGTGTACACCGTTGTATTGTCATTATACTTATTTGCATGTGTACATTGTCAGCTCGTGTTTTGCGGTTAATTAGTTCCATGGTTCACTAATTGATCATCAATTGATGTATGCTTGACACGTAGAGCATGTATGTTTCCAGAAGAGTACAATGCATTCCTAATTCGGCAAAGTAAGAGCTGCAGCCTGGGCTCAAATGGGAAGTTTACTTGTCGCGATTACGAGATTCCTCAAGGGGCTATTAGCACCTATAAGTCGTACAAATGATACTTTTTCGAGCTCATTTCAGATGGCGTCTTAAGTTCTGATTGAATAGGCTGTGCCTGCCAGAATTACACAAAAAAATATAGGAGATCAGTGGAAAGCCTGAATATTCAGATTTTGTTGAAACTTAGGTTGAGGTATAAATTTGATGCCATTTAGATTTCACTAGTAGGTGCGGTATTTAAGAACAAGTTTGATTTGTGGGCTCAGGCTATGTGATTTAGACACTTTTTGTTCCCGAAATCACCGCTAGATCATAGGTTTTAGTTCGAAAATTGGCCCCAACAGTCATTCCAACACTGCATCGATAATTTTGAGTTCTCCTATAGACCCTTATTTTTCATGTTCGTTCAACTCAAACGAGTCTTTATTTGATTTGCGGCCTGCTATTTCAGAATTATCGATAAAGAGAAGAGCCAGAATTACATTGGTATATAGCCACATTCTCTCTATTGAGTTGCAAAATTTAGTTCGCTATTTAGATCTTCTCTGAGCACAGATATTCAGGTAGTATGCAAAGCTGATTCGTTATGAGAGTCGTGGTGAATAATTAACAGACCCTATATATAAAAGATACCAGAACTGTCGACTGTTCTTTTTGCCAAGTGACATATTTGAGTCCACTCAACGCGATGTTCAGCCTAATATAGAGGAATCTCAAGGTGATCTGACATGCATAATACATGTATGAGCCCATCCTGAGTTTCCTAATTTCTCCAAAGAAAATGAAATAGTGCAATGAATATCGGACTTGACAAGGCTCCCCAGTTTTTCAAATCATGATTTCGCTCCATAGATCTGTTCATTTTTTATGAACAGGCGCGACCCCAGAAATCACAAGCCATGATTACCTTCTCCTTTCCTTGGGGCCTGAAGTGTTTATACATAACACTGTTCCTTTGGTCACAATCGCAGACTTAGCCAGTCTTCAAGTCATCCCCAACAGAGCACCACATTTGTACCCTCCCGTGTCAGCTTTTGAAAAACCATTTGCATTGATGACTTCAGCTCGAACGAGTCTATTTCTTTCTAAACTGACTCCGTTGGCTGGAAGAAGTTCAATATGCTTTGAAATAGTCTGAGTATCTACTTATGGGGGATACACGAAAAAGATCGGATTGCGATAAACACATTCCACGGAAATAAGTGATTTGAGGTCACTGCTACAACCCCAAGAAAAGCTATAGCAGTCATGGCTAGTGAATCCCGATCTGTGCTTCTGTCGGGTGGTGTTAGGGATCATAGTGAGATAAGTCTTTAGCCTATATCATAGGGAAGGTGTACGGGCTCTCAGGATTTTCGGGATTCAGAAGTGAGTACACAATAAAATACAATATACTAAGAAACATCATATAAAGTGACCTTGATGTAGCTTTGGACACCATAGATCAAGATATACTTCGATTCAAACGAAAGATCTCCAGGCGAGACATTCACTCCTGTCAAATAACAAACTTTGGTGTTTGAGAGGTACCGAAGACATGTGACTGTTTTTACATACTTTATAACAGTGCTAAAACCCGATAAGTAACCTAACAATATGCCATTTCGAAAGAACAAGTAGCAGTGCTTGTTGAAAGTTATAGATAGTTACATAAAGACCGATTGTAGCTTCATTTTGGCTAAAAAGTGACTAAAAGGAGAAATCACACAGTTGTAACATGAGGAGCATCTAATTCTTAGTTTATATTACTTTCCTATTCGGGAGAAGGTTTATCACGTGACCAACACTCTTCTTAACGTTCCACGTTTCTATTTTTAGTTTTAATATATATGTACGTTCACCTGTGAATTGACCAACATATTCTATTTGTCAAAACTGTGAACCCAGCCTCCTAAGTTACAGATGTACTACATCGAAAGTATGGCTAGGGGTACGAATTGTACGAGCGCCTAGAGCCCAAGTATTCTAGAATATTGAAAAGTAGGTTTAGCACAAAAAAAAAAGAACGAAATTCGTATTCCAGGGGTTATCAGCTTCCGAATGTCCGCTATTATTAGTCCAAGATCTATCTTTCGGAATACGGTCTTGATATGCTTGTATATACTTTGACCTCAGCAATGCAACGCTAAACCAACTATGGCTGTAAAAGTAGAGATGTGTGGTTAAATAGATTGTCTCAATTCTGATAACAGCGTGCCCAAGATATTGAAAATAAGTTGAAGATTTGAAGTAGTCTTGAACTTACTGCTACAAGATTTCTCGGAATCTTGCCAAGAACCAAGTCACGGACCTTTCTTGGGATAGAAGTACGTAAGAGCTTCTCTGCACAATGTAATTTCCCCGCCACTAATCAACCGTCAAGGATATACCCGCTAACTACAATTTTAATCCTGATGTCTAGAGACACTGTCATGGAATGACATTTAGATTCCTCACGGTATCCGCGGGAGATATCAGGCCATCACGAGGAGAACCAAAACTTACGGTTTTTTATGTGCTATCTGGGAAAATCAGTAGATTTGTGCAGGAAAAGAAATAGGCAGCCCTTTGTTAGTAAGACTCATAAATTTATGGGAAATGCTTTATATATATTCAGAATCGTGAAACAATATTCACATAACCTGGTTACACCAAATTTTCAACGTCTCACTCTTCACAGGTCTGAAAAATTTTCCGTACTCCAGATTATTCCTCCGTTAGGCCTGCATACTTCATCATGCAAATTACCCCATGGGGCTGAACGCTTATGCAGGCGATCTCCATATATAAGCAGCAAAGAAGGGCCATTACTGCACAAAATGTCACATTCTATTCACAAGGGCCCCGAGCTTCTGCCCAAGCTGATCGGGAACTATCTTCTCACGCGTATTCCTACGCTTTTGAAGCTTCCTGGCACCGGCCTCAGCGAGATCAACCCCACAGAAGCGATTCGTGCCATGCTGCTCAAGCACTGGAACTATTTCTTTATGGGTTTTATGGGCTGGTCCATTGATTCTATGGACTTCTTTTGTGTTAGTGTCTCGGCCACCTCAATTGCAGAGCTGCTTCACGTCAGCGTCAGTTCTGTTACTTGGGGCTTAACACTTGTGCTTATGCTTCGTTCTGTCGGTGCACTTATTTTCGGGTACTTGGGTGATAACTATGGCCGTAAATATCCCCTAATTGGGTGTTACGCCGCTTTTGTTGTGCTTGAAATAGGTACTGGATTTGTTCAAAATTTCCATGCTTTCCTTGGCGTCAGAGCACTTTTCGGTATCTTTATGGGAGGATGCTGGTCCTTAGCAGCCTCAACATCTCTTGAGGATGCACCAATGGTTTCTCGTGGTTTCTTGTCTGGTCTTTTCCTTCCTGGTTACTCTTTTGGCTATATACTTGCAGCGATCTTCTGGCGTGCGTTTGAGTTCACTCCTCACTCCTGGAGGGCACTTTTCTGGTTCAGTGCTGCACCACCTTTTCTTTTAATCCTCTGGCGGTTGCCTTACCCTGAAACAGAGTTCTACATTGAGTTTTCCAAGGCACAGAAAATCCTCAAAGTAGCTCAGGATGCCAAGTACGCCGGTGTTCTGCGCTTTAAGCGGTTCTTGGAGACAAACCAGTTGCTTGGTTTCTTTGAGAAAGACTGGCTACTTTTCATCTACTTGATTCTTTACATGGCAGGCTTCAACTTTCTCACCCACTGTAGTCAGGACTTGTTCCCAACCATGTTGAAAAACCAAGTGGGCCTTTCTGCGGACGCCATCACTGTCACTATGGTCGTTATAAACATTGGCGGTATTCTTGGTGGTATGTTCTTTGGTCAACTCTCGGAGCTCGTAGGAAGACGTCTCAGTATCATGTTGACGTGCGTCATGACCGGTGCATTAATTTATCCTACTTTCTTCATACACACTCAGAAGGCAATTTTAGCAGCTGCTTTCTTCCAACAGTTCTCCATTATGGGTGCATGGGGTGTCTCTAGTGTATCGCTTTTTGAGCTCACAGCCGCAAGTCCTTATAGAGCCATGATTTCTGGGTTAGCGTACCAGCTCGGTAACTTGGCCTCTTCTGCATCGTCCACAATTGAGTCCACAATAGGAAGCCGCTTTCCATTACCTGAGAAGGGTCCAGGGGTGTATGACTATGGCCGTGTGATGGCCATCTTCTTGGGATGTGTATGTGGTTATATGTTTTTAGTGTGTTTGTTTGGTTTCGAGCGCTACCACGCTGTGTTGGCTACAGAGGAGATGATGGAGACCAGAGCGACTGGCGAGTTAGAAGATGGTAGCAGCACAAAGGAGCCAGAGACTTATTAGTTTGCAATTTTTATACAGTGTACATCATGATATCGTAGCATTTTATCTATTTAACTTTGCTTATTATGGGAGATCCTGGATATCATTCAAAGTTATACCCACCAACTTGTCCAACATAACCACCCCACTCATACTTTGAACCTGTGATGCCTTCCCACCAGAAGTGCCAGGAGTTCCACTTCCAGGCGTAGGAGTCACTGTAGCAACTTTTTTTTTAGATTCTTCCCCCTCTTCTCCCTCTCCACTCAAATCTTCGATTTTCTTCTCCAATTCTCGTATATTCTGTGTAGCCTCAGAAGCCACGTACAAGTGACCCGTATCTGTGCGAAAGCTACTCAATTCGCCTAGAAGACTGTAGCTCTGCTTGAACATGGCATTACAATTCAATACTCTACTGTTCAAAATACCAAAGAGATCATGCGCCATATAAACACGCAGGTTGATTATATAGTAGTCATGAAGAATCTGTACGCGCTGTGGCGACTGGCGCTCCTGCTTACGCACTATGTAGAAATGTGGCTCATTATTGGTCTGTACTATAAATTCCACGCCGGTCATTCGCTGGAGGTCTCGTACAAATTCAATATGCGTTTGTGTCATCTGTGCCTTGACAGGATTGAACTGGTACTGCATTTTGAGGGTCTGGTTATTGGAACTTCTGTCGTAGAAGGGAGACTGAGCGAAGTAATCAAGCACATTGGCATAATTGAGCCCGAAAGCTTGAATCCATTCAGGCAGGGACCACTGAAGCTCATCAATAGGGTCTGAGGACATTTTATAGTCGACAGTGGTGGAGTGGAGCGGTCGTTAGCTTCTGATTTATCATGCACGTGACAAATAAATTTTAGCATGAGCAGAGAGGTCCATCAAAAACTCAACATGTTCAGACTAATAAGAGCGTTCAGTACGACGTCTGCGATTCTTAAAAGAGGTTCGGGACTTCCGGTCCCTCCAGAAGTTATGTCAGTGGAGGACTTTCTTTCTAAAATTGGCAGAAATGCTAAGGAACACACAGAGCTTTTTCCATCGTGGAGCGAGTTCTTCACCATGGGAAGCTACGAAATGAAAGAAAAGGGTATAGAAACCTCTTTGCGCCGGTACATTATAAACTGGCGCTACAAATACAGCCTCGACCCTAACGTTAAGTTGCACTATATTTCTGAGGGCAAGAAGATCCACGGTGGGGAGAGAAAGAGAAGAGAGGTCCTAGCGAAAGAGAGACTCGAAAAGAAGCGCGAGTTGAGAGAGAAGATTGCTGCTATACAAGGAATTACTTTATAAACATCATTATTACTTTCTGCTTGATAGAGCATGTCTACAGCAGGTCAAGTCGTTGGAGCGGTTGCAAAAGTTGCACTTATGTATATACAGCACGATATCGTGTACAGCGCTTACTGTTATGTAGATTTGAATCCCGAGCTTAAACATAGAAGAAAGTCGTCTCATATTATGCTGTTATCAGTACAAAACTATGTCAAACTTCAAACCAAATTAAGCACAAAGTAAATCATTAGGATCGGCTGCTAGATAAAACGGGTTTTGATGTATTTTATGTGCCCGATTTTGCAATTTTATGTGGAGGAGGTTCTGAGTATGGTTACCCTTGGGTTGGCTACCAGAAGTTTATTTCTGGCCTTCCTTGATCGCTTACGCAAATATATTGAGTTTGTCATGCTAATATGTTTTGAAAATCGTATATTTTCTGACAAAGGTTTTAGCCGCGGTGAATTTATGGGCTTAGTGGATAAAGTGAATCAGATGAACCATCTCATAACTCACACATACAAAGTACTGTATCAGCTTTTGCTTGCGGTTTGTGGAGTATTATAGTCGAAGCTACACTTGCATGCCCGATTTGAACATTCGGCTTACCGATGTAGCAGCTACACTTAGATTAATGGAAAATGATCTATGGATAGTTAAAAATAACGAAGATGTATCATGATAGTTACAAAGAATCAATACTATTTATCTATTTATCTAGAGAGCGCTATTTCTATGCCATGTGCTTTGAAATGTATTTCAAGTAGCACAAATGGCGTCCCGCGGACTCTAACAGAGCGTTGACGAAGTAGTAAGTACGAAATGTAGTGATCAACGCTTAAAAATCGATATTGATCTAGCCTATTATAATATTGAAACATTCGCCCAATTTTATACAGTTAGTATGTACCATTTAAAATCAAAGATCTAGATCAATCTGCAAGGCTCGTAAATTCTCAGCGCACTCGACGTAAGTTTATGTCAGAGAGTCAGCGGAGATCGCTAACTCCGAAAAAGAAATAGCCGGAAAAGAGCCTACACTAAAAGGAAATATTGCACCCCTTGTAAATAGTATCAATAGTGTCTACATAGTTAATCATCAATCTGAATATTCATATCCATATACACGCTGTAACCTGAATCTAGTTGACCTTGTTGAAGTACTCCTTGGACTTCTCAACGTCTGGCTTGATGGTGGCGGCACCCTCAGTCCAGTTGGCTGGGCAAACCTCACCGTACTTCTCAGTGAACTGGAAAGCGTCAATCAATCTCAAGGTCTCATCGACGTTTCTGCCAACTGGCAAGTCGTTGATGGTGATCTGTCTCAAGATTCCCTTAGGGTCAATGATGAAGATCCCTCTGAGAGCAATGCCCTCCTCCTCAATCAACACACCGTAATCCTTAGACAAGGAGTGGTTGGTGTCGGCAATTAATGGGATGTTGACTGGTCCCAAACCACCGTCCTTTCTGGCAACGTTGGTCCAGGCCAAGTGAGTGTACTCAGAGTCGGTGGAAGCAAAAAGGACAACAGCATCTTTGCTGGCAAACTTCTTCACAGCCTCGGAGTAGGCAATGATCTCAGTTGGGCACACAAAGGTGAACGCCAATGGGATGAAAGCGAGAATAACCCACTTACCCTTGTACTGGTCGAGACTGACAGTCTCGAAAGTACCGTCAACGACGGCTGTCTTAGTGAACTTTGGAGCTGGTTTCTGAACTTGGGCAACCATTTTGTATGAAAAGTAGATAAAATTGGGCGGAAATTTCGCACCTTTTATACACGTTCCTAATCATGCAGATTGTTCTGGAAGTTGCATGCTTACTAAATCGATATTTGTGTGCGCCAGCGCCACAGTCGTGAAACCATTGAAAAGATTAGTTCTGTTTTTCATTACAAAGCTCACCTCATCTCAAATCTAGACCCCCTTTGACAAATCCTTAATTCACACATAGTATACCCCGCAGTTTACCCGGCCCCCGAATTTAATTATTCACAAATCACAATTTAACAACGACTTTCAATACTCGTTGGCCATGGCAGAATTTGAGAAAATAGGTAATGAATACTATCAGACTCTTCAGGAGCTCACCTTTAATTCCAAGCCTTTGATTACTAAACTCACCATTACAGCGCAAGAAAACTTAGCTGCTTCTAAATACATTACTGCTGCTATTGTCAAGAGAATAACAAAATGCGTTCCAGCTCACAAGCTATGTGCGCTTTATCTTCTAGACTCGGTATGTAAGAATGTGGGTCTGCCATATACCGTTCTTTTTTCCCTGAAACTCTCTCAGGTGTTCATCACCACGTACACTTTAGTTGATGACAAAGCACGCAAGAAAATGGTGGAGCTTTTCCGTACCTGGAAAACAGCAAAGTCCACTTCAGGCGCCCCATTGTTTGCTCCAGAGGCATTGGAGAAGATTGAAAGGTTTTTGGCGAAAATTAAAAGTGGATCCACCCCTTCGGCCACGAACACCCCTACACCCCCGCCGCCAGCAAGAAGCGCGCCCGCATTTCCTCAGGCAGGTCAGAGTTACCCTCCTCAGTTAGCACCGGCTTTCGCTCCTCCACCAAACGTGGCATATCCTCCTCCTATATATAATAACCCGTACCAACAACAAAATATGTATCAGGCACCGCCTTTGTATCCACCTCCACCTCCACCTCAAGTTATGTACAACCTGTATCAGAATCTGTACCAGCAAGCTCCTATTCAACAGCAGTATGTGGCACCACCTGTAGGTAATATTGTGCTTAGTGACACATCAAAGAGCCCAACCAATGCTCTGCTCATAGCAGACATCGATGCTTTCAAAGGACTTGTAAATCAACGTTTAACAGCGGATCCCGGGGATGTGACTTCCTCTCAAAAATTATTGATACTCAACCAACTTCGCGCACTTCTTCTGGCCAAAACATTACAGAATGATGAGCTCATTGCAATTCAAAAGCAGGTGCGGGGTCTTTTAGAGTCTAACAAGCACAAAAGTGAAAATATTAGTTCAGCTAGTGTTACTTCTGTAGCTCAGAAAAACAGCCCGGTGTTGGCAAAGAAGAGCCCCGTGTTAGCAAAGAAAAGTCCTGTAGTTGTCAAACAGAGTCCCATCATGAAACATAATACTGCTATTCCCAAGAAAAGCCTAACCCCACCAGTTGTCCCAGATTCTGTGTCCAGAGCATCAAAGAGTCCTCCACCACCTCGCTTTTCAGCGTTGTGGCAGACGCTTCAATCTACAGGCGTAGTCAAAGGCAGCTCAGCCTCAGAGAAACCGGTCAGACCTGTGCGCAAGCCGTTGGTCAACGTCTCAAAGTCTTTTACTATGAATTTGCCAAAAGCGGCTTCCAGTATGCTTAAACAGTCAAATCCGGGTCCAACTAGTGCGCCCAATTCTTTTTCAACGACCCCGTCCGAGGCTCCCGTGGTGAAACTACCTCCTAAGATTCCACCAATCACTGTACTTCAAGCTATTATTGCAAAGACCAAGTCTGGATCCAAGGCTCAGGATCTCTCTGGTTTTGAGCTCACAAACGAGAGTATAGCTGAGAGAGCCCAGCTGATCCAAAAGTATCAGAAGATTCTTTTCCAGCGACGTCCACTCAGATGCAATAACTGCGGCAAACGGTTTGCACGCAAAACACTTATGCACGAGCACCTCGACTGGCACTTTCGTATAAACAAGCGTATGAAAGACCCCTCCGCAATTAGCTGTAGAAGTCCATACATCAGCTTCGAGCAGTTTGCACACTTCAAGGAGTCTGATATCTTGGGTAACGAGGAGGTTGCAGCTGAGGAGATCAAGCCTATTGAAGAGGACCAGTCTCCAGACTCGCATTACATCGTGATACCCGGTGATACTCTCGATATGTCGACGGTGTGTAACATTTGCAAGGATACACTCAAGGGTGTATGGGACAATGAGAAGGGAGATTGGATATGGAGTAACGCAGTGGAGTCTAACGGAAGAGTGTACCATTGGACCTGCTACAAAGAGACTAGAGGGAAACGAGCCGCTCCTATAGACGGCGGTGGAGGGAAGAGGCAGAAGGTGGAAGTAAAAGTTTAATTATAGCATAATAGCTCTCTTGCTTCTGGGTCGAACTTAGCTTTGGGGCAAGTAGCTGTAACATACGTTTCGTCTTGCATTGATGTGCTTAAACTCATTGAGTTTGTAGATTGTTTAGTTTATGTACTGAAGATGAAACAGGCGATGCTTACAAGGGGAGTGCGGAGAGCACGTTTTATAGTCATATTAAATTGATGATATACTGATTAAATGTACACTTTTCATACTAATTTATAGGTTTAGACAAGCTTCAAACAGTTTTTGTGTATTCTCAAATTTGAAACTTTTACGGCTAATTAACTTAGAGGCGAGTTCCAGGAGAGTTATCTCAAATACAATTGGACAATTGCATTTTAGGATTGTCAGGTAATTTGAAAGGAATGAACACTTTCAACACAGAAACACATCAAAGGGCTCCATTATAATGGCAGTCCTAGAGTTGCTTCGACTGAGTTTCCTCAACAATCCACGTTGTAACCATTCTGGCATTAAAAAAGACTCTTTCGTTCTTTGATAATCTCAAGCTCACAATGCCAGACCAGGAGGTAGAGATCCCATGCAATTGCTCTCCATGATTGCCTTCTACGTCTTAAAAAAAAAGCCCTCACCCTTTATAAAACTCTTCCTATAGTTAACTCAAGTTTCTCTTTGAGTTCTTCTTCCTGTGTTTGTTATTTTTTTCGAAGCTATGCAACACTCTTTAGATCTTCTGAAGCTCTTTAGATGCATGAGGATATCCTTTGAAGCACAGGGCACGAAGCACAGACCTTTAGCCACATCTGAGAGTAGTATTTTTGCCATGTTTTGATGCAGTAGCTCTGAGTTCTTGAAGAAACCAGTTGAGCGGCATTTTGGGCGCTTCTAGATTTCCGAAGCAGCCATATCACAAAGTCCGAGGGCCCCAAGAAGGTGCTGAAACTAGAGGAGCTTGACCTTGAGAGCAACCGCAATCACTACGGCTCGAGGGCCTTCTGGTTATTGTGGACTTCCGGCCCTCAAGCCTTCTGAGAAATCCGATCCAGATGCTCGGGGGTTTCCAGTGTTAGTTATTATTGATGAAGATAGGCATCAAGGTTTTGAGTGGAGAGGAGCTTGGTGGAATGCAGTGTCTTGAGACCCTCCATATAAATGGTCCGCAGGTGACCAGAGTACGCAACACCAAAGGCTTGCCATTGGTGACGTTGGACCTGGCTCAGAACAAAATGAGAGCCATCGACTGGATGTGTTATATTCCACACTTGAAATGGTTGAGCTCCGAGGACAAAGACATCGAGCTCACACACGATAGCGTTTTTGAAGAATGAAAGCTTGTCATCGCAAGAATTTGCAGAAGATATGATTGCTGAAGGATGAGGAGAACATCGACCCAAGCTCTTTTTCTCAAAGAAAATGACATACTCATGAATGGAGTTGAAATTTAGCAGGATTATGATAATGACTGATCCGTGTGATTGCGGTAGTAAAGCTAACTGATATATTGAAACATATTACTTGTGTGATCTTCGCACTTACCCAACGACTGGCTCCAGGTCAATATACTGGCCAACTTCTACGCATAAATCAATTTGTCCAATGCTAATCATGAATTATAGAGCATGTCTTTTTAGTAGTCAGCATCGAAAGTATGAACCAACTTGGCCTGGTCAAAACGGTGCATAAACTTAATAGGCTCTGACTTGCCCTCTGGCGTTACATGCAACACAGGCACATCGAAACAGTAGGCATCCCACCACTCTTTGTTCTTAGAATCTGCTATATCCACAAGCTCGAGTGCTATTGTATTCTTTCCTGAGTGACTCGCTAGAGCTTTGTTTAGCACAGAGTGTGCAGCATGACAGAGCCCGCAATCGTCCTTGCTGAAGAGTTGAAGTTTGAGGTATTTGAAATTAGCAGACGAAACAGAAAAACTTCTGCTTAGCACATGAGAAGTTTTGAGGAGCATGGCTTACTGTCCAAGAACTGTCAGGTCGGAATTGTACGGAGGCTGCTAGACGCACTCACTGCATTGAAGCAATAAGACTCTGTAAATAAAGCCACTAAGAATACGTAATAGTAATTCATGAGAATTGATAAGTTCAAACATTCTCTCGCTTAAGAGCTTGATGGAAACACGGAGACCTCCGTCCACCACTAGGAACACAACTGCTTAATCTATCTACAGAGCCCATAAATCATCAATATATACTTAAGCTTGAACCCTTAACCTGCTCAATTTCATTTTGGTATCGGCGTTGATCCGTGCGATCCCATCCTCATCCATAATAACCCACACTGCAAAATCTTCAACCTTCTTGAGCTTGTGCTCCTTGAAATAAGCATTGAAGTGTTTCAAACAATAGTGTTTGATATTCTCCTTCTCCACCACAACTCTTATCTTCTGCCTCTTTTCTAATGCACGCATTTTGCGTTTGAGCCCCTCAGGAGAAGGCTCTGGGGTGGCAAGATGAGACAAAGACACATCTTCCTCCTTGCTCACCTTCTTTCTAGTATACAATTCGGCATACCCCATACAGCAAATCTCTCTGCAAGTAGTGCAGATTATCTCTTCAGGAACACCTCCACTCATAGTGCCTTTACCGTTCCTCTCCTTGTCTGCCGACTCAATATAGAACAGATCCAAGTTGTGTACCTTGGAAATGTCAAACCTGGTGTCAGACACGAAAGGTCCCTGGCGATATTGAATATCAGGTTTCTTCAGTCTGTATACTGTACCAAAGATCAGAAGCAAATTGTCAAAGTCTTTAGAGAACTCTGCGGAGCTCTTTTCTAAAAAGGCAACGCATAACACCAAAAGCTCAAAATCTTCGGATGAGATGAATCCCCCGGGCAAGACCCGCTCACCCAGCTCTTCGCCCAAGAAATGGTGCAAGATGCTGTAGCAAAGTTGCACCTGGTTAAAAACCGGTGGCTTGCGGACACGTTTATAGTCATCCAAAGCCAAGATCCCGTATTTTAGCCAATCTGAATTCAGGAAGTTCACTGCCTCATTTACGTTGAAACCACAGTTGAATCCAGCGTGATAACACCGAGGAAATGTCACTACAAACTCACCGGGTCTCTGGTTCGCATAGTAGCACTCTACTCCTGCTTCAAGCACCTCGTATGGCAGAAGCTGTGTGACCAACTGATGGAGTAAGTCTGGCTGTCGTAGAAACAAATCTGGTGCCAACTCCTTCATAAGCCGTTCAAAAGCAGAACAAGACGATGACGGTACACAGTACCACTTCTTAATATCGCCAAAATGACAGTAGTTGGCCGAAAGCATGTAGTGGTCTTCCAAGTGCCAGCAAAATGTGGAGAAAAGCAGGCCTATGTATAGCCAAGGAATGGTCATACCGCTGATCCGGTCATTCAAGTGGTTTAGAAGGGATCCTTTGGCAAAAGGAAGTTTTGTGAGGTTGAAAGGGTGGTTTATATACGGGTCGTTTGCCAATTCTTCCTTGAAAGGGAAATTCATTGGAAAGCCCAGAATTTGGCCTGGCTCGAGATTATGAATATCTGCGCCGTAATTTACTCGAATTCGCGATTCGTCGTTTTCCACGAGGTTATCCCAAAACTCAGACTCGAGCAAGTCTACATATTCTTCCTCGCCCTTTGGGTCGTTTGTATAAGTTTGTGACAACTCCTTACAACGCTCACCGTTTACACGCATGTTGCTGAAATACTTATCTTTGAACTCGTCGTTGAGTTTCCGAAATTCCAGCATCAGATACAATGTGTCACTCGTCACAAAGCCATACTCACCAGTACCAACAAGACACTCCTCGCAGTACCAGTTCGCTTTTGGCACTGATTTGAGAGCTGGCTTCAAGCAAAACGTGTGAAATCCTTTGTTGCAGCCATCGCATATTAGCGTGTGCTCATCATCAGAATCCATGCCACACACGTGACACCAAAACTCATCCTCGGACTCCTCCCCACTCTGCATGTCTGAGTCATCATTATATGGATTCTGATTGAAAATGTGGCCACTGTCAAACTCAGCAATCTTCGTGCTGTACTTTTTAGCAAGGAAGATGCAGTACTCTTTCATGTACTCCAAGTAGAAGTCAAGCACCTCTCTAGAGGATCTTTCGATGCCGTATTCAGCATTCATAGACCGCCAGAAGTCCAACTCGGTCCGGAGCTCATTGTAGACGGTGTTGCGGCCATTTGTGTCATTCTTCTTGCGGGCAGCATCAAGCACATCATAGTGCTCCGATACATACTTATTGAGAGCAAGAAACAAGTCGTAGTAGTACATTTTCGTACCGCTCAGAAGCACAACGTAGGGAGTGCGGGGTATCTTCTTCTTTTTCATCTTCAGGTAGTTCACCAATCCATCTTTGAACATCGAACGAATGCGGCTTCGAAGTCCTAATTCATTGAGCTGCTGAACCCGAGGTCGGAACTGAAATCTGTTTGTGTCGATCAGAAAGGGTGGCTTCCATTCAGGAGGCGGGCGCACTTTGATCATGCCGTATTTCTGGCCAAGCAGTTGCACCTCCGGCGAGGAAAGATATACTATGGGGTCCGAAAACTGCTCCGAGGTCGGGTGAACAGTCGGGACCGGCTTGAGCCCATTGCGCTGCTCCTGGGTCACCATCCTCGAGGCAACGCGCAATAGGGGTTACAGTGCTTTACAGCGTTTTAATCACGCCAAAAAGAGTATGAATCGAATGTAGCTGTGTGGCTGAGTCGATTAAACCGGGTTTGAAAAAGATAGACCAAGTTTAGCAAAACTTGCAACTCTATCTTGGTGTGCAGAAATGCCGACTTGCTATCAAAAACGTGCTTTTTTTAAATCCGGAGCAGGGCAGGGGGTGCGCGAGAGCAGCAAATAAGGGGGGATAACAGCAAGTCTGGAAAGATTGTTTCAAACTTTTGTTGACGGTTCGGGGTGTGGGGTGCTGAAAGGGGAATCTTGGTGCCCAAGATGGAAAACCGTTACTTTTGAAAACCGGGTTACCAGAGGAACATGAGAGTGGTATGAAGAATCTGTGGCAGCAAAATATATGGAATATAGTTTTCAGTGCTTTTTTTGAGCCGTACGTCACTCTATGGGTAGGTTCGCATACGTAGAAGCTGTCTATAGGACTAAAGGCTAAGTGAGTCGCATAACATATTTCCGTGGTTTCACGAGTCATCATGGCATATTACAAACTATTTACATAGAGTTCGATCTTGTATTAAACAATTTGCAATTGTCGTCGCTGAAGCGCGTGTTTGAACACTGATAATGTAAAATGATGTGCTTGGGTTTTAGGTTTTGAGTGATGATAAACAGAACTCAGGTGTAGACTATAATCTCAAGCATTGGTGATGCAAAGTAGAAGCTTTGAACTTGTAATGTTAGCTTCCGTAACATTTGTCCTAATTTAGAAAATTGCGTTATTGAGAGAACTGACTATTTCATAAAAAACCGCTTTTTGTATGTAAATGAAGCCACGCATGCAATAGGGTAAAAGAAAGTAGTAGAAGCCATTAAATGACGATCAAGAAACCACAGAAACCTTTAATTCATGTTCCCTAAAACTGAAGGGCTAGTTATTCCTAAATTATTCATTGGTAAGCGTTGAAAACAAAAACTATTCCAAAGATCCGAAAATTTCGGAAATTGGCAGGAAACTAACTGAGACACCTTGAACATACAGTACTGGCCGTTTGTTGACCGAAGAGTTAGTCCTACAAAGAAAATCGTTATAACCTTAAAGATACACTATCAAGAACGTCAAAGAATGTAAACTAATCGAAGGTGAACCCGTTAATATCATTACTATGCTGGTGTTCGTTATTTGTCCAGAACATGTTTCTGTCGTAGTCATCATGCCCCACACTTCCTCCAAAACTCAGCGAAGGTCCGTTTTTTAAAGGCACAGAAGAAACCTCACCCGTCTTGTTCAACGAAATCCCACTAAAAAGGTCCTCAGAAGGAGACGCAAGAAACTGATTGATCAGAGTGAGCCCTCCAATACGAGAAAGATTATCCTCCAACGGCAATTGAGGTATGAAATCAAGCCCAACATCCAATTCTGTAGTTTGAGGAAGCTCTGAAAGACTTGCTTCTGCGACTTGTCTGAGCTCTGGAAAGTCTTGCTTTTCATCTCCTGCCTCCTGGATGATGTCACTAAAAAGATTGTCAGAGAAGAGCTCCCTGAAGAACAAATTTACCTGGTTAGTATCATCCGCCTTTTCTCCCTCATGCTCTTCCTCTTCGTCGATGACCTCTTCAGCGTCTTCCTCTTCTTCTTCCTCTTCTTCCTCTACGTTTTTCTCACTCTCTATGATCTTTCTGGCACGTCTCTTTCTTTTACGAGTTTCGGGATTGAGACCTAAGCAGTCAATATTTTCCACAGCCTTGTCCTTTCCTAGCTCATACAAAAGGCTTAGCAAATCGTTGTTCGCCAAATTCGACGTCACAGTCATCGAGTCCAGACCAGCTCCTCCCTCGTCTGATTTAAAATGAAATCCTGCAACAGCGTTATCTCCAGACTCTGATAAAACAAATCCTTTGCTTCTTGGCTTGCGTTTGTTAAGAATGCTTCCCACAAGTTTAATAAGCTTGCGCATTTTGCGCACTATAGCAAACATTTTCTCGAAAGTGACCGACCGCTTCGCATACGCTTCATACTCTTTGTAGAAGTGTCCAAAGAATGCCTTGAGATTGAAGTCCAAGTTTGAAATCTCCCTTGCCAAGGGACTGGCTGGCTTGGCTTGATACAACTCGTACAACATGAGCTTAACCAAAATCTTAGCCTTGACCAAACTGATGACCGCATTCATAGGTCTATAGTGAAAAAAAGTCGGTACACAGAGCGTGCGCTCACAGACCATCAAAAAGGTCTCCACCAACCGTTTACAAACCACAATCAATTTTTCAAGCATCGTGACCGCAAGCTTATAGCGCTCGGCCTCGGACTGCTGAGCACCGCTCACAAAAGCAATCATAGCAGACGACAAGTGCTGAAAGATTACGTGATCGTACATCGACATCAAGATTTGTTGGTAGGTGAGCCCCACCAATGCGTTCTCTTGCAGACTCAGTTGAGGGTCTGTGAGCCTATAGTCAAGCATAAGCTTGAGAAGACGATCCTCGTACTTAGATATGAGAGATCCTGGATCACCCTCCGCCTTTTCAAGTTCAGCCGTCATCTCTTGACCTAAAAACACCAAACGTGCCATATATAAGATAAAAACGTCTGTGCGGTCGCCCGAGAAGTCACGCGTAGCCAAGTAGCTGCACGCGAGGTCGTGGGTTGTGGACCAGGTCACACAACGGAATTTTGGGAGAGAAAGGCCCAACAGACCACAGGAGGCATACACCATGAGGTAGAGTCTGACAAGCTCATTTTCCTGGAACGAGAGTTCGACCTTCTCGCCGGTACCGTGTGCAAGAAGAACGTGCTCGCAGGTTGTACCCAAGTCCACAACTAAGTGAAGATTGAGGGCAGTGAGCAAGTGAAGCTGGTGTTTGAAAGTTCCCCACTGTTTTGGAGGAGGGTTCCAGAGCAGAAGCACGAGATATGCTTGGATGACGTCAAGTGAGAGGCCTCCTCCTATGAAGATACGGTGAGCAAGGTGCATATCCAAATAGTACAGAAGCACACCATAGAGCAGTGTATCGTTGCTTGTTGCACAGCTGCTAGCGAGAAACAGAAGGAGGAGAAGGGGCTTGTGCCGCACAAGATAATCTGCTGTACAGTCAGGGGCGAGCTTCACTGCAGGCCAGAAAACAAGAAGACGCTCTCTGAAGGCGGTGTAGCGCTCGTGGATGACCAGCATCGAAAGGTAACTGAGCTTAATGAGCTCAAGGACTAGATTCTTCTCGAATGGGATGATCGGCAAATTCTGAGGGGTGATGGTGGGAGGCGGGAGAGAAATATCAGGCGCGGGGGCAGACTCCTTGAGAAGCGCCGACTTCTGGTTTACAAGATGATCTATTTGCGACACATATGTCAGCAATTGAAGTCGGAGGTTCAGAAGCTGACTAAGGTCCTCTGTGAGGCTGCCTCGATCTAGAACGGCATCAGCGGGCGTTTGCATTTTCTGAAGGAACGTCAGAAGATTTTTGAAGCCGGGAAGACTAACAAGCTTCTGTTTTTTACGGGGCCTCAGAACCTTGTTTTTGCTTGTGGGGTCGTAATCTTGTGAACACTCTACGCCGGCTTGGAAGCACCGCTTGCAGCGGCCATAAGTGGGATCGTCGTACGCACATTTCATTTTGAGCCGATGACACCGAGCGCACGCCCTTATTTGGCGCCATTTCTTGGAGAAATCGGGGTCAGACATGTCATATACTTGTAAGAATGGGTAGATGAGGGATAAGGGATTCAAGCACGGGCTCCGATTGACTGCTTATGTCGGCCAATGGTTAACCTGCTCGATCTGCGTGGTTGCCGAAGGTCGTAGAATGGCCTATGACAGGCTCTTTGAATCAAATCATTATCTGATAACGCGTGCGGTTAGACTTAGACGGAGTAGTTGGCTCAAAAACTAGTAGTAACAATTCACGTTCAAGAGAGCTCGAAGATCTTTTGATAGTTGATATCCGCATTATGTCTTTGTGTTTTTTTTTGATTTTGGGATTACATGTAAGTGTATCTACGATTATGCCCAGCCGGAGGTGATATCAGTGCATCTTGATTGCTTTGGAATTTAAAAATATCTTGCGGTTAGTGTAGACTCTGACCGATACTTACATAATATATTATTAAGTAGGATGAAATGCTCAGTTTACCATTCTGTATAGGGCAACATAGTTATCACGGGATTGCTCATGTGGATCAGCTTTTTCCCTAGTTTTGAACTGCCGAGATGCCCCGCACTATCACGTTTAGGTAGTGTTATGAAGTGAAAATGTAAAGAGCACAAACAATTCTTGTAGCGTAATTATGAGGTAGATCAAGATCGTTGACCAGAGTTATCAATTTTAAATTCATTTAAAAGCACAGACAGCTTCTACAGATTTGGATCATGCCCCACCCTGAAATCTTCTTCCACAAGTTTCTAGTCACAGACCAAGTGTTCTATCTCCTGAAGCATACATTTGCTCTCGTAAATCTTCGTCCTATAGTTCCTGGCCATGTCCTCATAGTGCTGCGCAGGGTGATTCCACGCCTCAATATGCTCAACCTGGAGGAGTCTGTCGACTATATGCTCACTCTCCAGAAGATATCAAAGGTCATACAGGAACACTATAAAGCAGATGCTCTCAATATTGCAATTCAAGACGGGGCGTATGCAGGCCAGTCTGTTCCTCATCTCCACACTCACATAATTCCTCGGTACAAAGCCAAAAATATAGGAGACGCTATATACGAGAAAATAGACACCTTTAATGATGACTTGAGGCGTTCGGCGCTTATACAGGAATTACAAAGATTGGGCGAGAGCGACACAAAACAGTGGGAGAGCGCTACCGGGGAGAGAAAGGATCGCACAAAGGAGGAAATGAAAATGGAGGCCGAATTATTAGAAAAGTTGGTTGCTGGGGATAAGTAAAATCAGAGGAATAGAGCTGAAGAGGCTTTCACAGCCGTAGGGAGCGTGATTAGCTGAGATGAGAACAGCTCAGCGTAATTAAAAAGCACATTCGAGATCTTGAGAAAAACTTTCTCGATGTTAGACAGGAAAAACAGGTAAAGTGTGTTACTTGTGGAAGTAACATGCATAATTAGGTGCGTGAGATCTCTGATTGATGATAGACACGCTAACATACCTAACAGGGCCATCTTGAGCCAGGACTTCTCTCAAATTTGTAATAATGAAAATAGAAATCTTTTCTGGAACTCATAGACAAAATTATAGCGCCGTGTATTGGGAGATGCTCTTTCAGAACTCCAAGGGAGGTTTACACAGCACGCAAATAAAAGAAATATACAACAAACCCAAGCGTAGTAGTTTGTGACTTTAGAACTGATATACCAGAATTTCTTCAAAAGTTCAACTTTACACGTGTATATCTTGAACAATCTCGATCAATCGCACATGCAGCTCCAACAAATTTTCATTTTTCACCTCGCTTGACAAGCAGATACATACAAACATTATGTCCTATTCCCTTGTGTGCCTTGGAAACCCTCTTCTCGACCTCCAGGTTGACGTTGAAAAGACCTACCTTGAGAAGTATGGTCTCAAAGACAACGATGCCATTTTGGCTGAGGAGAAGCACCTCCCAATCTTTTCTGAGGTTGTGAAAATGAACAACTTGCACATTGTGGCTGGTGGTGCTGCTCAGAACACTGCTCGTGCTGCCCAATACACTCTCCCTTCTGGCTCTGTGGTGTACTTTGGTTCTGTGGGTAAAGACAAGTACGCAGACCTCTTGGTGGAGGCCAACAAGAAGGCCGGCTTGACCACTAAATACCAAGTCCAGGAGAACATCGAGACCGGTAAGTGCGCCGCGTTGATCACTGGACTCCACCGTTCCCTTGTGACTGACTTGGCTGCCGCTAATCATTTCACTGAGGCTCATTTGGAGCTCCCAGAGAACAAAGCTATCGTCCAGGCTGGCAAAGTCTTCTACATCGGGGGCTTTCACCTTACCGTGAGTCCAGATGCCATCAAGAATTTGGGAAGAGAGGCTGCTGCTCACGATGACAAGCTCGCCATTCTCAACTTCAGCGCCCCATTCATCTGCCAGTTCTTCAAGACTCAGCTTGACGAGTGCTTGCCATACATGGACTACGTTATCTGCAACGAGACCGAGGCTGAAGAGTACGCAAAGGCTCACGGGCTCGAGAAGCCAGATGATTTGGCTGCTGTGGCCAAGTACGTGGCTGAGCTGACCAAGGTCAACCAGAACAAGGCCAGAACCGTTGTGATCACTCACGGTACCGAACCTACTGTAGTGGCCTCCTACAACTTCGGCACCAAGAAGTTGGAGACCAACTCTTTCAGCGTTCACGCTATCGAGTCTTCTAAGATCAAGGACACCAACGGTGCTGGCGATGCTTTTGCTGGCGGCTTTGTCTCCGGTCTCGTTCAGGGCTTGGAGTTGAGCAAGGCTATGGACTTGGGCCATTGGACTGCGAAAGTGAGCATCCAGGAGATCGGGCCTTCTTTCCCTTATAGTCCAAAGCAGGTTTACTCCGCTTGAATTTGCAAGCGAGATGAACAATTTGGTCATGTTACCTCTTTGTAAGGAATCGAATAGAGTGGTAGCATATATGTATGGGGGTGGTACTAACGTTTGTACCTATCTCCGTACAGACAAGTTCATGTTGTACCACAGCATTCATTGCAATCTTAAATAACTATTGAATAAAACCATAATATACTGGCGCGACTCACAGATATTTTCATCACTAAGATTAGAGAAATGTAGATACCTGAAAACCTAGCTTAAGCAAGAACAAGTGAAATCATGTCGGTAGGTAATCGTCAAAGAACTAATGTAAGCAGGAGCTGCCATTGATTTCAAAAGCATTCGATTTAACAGAATTTTGAGGTTTATACATTAACTTCACCTCAAATTTAAATTATGCATGTGATGCAACAACCAAAAAAATAAATACCTTTATACAGCAGACAATTTCACCATATTTAGCAAAAAAATCGACGAATATGTTTACTAGAGTCAAATTAACAATAATATATTGTATGTGGCCGAGTAACTGCTATCAAAGCGCTATATAGCACCTCAGGTGCCATCTATTAATAACAACATGCAAGTGTGCGTATTCGCGATACTCGCTACAATATGTGGAAAAGACGCTCTAAGAATCTGCCGAAAGGTTCTTGAAAAAGCAGGCACATTGCCAAAAGAGCTATTTTTTCACGTGTAGAGCGAAAATTGTCCCGGAAGCTGTTTTTTACGAGGGTTTTGACACATCTTGGCAGGGTCCTAAAAACGCCATTTAACGAGAGTCTGTTTACGGTACGAGAAACATAAGCGAGCTCCATATAGCGCGTGTAAGAGGCGCAATGTTAACCCATGTCTTAGTTTCGGGTTAGTGACCACTATACTGATGAATCTATTGCTTCTAGGCCATATGCGAGCATTTACTGAAAACTCCAAAACGCGTAGAGAATTTCCGCCATCTAAAAAGATACTTGCGAATTCCTGTCAAACGCCATTTGACTTCTCGCTCAACAGATAAGAGCTCTTTTCCTTCCTCCACGATGCTCAGCAATCAATTCCGCATATAACGGAGATACATGTCACGTGCGGCAGCGATGCGCAGCTTAAGATTACTTATCCAACTTGAAAAATTAACCCAGTAACGGACTTCAACACAAACATCATGGACGCAGAAAGTTCTGGAGTATCGCCCCCAGAGCCATTTTCTGGCTCTCTGATGCTGTCGGCGTCAAAAAAGTCACGTCATAGGGTACCTACAAGTTGCTCTGTGTGTCGGAAGAAGAAGGTTAAGGTGAGTGGCAAATATTGGAATGGTAGCGATTTGTGATGATTCTGGAGAGTGTGCTGAAGCCGGTATAGCGGCTATTAGATGTATTCTGTGATTAATGTGGTGCATGCCGTTGCCTGTATGGTGATGGGACATTAGTACAATTGACCAGTGAATTCGTCCCTGGACATTTGCTCATCAAAATCGTTCATATACTTTGAGGTATACTAACCAGTGTGATAAATCTAGACCTTACTGCTCTGCTTGCGTACGAAGCTCTTCGTGCAGTGCTTGTTTCTACGAGAGCCAGCCGTGGGATGCATCCCTGAACTTCAAGCGCCTCAACCAGCAGGTAATCCAGCTCAAGCAGCAGAATTCAGAGTATCGGGAGCTTTTGGAAAAATATAGAAGACGTATTAATGACCTTCTTGAAGGCCAAGATGGCACCCCAAAAGACATTTTTGCTTCTAGAGAGCTTCAGAACCAGAACTTGCGTACTCCGCGTATAAGTGGATTCCGTTTTGGAGATGGGCTGGAAAAAGACGAAATTCAAGACCTTGTAAAGGACTTTGACGTGCTTGTCATCAAGGAAAACAAGCTCATACATTTTGGTATGACCAGTTTCATGGCGTTGGTTACAAATGACCCAATTATCAGTGATGTGTTCAACAAGTTCATTGTGTGCCAAAAAGAGATGTACGACAAAGGTAAGGCTGTAGAAGAGTGCCAGGATTTGGATAATACTTTGGACTCAGGCATGCTCAATAAACACAGTCTACTGACTATCTCACAGATAGTAAACCCGATAAACGCGCTTCTTCCTCCAAGACGCATTTTCGATGGGCTCATTAATCGCTTCTTTGAGAAGTGCTATATCCTCATGCCGTTTGTAGATGAGGTCGGTTTCCGCCAGCGCATAGACTACCTTGTTCATACCAGCGACAATGGCTACTGTTACTTCCAAGTTCTGTCTCCTTCACACCTTCCTACTGTGGCGTTGGCTCTTCTTTTCCTTCGGTTTGCCTATTTAACAGTGCCAGTGGATTTTGTCAAGTCTCAGCTCGCGCAGAAAAGGACCGCGGGCGTAGACGATTTCTCACGTGAGATTGTGGCCACAAATGTACACATTATGCCCTTGTTGGTGGAACATGCGAAAAACTGTATTACGAACTCGTCAGTTCTTCGTAAAGCCAACCTTCACATCATCCAGGCTCTTCTCTTCTTGAAGTTCTATAAATCCCAGTCTCCTGAAGATGGTGATGGGGGTATTGATGCCCAGGTCAGTTTGCTGATGTTGGTGCAGATGGCTCGTCTGGTGGGGCTCCACAGAGACCCAAACAACTTCGATATCATTGAAGACCCAAACTACAAGCACCTCTGGCGTAAGATGTGGTACAAGCTTGTTGACATGGATGCCGCAGCATCCATCCAGTTTGGTGCCCAGTTACTCATTCCAGACGACGAGTCGTTCGACACTGAGCTCCCATACATTGGACTGGAGCTCCAGAAGCTGAGTAGACTCAACGTATTGGAACCTGATGTGGTGGCTATGATGGCACTCGAGTACCAGGCGTCAGCTCTCTTCCGTCGTATCCTGCACGTGATGAACGTTGTCAAGCAGAACCCTAAGCGGCTGGACTTGAACCAGTGTGTACAGGAGCTTCGGAATTTCCGTGCTCAGCGTATAAGACCAATGCGCGAGATCATTGCTCTGGCGACACTGCCGGGTTACAATTCAGGTCGTCGGACTATGTATGCGGCTCAGTGTCGGTTAGCTAAGGAGGCCTTCATTGGCTTGCAAGCTGAGCTCACTCTGCACGTGCTCACGTACATTCTCATGCTCAAGACGCCAGCAGAGAAACAGCAAATGAAGTTCAATTACCTCCGTAAAACTGTTGTGTCTGCCTTGACGGTGTTCCGTTTTGTGCATGGTTACCTCTCTCACGAGCACTACTATTTTGGGCATGACCTCAACCGGCTCTTGCTCCCCCTGGTGCTTGAGCTTGGTCAGCGTGCGTTCCAGTTGATTTGCGTGCTTGTTGTACGGCACCACCTGGATTTCCATGAGATCTTCCTTGAGGATGAGGTGGATGTTGACGCCAAAGAGGCTAAGGACTGGCTCACAGTGAACCAGAAATCGATTGCCGAGATGATGGGGTTGGATGAGAACGATAATCAGGTTGTGTCGTTCCAGGTGTATGCACACTTGGAGGAGGTATACTGTCATTTGGAGGCGTATCTGAAGATGTATTTTGCAGCTTGGAAATCTCTGCGGCTTATTCAAATGTTTATGGTGTATCTTATTGAGAAAAAGCCGGAGTATCGTGAGTTTTCCAACCGCCGGTTTCAGGAGAAAAAGAGACGGGGGGCAGAGATCCAGCGGCAGTACCAGCCAGCTGCAGAGGATTTCAGCGGAATCATTCCACCGGAAGATGCTATGCAGGATAGCCGCAAGGTGAACTCTGTGTTCCAGCAACTCGAGCAGTATGCAGACGAGAGTCTTGGTTCGTTGGAGGTGTACAACATGATGAAGCTGACACGTTCCGAAACTAACTCTGCCTGGTTGGACCTCTTGGATGAGACTGGCCAGTTAAAGTTCGATAGTTTTCACCCATTGTTTGCAGAGGACCAGATGATAATGGATATGATGAACGACATAAACGACACTAACATGCCTCCAGACCTTGGAATTTTCGGAGGCGGTTCTTTCAGTGGCTCTTCGGAGTTGACGCCAAATACAGCGCTGGACAACGACGGACAGGAGCTCGCAAAGCAGCAGCAGATGGAGAAGCTGTTGGACTTGTTAACTGGGGGCGAAAAGGAGGGCATCTCGCCATCAGAAGTGAACTACGGGTTGCTGATCGCAAAAATGATGTTCGGAAATTCGTAGATGTATATATTGAGTTTTTCACACTAGCAGAGAACGTGTGAAACACATGAACAGATGCACTAAGCGTGTTCTAGTGGTTGTTTTAATGAATGATTATTGTTTGTGATGTAATGTTGTAAACAGTATTTCAGTACTTCCAAGATGTGCTAAGTAAGTAGGCACGCCTTTATGATGTGTGCCTCCTTTTTGAACATCAATTCTATAAGTGTCTAAGCTATATGGCATGGTAAAATTGAGGAACTCTGGGTGATTTCTATTTGTATTCCTCAAAGAGAATTAGGGACTCGACATATTGAGGGGTCGCACTGAAGCTATTGCAAACCATTCCGAACATCGAAGCGTAAACTTTATTCAAGCAACGATGTAAGTGCTTGCCCCCCACCCTCAACAAGGCCTATGAATTACCTCGAGGAAAAAAATCCCAACATTCTGAACATAGGTTTATCCTCTTTGACTTTGAGTCCCGGAGTGTCATTGCTTTCATTCTTGGCAATGGCATCGAGCGGCTATTCAATATTATGGGTATACCATTCTGGCGGCATTTTGAGCGAACTTTTTGAGCGATTAGCGAAACGTTTGAGATTTTTGTCACTGCAGAGGTGTAACATGGGGAGCATCTGAAGCGTTACCCTAACTATTTCAAGGTGTTTACCTATCTGAGAGAACGTCCTGTCACGTGGACTCATATTCTACACAACGTTCTCTAACATGCTACGCTTCTATTTTTAGTATTAGATGGATATTACATAGTTTCGTGTTAATACAAGCATCATATTTCCCTTATCAGGACTGTAATCCAACCCCCTCAGCTCCCGATTAATTACAAGAGGTGATATTCCCTATTTTATACAAGTTAGACCGCTTCAAACGAGACTGCACAGCCAGGGACCTTTCCATCGATCAGAATTATTCTATGGCTCAATATTCATGTTAGGCCTCTGTACTGAGGCATATTGCCGAGAGATCGAATGTGTGAGTTGAGGATATCTTGAAGCTGTTGTTTAAAGCTATGCAATTGAGATCAAAGTTCATGGAGAGGATGAATTTTGTTCCCAGGCTTGTGGAATAGGGTTTTTTTGCGTATGATTCTTTGAACAGTTATGTTTGCCTCAGCTCCTTCTAGATTCTTTAGAGCGTTTGTTATCTACACAATCTTTCTTTTGGCAACGGCTCTGTTTCTTTTATATCCTCAAAGTCTTTTTTTGGAATTAGATTCTATGTCATAAAAATAGGACGTGTGTTGATAGTTAACCAAAGAATCAGGGGAAAATAGAGATGAAATGTGTATTTGCCTCAAGTGACTTAGATAAGCAGCTTTTACAGACAAGATGCTAATATGGTTGCGCCAATAATCACTTTCAATCTATTGTAGATCGGTCGGTGTGCGCAACATCAGTGCGGGGATACGTAAGAGTGGAAGCACCCAAATAGGACACTTATTGGATACTAAAACCAGAACTTTATATTTCACCTATAAAATTAGAGAGTTTCGTTGATTCTCTTTCGCGGCTTCTGATTGGCCTCTTGCTGCCCCTCCGATTGCCCCTCCGATTATGCCCCCCACAAAAATTTCCATGCAGATTTCCTGTCAGGTAAACGTCACATAAAATAGGAATAGCGGTTTTTCTGTGTGTGACATGGTCAGATAAGGTTGAAAATTGCGCACACGATGGATAGGCTACACGAGTACACATTGGATGAGGAATTTATGCGAGATCGTAACACGAGACTGTAATTATCTGAATCATAATCGGCTAAGCGCATACTTGAAAAACAGTTCACAGTCTCTACAATTGAAATGCAACAAAAGTTGTTAGTTGGATTGATCATTTACAACAAATCATGCTCTCCGGTAGCACTTGCCCAATAGCCGAATCAAATATATCGGGTGCCGATAATTTCCCGGGAGTCACGATTTTCAATTTTTCACCCTGCAGCCGGTCCAGGCCGGTCGAATGGACTACTCTCTACAAATGCTGAATATGAACATCGACAAACCACTCTATACACGTATAATAGATCTAGTTCAACTTCTTGTTGTTGAGGAAAGACACCTGCTCCAACACATTTTGCATAAACTCGTACACTGTAAAAGTCACCGCCTGACCTGGGGCCACTCTCATGATCCGCGGTGTCACACCCTTATAGAAAGCACGAATACCCTCTTCCTGAATCAAGCGAGATCCTATACGAACAATGCGCTTAGCGGCACTCTCCTTAGGGTCGAAACCAACCTCCTTCTGCAATCTGGTTTTAATCACATCGATTGGAGCGTTACACAAAGGACCCAACCCACCAGAAATTAAACCAATACCAGATGTTTGCCATCCTGGAATGTCTGTCAGATTGTGGTGCTCCTGCAACTTTGTTCTCAATTTCAGATACACTGTGAAGTTAACACCTTGGTTCGTGGCCTGACGCAACGCAGTCAACGAAACACCCTTGTAGAAAGCCTTGAGTCCCTCTTCTTTTGTGATCACGTAAGAAGCCTGTATCGCGTTTCTGTACTTTGGCTTGGCGCCTGGGTCTGTCATCAGATTAGACTGAGCCTGCATCCGAATCTTAACAACCTCCATTGGGTTCACGATGGCAACGGCCTCGGTGACACCGGCAGCGAGACCGGACACGAACGTGGCTGCGGTGCTAATCGATCCATCAGACTTCTTGAACCAAGTCTTGTAGTATTCAAAAGAACTGAAACGAATAGCCATCTTTGGCACAATCCCAATACACACCGCACCAAGACCCTTGTACAAGGCAATGAAGCCCTCGTTACGGAAGATTCCCAAGCCCGTCAGCACAAATCCTGGGGGCTTGACCCCACTCTCGGCCACCCTACGGTACAATTGCATGCGCACTTTGATAGTGTCCAATGGGTGACAACAGAGTGCCTCCATGAGGCCGGCCACACCACCCGAAGTGAAATGAATAACAGGGTTTCTGTTCTTGTTTTTTGGCGCCATCGGGGATGAAATTATCGTGACTAACCCCGTCTTTTTATACTACCCCAGGTTTCACGGGCTCGTAACGCCCCGGAGCCGCTGTACGGTGGTGCGTGCAGGGCTTGCAGGCGGGGCCCGAGCGTAGGCCAGTCCGGCTAGGGGGAAACTCACACGGGTTTGCGGAGTGGTAGACTTAAAGGCTGTGTAGGATGGCCCGTAAGGTGGGAGTTTTTCCGGGCTTAGGCCTAACTCCTTTGCGTTAATCATTAAGGACTTAAGGAATGGGGTTTCTACAGATCGCGCAGGCTTCCCGCTAACTAAACTAATCATCATTGTAGGCGTATTTTTTTCCATATTTTCGATTATCAAAGGGTTCGTTTTACATTCATTGGCAGTGAGAAAAACTGATCCTGTCTGGACCGCGGAGGCTCCGGCAGAAATGTACTTTTGCACGTCATTAGCGTCCATAATTCCTCCAGCAGGAATCACAAACACCCCCTTTTTGACTTCTTCTTTTTTCACAGCCTGGAAAAGGTCCCATGTAGAGAGCTGTTTGTCTAGCCCCGGTAGGAACTTTCCTCTGTGACCACCAGCTTCCCAGCCTTGACACACCACACCATCCACAATGTTTTTAAGCACCGAAAACTCTTCAGGGGAAGTTGCAGTGGCAAACACTTGAATACCAAGTGACTGGATTTGACGTATGGTTCGGTCGGAAGGCACACCAAAGTGAAAGCTCACTATACTTGGGGAAAGAGACGGGGTGTCTTTCCAGAGGCTAAGCACTTTGTCAATGACAGGACCTTCGTATTCCAAAAATGAAATGTTTTTGTTGGCGAAGTCCGCACGAGAGAGGTCTGTGGAGGGGCCGCAAACAGAGAGGTAGAGGGCGTTCCAATTAGAAATTTGGCTGGGGGAGGCCAAAGGAAGAATCCCATGACAAAAGAAGTTCAAATTGAGGGGCGACTTCTCTGAGAGCTTGCGAAATTCCTGCACAGTGTTCTTGAGCTCATCGAGGCCCTTGTGAAGGTTGAGTCCAGAAACGGGGATCGAGCCTAAGGCCCCTGCCAGCGAGACGGCAGCCGCCAACAGGACAGTAGATACCCCGGCCATTGGCGCCTGGACTAGCGGCTGGGTCACATCAAACACTTTGCAAAAGACTTTGGAAGAAAGAATAGGCATGCGGGATGTGCATATTCTCCAGTCTTATATTCTGAAAACCCCGGAGGGGGTTGCAAGTGTGGGGCGGAGGCGGTGGGTAACATGCACACAAGCTAGGAGGCACCAAAAAATGTTGTTAGCTACATGGTTTGTATTGTATGGGGTGGGTTTAGGGTGGAGGTGTGATTTGTGCCTTGTGTGTGCTTGCTAGAGGTGCAGTTTCAAAGACGTGTAGGGTACGTATCTACGGTTTGGCGTTGATGTATTTAAGGAAGTTTGCTACTGCATAGGTGTTTGTCCTTGGATTGTGTATTTTGGGCCATCCAGTGGTGATTTGCGCGGGTTCTACGCCTGGCAATAGGTCTCGTTTAATATGTGAAGAAAAAGGTCAATGGTGGGAAATTCAAGAGATTTATATTAAGATACTTCGATATAACTTTGAAGTTATGAAATAGGCTCTGGATGCCTGACTTAACCAAGTGAGCTACTTTGATTGAAAAAAATGGTATGCGCGAGTAGCATTTGATCTGTGGTTCTACAGACGAGTTGTGAAATTAATACCTCTTAACGCCATAAATCAGATACCTAATGATTACCCCTTCCAAAGATTTCTAGACCAGAAATCAATATTCGTGCCGCCATGGTGCTAGGATCATTTTCGATCAAAGCTATCATCAATGCACTCTATCAGCGTGTATTTACTGTTAGTAATAGAGGCAGAGCTAAAAATGAAACGGCATTACTTTAATTTAGTTATTGATACTACCTGTGCCAGATAGAGAGCATTATCATGTCCCTCGAAAGCCAACCAGTCTCTTCAACTGTTAAAAAAGTAACATTCGGAACAAAACCTCAACCCGAGATCAATAGATCTGTACCAAGATCTCTTAACTATGACGATCTGTCGGACTGTTTGGAATACTCTTTAAGTCAAGGCACAGCACACGTGGATATGCCATGGATCTGGAATTAGACTACATAGCAACCACCAAAAGTTCTGGAAAATTCTCAAAATTTACTACAGCACAACCACAACTGAGTGACATTGCTTGCATTTGTGGATTTTCTGTGGTTTGCTTGAGCTAGTTCAACATTGGGTGTGTGTCCACGAGGGTGGTTTAGGAACAGAATTGATACGTCAGTAGAGAAAAAAAAGAGCTCTTACGGTCTCTGGGAATATTGACACTTTCCAAAAATATCTAGGTTTGATAGCAACCAGTGTATGCACGGCGGGCTACTCATCAGCAACCAACATTATTAGGTCACCCAAAACCGGCCACGGTTGCTAAAAAAGCCTATAAAAGGAGTGAGAATTCCCACTTCATATCATCAAAAAAATGTCTGACTTTGGAAGAAAAGATTTCACTGATAAAGCTGCCGAGGCCGTCAAGCCAAACTCTCAGAAGTCTGGATTTGAGAAGGCCAAGGAAACCGCCACCGATAAGCTCGACCAATTTGGATCTAACGCTCAACCTCTGGGCGAAAAGTCCTATGCTCAGCAGGCATCTGACTCTTTGAGCGGTAGCAAGAGCAACAGCAACACTGGTGGCATTGGTCAGACTGCTGGAGAGTACGTCGAGCAGGCCAAACAGTACGTCAACGAAGCGTTGGGAGGATCCAAGTAATTGACTCCTGGAAGTGCTCTTTTTAATGGTATATACTATATACTACAATAAAGATTAAACACAACTTAGCGTAGAAAAGTAAAAGCTAATTAGTTTTCACACTGGTACCTGTGCAACATCGAGAGAGTTTGATTGAGTTTGTCTATAGCTGTAGGGATATCTTCAAATTCAATTGCACTGACTGCGAATTTACACGAGCGTAAGGCCAGCGAAAGAATGTCTGTATTCACCATCATCTGCTCAACTGATAGTGTTTTAGCTGGAGGTTCTTGGACGGGAGGTAAGTCAGTACATTCCTTTGAAGCATCTTCATCAACATCTGATTTGTTTATGCTTTTTGAAGTGTCATCTGACTTCTTTTCTTCCTCTGCGCCCTTTATGCTCTCATCCTTGTCTTCATCTTTATCTCCACTTGGAACATCTGGGAGTGTGAATTCATTTACCTCATCATCTTCTAAAGCCTTCTTAATAGTATCTTCGATCATCTTGTTAGTAATCCTCTTTGTGAGGCACACCATGTTCTGGTTAAATTGCGGATTCATTTTCCACTCTAACCCAAAATCCGATTTCTTAAATACCTGAACCAAGTATGCGCCGATAGCTTTAGAATATTTCATTTTGTCCTTGATTTCTGTAGATGTGAGTATGCGCTCTTCAAGCAATGGACTGTCGATGTCCAGAACAGACTGGTTAGCACCATGATACAACTCTTCTATATTATTGAGAGTAAGTTCTGTATTTTTCTCTGAGTCTGGAAATAGATTCTCTGCAATTTCGAGTAAATGAGACGCATCTACAAGTTCAAGACCCGTCTGCTTGGAAGCCATATCTTGGTCGATCAGCCGCACAGAGTCCTCAATCATAAGCATAGCACGATCTATGAGATAATTCGACAGAAGAGTTTTGTTGTGTAGAATGAGCGCCAGTAAGAACGTGTATGTAGTCTTTTTAGAGAAGGAAGAAGTGTAGCTAATCTGAGATGAGTTTGAGAGAGAATATGGCTTTGAACCAAAAGAATCCGCAGCTTTTTCGGTTTTATGAGGGTCCTTAGTACTAATAGACTCATTTGCTTCTTCAGATTTGTCGGACTTAGTACCAGGTGTTTCAATTTTAAGTGCAGACTTATCGTCATTCTTAGCCTTAATATCTGGCTTATCGGAGAGCTCATTTGATCCTTCACTCTTGACATTAGTGTTTTCAGAATCGAAGTCTGAAAGTGTGTCCTCAACCTCCAGTTGAGGTTCTAAATTACCCATTTGGCCAGCTAAAGCGCCCTCAAAAACGCCACCACTAATATCTTCCATTCTACGTAAAAACTCCTCCTCGACCGCCTCCGAATCACAAAATTCGTTGTGAGGGTCTTCCACGCCAAGCTCACCTCCTTCTACAAAAAAGGAGGCCTCACCAGATAAGAAGCCTACTCCTTCACCGGCTTCAAGGGTGGCCTTGTGGACCTCTAGCTCATCAAACAATGCAGCAAGTTCTTTCTCGAGGTTTTTTGCTCGCAACGCCCCCATCTCACCCCCTCCTGCCATGTAGAGCCCCACAGCCTCAAGCAAGAGCTGCGCAAGGTAGAGTGCTGAAAAATAGCGCACCAAAGGCTCACGAGCTTCATCTGCAGCCATACGAACCCAACAGGCATACCGGCGAGCCAGGTCTGGAGAAAGACATGAAACAGCGGCCCCAGTCCTGCTGTACAGTCCCTCCTTCATTTTTACCCTTGCGTTTTATTTATAAGTCAACAGCCCACCTCAAAATAAATTAAATTAGCTTCCTCACAAAGCCGTCTATAAAGACCGAGGTCCCTTCTTAATCTTTATATTTCTTTTGAATTTTGATTAGTCCTTCCTTATGAGTCTTGCTGCCACGTTCAACAGAACGCTCCAGCGGAACAAACAGCTGCCTCAAGAGCAGGCAGAGCCACGCCCTACCTTAGGTCCTTCATTTTCCCCTAATAACATGAATCATCATGCCTTTCTCGACGAAACTCAGGCTTCTCCGACAACCCCGAACTCTCCGGACTTTTCACTCTTGCTGCTGGTCCGAGACCTCTCGCTAGACGCACGCGTATCCCACACCCCAGGCTATCCGGCGTCTCCGTCGAGCCCGCGATTTCAAAGTGAGCGTCAGAATAATCTCATGCCACCTCCGCTGAACTCTACTGCCCCTTCACCCCTGCAAAAGACTTTCTCGGTGCCCACCAGTTTCATGCGTCATAGCCTGGATCTGCGGGTGTCGTACATCGACAGCCTGGTTTCCAAAGCCGCGGGCGTGTATGCACTGCCTGCGCACTCAGGACTGCTGAAGCGTAACTCCCAAGCCCTGGAAGAGCCTATATTACTTTCCGATAAGCGCAAGTCCTTTTCTCTTTTGCAGCCCACTGCGGACCCTCATCACGTCTCTAAAGTCCAGAAACTTCTTGAAATACCTCCTAACACTCCTCAAGAGCTTGTGCCGATTATGACGTTGTTTAACCTGCAGCAGGCCCGTGTGTATCAAGAAGGCCCATTTGTGCTTACTATAGAGCGCACAGGCAAAGGCTCTTCTCTGGAGACTCTTCAATGTATCGGAACGCTTTCTGGAAATGAGCTTGCGATCTGGGACGTGAACAAGACGGATTTGGCTCCGATCTATGTGAATGTGGCAGATGCACAATTTTCCAACGCTTGGGACTCCAACACGCTCAAGATTATTAACACGTCTACAAACAGATACACTATGCGTTTCCCAAGCCCGGAGGCTCATAGAGAGTGGTTTGTGGCCCTTACACTTCTGTATTTTGAGTATTCCCTGTTGCACGAGGCATACACGGGGGCACTTCTTCTGGCTAAGGCCATCAAAATGAATGACATCAAGACAATCCTAGCGGACACACGTTACAGTATAGGCGAATGGTGTAACATGCGCCTCAACTATCTTTCTTCTCGCTGGATTAGAGTGTATGTGGTGGTACACCCACGTCAAAAGGACAACGCAGGGCACGTGTCTGTGTACAGCTCTGACAAGACGAGCAACAAGAAGAACTTGGTGATGGTCATCAATAGAGGTTTCAGTTGTGTTTGTGTGTACCCACCCGTCCCGGAGGCCATCGACAGCTTCTCGGAGCTCAAGGTGGAGGGAGAGATCACAGTGCACAACTGGAAGTTCCTTCTTAATAAAGGTGTCAAAAACACATCCATACTTCCTCCATCACCAAGCTACGTCACAGACGAGTCTTCGGGCCGGTCACGCTCTCTGTCGTTTGGTTCTCTCCGTCTCGGCAGAAAGAGACTGTCAATGAGTCTTAACTCGTATGGCAGTGCTACAGACAGTGCAGTGAGCACAGGCTCTGGTTTGAATAACCCAGATAAGTTCACTTCTTCGTTGTATCTCATTCCAGAGCCACATCCAGGTGTCGCTAATTTTGAGACCATGGTTCGGTTGCTTATTCCATTTTTAGATGCGTTCGAGCTCTACGGACGACCAAAGAAACTTCAGTCTAACAGAACCGTGATAAATGGGTTGCTTTTTGCTCTTCCGCTGCTTCCAAAAACACGTTACTTGGACTTTGCTGCCGCATCCCAGATGATCAACAACAAATTGGATGGATTGCCGATGGTGAGAGACCCGCAGTTAATGCAGTACCAGAACAAACGGGTTGCTGTGGTGAAAAAGAACCCAAAGAAAAGAGGAATTTTGGGCAAGCTTCGCAAAAAAGAAGAAGAGGTTGATTTGGTGCCGGCTAACAAAGAGACAGATGGCATGGAAGAGTACACTTGTGGTGTTGAGGTGACTCAGTGGGGGAATAGAGAGTGGCTGTTGTTTCTAAAGCATGAGTTGAAGTACTTGTTGCTGATGGGGTATGATGGGGCTGGTCATTTGACAGAAGACTTCAAGACGGTTTCTTAGGTACATGCATTTGTTTTGTGTCTATATATATTACAATTCAGTATAGGTTTGCTAGAGAAATATCAGGTAAATATCACGTATATTTTTTTTACTTGTATATGCAGGTTGTGATGCTGTCAGTAAGCACCTTGAGGTTCCGGCCGGGTAACGCACTCAAAATTTTCATGATGCATAAAAAATCTCTAAGTGTCAATCGCAGAGTCATAAACCAGAAGACACGCTTTAAAAAGAGCGAAACGATATCATACCGAAACCCGAGAGCTAATAAGTGAGTTTTATACTGCTTTGCCGACGCAGAGAATGCTGTGGTCTGCCGAGAATGAATTATGGGATTGATTTGGTTTGAACTTGAAAAACACCTAGGGATTGATTTCGAGAAAAAAGAAGAGCGGTGTGATTGAAATTAGTGCTTTTGTGACGAAAGTGTTCTTGAAGGGAGGTTTTGTTGAAATTGGCGAATATAGCACAATTTGATGTGTGAAAATGTACGGAAAGGTGACTTTTAAGGTGCCAGGAAAATACTCGAAAAATCATAAGAGAGTGGCTGAGCCGAGTACTACGATATTTTGACTCGAGCTGATATGTCATTGGAATTCATGCAGCATGACTTATCTCCAGAATTTACTAACTAGTGAGCAGAACAAACTGTCGTTTTTATGAGAATAAATTCCCGGAAGTGGATGATGTTGTGATGGTGAATGTGCAGGCAATCGAGGAGATGGGTGCTTATGTGAAACTTCTTGAGTATGACAACATTGAGGGTATGGTTCTTCTCTCTGAGTTGCTGAGAAGACGTATTCGTTCGATCCAGAAGTTAATTCGTGTAGGAAAGAACGAGGTTGCCGTGGTGATGCGTGTGGACAAAGAAAAGGGATACATTGATCTTTCCAAGAGACGTGTGAACAGTGAAGAGATTGTGAAATGTGAGGAGCGTTACAATAAAAGTAAGTCGGTTCACCTGATCTTGAGACAGTGTGCCGAGAAGTTTGACGTGTCATTAGAGAAGCTTTATGAGCAGATTGGGTGGCCTTTGAGTCGAAAATATGGTCATGCTTATGATGCTTTTAAACTTTCCATCACCGATGAGAGTGTGTGGAAAGATATTGATCAAAGCGTGGATCCTCTCATCTTGGAAGACCTCAAGGGATACATTGCACGCCGTCTTACTCCTCAAGCCATCAAAATTCGTGCAGACATCAATGTTTCCTGTTTTAAACCAGAAGGAATCAAGGCCATCATCAAGGCGCTTCAAGCAGGTGAAAACTCCTCTGAGAAGGTTGCAATCAAGGCTAAGATGATTGCTGCTCCTTTGTTTGTGTTGACTACTCTGTCTTTGGACAAGCAGCAAGGGATTGACTTGCTCAACAACGCGATCGAGGTGATCACAGAGGTAATCACAAAATATGAGGGCACTTGTGACATCGAGATGGCCCCTAAGGCGGTGACCGCCACTGAGGATCAGAAATTGAAAGAGTTGATGGACCAGCGCGACAGAGAGCAGAACCCAGAAGAGGAGGATGACGATGAAGAGGATGATGAGTGATACTGTGTATATAATGTGCTATAGTATAGAACGTGTTGCACGAAGAGCATGATTTGGTGGCAGATTTCTCTAACTGTGGCTTCAGAGAGATAGTGACAGCGGTTAGTTAATAAGTGTATTAAAGAAAGACCATTCGTGCTTGTAGTTATAATGTAGTTTTCGGTTGAGCTTTGGTGATCAGGTGGCTGATGTAGTTGAATCAGGAATCCTACAACTCTAATTTCTTTCATGAATATTATTCTAGATCATAATCTTTAGGTTTCAGTGGGTTTGCATTGGAGTTATCCTCTTGCAAAACGAAAATATCGAAGAAAACTAAACCTTGCATAAGAAGTCACAAGCAGGCATTAGTGTCATAATACCCCGGATACCCTAGTGTTCGGCTCAAGAAGTAATGCCTGGAGCGTCTTGATTTTCTGACTTTTTCAGATAACTTCTGGAAAGTTCAAATGCTGCGATCGCGATAAAAAATGATACTGTAGTAGAATTATTGAATCAATTGTCAGCTAGTTGGTAGCTTATCAAATATATCAACAATTAACTCAAACTATGTTAAAATCTAATGTAAAATAACAGGATTTTGTCTGTATCTTTTTATCTAATTTTTTTCGGGACATTTAAGTAGGATGCTAGAAGCACTGCTGAGATGCCATGCATCTAACTCTAAAGTACGATTGACTCAACATGTCCATTCGCCCTGCTACACACTCTGGTTCCTGGTACACAGCTCGTCGTACTGTGCTCGAATCTCAGATATCTGAGCATTTGAAAGCTGGAATCGTATCCAAGCCTGGAGCAAGAGTATTGTTAGGCCCCCATGCGGGGTACACATACTGTGGCAAAATCCTCGGTCAAACGTACTCTTCCTGGGATACTTCAGAGACCAGAACGGTTTTTGTTTTCAGTCCCTCACACTATGTATATTTCAAAGGAGCAAGGGTGCTGAAGTATGCCTCTTACGATACCCCCTTGGGCAGGGTGCCTGTCAACCAGAAAATGGCACAAAAATTGGTGGATAGCCACAAAGACATCAAATTCATGGATTCTGAAACCGACGATGAAGAGCATGGAGTAGAAATGCATATCCCCTACCTATACATGGCTACGAAAGATAGAGCCCAAGGCGTTCCCGATATAGTTCCTGTGCTCATATGTGATGCTGATGAGCAATTTGAACGAACACTCGGAGAGTTTCTTGCAAAATATATTAAAGACGAAAGATACAGCTTTGTCATAAGCTCCGATTTCTGCCACTGGGGCGAGCGCTTTGGTTATACCATGTATACCAACGATGAGGACGTAACTCATCTTCTTGATCTAGACAAAATCACCGCGCAATTGGAGATACCAATTTACAAGAGCATTGAGTACCTTGATAAAAAGGCAATGGAAATTGCTTCTTCAGGTTCTTATCTGTTGTGGAGAAAATACATCAAGCGCACAGGCAACACCATTTGCGGTCAGAAGCCCGTAGCAGTGCTTCTTGCGGCATTAGAAGCCCTGGCACGGGAGCCTGGGGATCATCCTTTGAAGTTCGAATGGAACGGCTACGCACAAAGCAGTCAAGTTGAAGATGTTTCAGATAGTAGCGTGAGCTACGCAAGCGGATTTGTAGTGGTTTAGCAAGAGTTGCTGCACGTGACGTGTGGTTTACGTACGAAATTTTGGTACATCTCAAGTTGGTAATTCAGGTGCACCATGTCGTTTCTCTATCTGATGTTGTTTCAGAAGGTGTGTTAATTTTACATATATTTGCTATATAAATGCTAACCAGTTTGTGCCCAAGCTCAATGTTGGACAAGAGGACCCTTTTTTTGTGCTGGACCCCTCTGGCAAAAAAAGAAAGAGGGTGAAGAAGCCAATCCCTCCAGGGCTCTCCCATAAGGACGCTAAGATCCTCAAGAGAGTGCGTCGGAAGGCACACACACTTGACTTGGCCTTTGACTGTTGCTGCGGTATGCAGGTGGGAATAGCAGGAATTATCCAATTGGTCCCTTGGGTAGGGGACTTTGTAGCGGCGTTCTTAGCTTACAGGTTGGTCCAGACTGCGTCACAGATAGAAGGAGGTCTTCCAGAGGGTGTGTATTCCCGAATGATGGCTAACGTCGTATTCGATTTCACCATAGGTTTGATTCCAATCGTGGGTGATTTGGTGAATATCGCGTACAAGTGCAACTCCCGGAATACGTTGCTTTTGGAAAACCTTTTGGTGGAACGCTACAAGATAAAGCCTGAGGAGATGCACGTGGAATTGACAGATATAGATGGAAATTATGCTGCTGGCCATACAGGCAATGGTATACGGCCTGCAAGCCAGACCCCCACTCATACTGCTCCTCTATCTGCCCCTGTTCAACCTGCACGACCATCTCAAAACCAGTTTGCTCATAACCCTCCTCCGCCTGCGCCTCCAAGGCAGAATGCTGTCCACCCTTCTAGTGGAGGAACCCAGCTGGGCACCTACTAACACAAGATCTAGGTCGCTAGTTTGCCTATAAACTGTTTACCTGTCTATGGTTATTTTAATACGTTTCTTGTTCATGTAACTACGCTAGTTACATTCTTCCCAATGCACACTTGTTGATGTCTGTAAGTTTGTGGGACCGTGTGTCTGTTCATAAGGTATCTACGGCAGTTGTCTGTTTCTTTCGGCGGGGTGCTGCTGGTAAAGAGGTGCATATTCAAATACAAAGGTGCAGTGAAAGTTTTATAGTTATAGGATGCTTTTCAATAATCAGAGTGCTTCAGCATCTTGCTCATGACATCAATTTTGATGAAGGGTTCTTTACATGGTTAGCCAAGACTTCCCCGCTGATCTGCTCTCACATACTCAAGGCGTATGAGCCATAGCCGCCCCTGCTACCTCATGGTGTTGGGACACCCTATACTTATGTATAACAATGAGTCTGGATGGATGCGAAATCTGGGAGAAGGATCCATCCGGATTTATCTTCATGCACTTTAGCACAGACGCACATATATGGAAAGTGATTCAATAGCAATTAAAAGCCAAAATCTCACGAAAAAAAAGAATTGGCCTCTGATGACTACACGCTATCTCTATACAGATTCAGAAAAATGTTTCTATTTATAATACACTACTTCTTTCGTCTCATTGTGATCTTTCTTTTCAAGGCCCCCAACTTTGGGGCTTTCTCCTCCACCTCCTCTGCCAATCTTATTAAGTCCTTGGATTTCTTTTTGAGTACAGTGAGCCCACCGTTGTCTCTTATCCCCAACAGTTCTACACTAGCTCCAAACTTTCCAATAGAGATCTCGCTCTCGCGTAAATCTCCCATCTTTGGCGATCGGACGGTCCCGAGTTTCAGTTGAATATTAATTCTGAGCACCTTCTCCTGCACCCTTTCCGTTTCTGGCGACAGAATAGATCGGTTATATTCGACTTGTAGCGCGGGCGAAGACACTAATTTACGTGTCTTATTCAACCGAAATACCTGCAGCACTGGCTTCAAGTAAATCAGCACCAAAGTTCCGATGTTTAGCTCCAACTCTTGAAGCACCTCCGGGTCTAACTTCTCCATCTCCGATGAAATGGTTGGTAGCGCAGCCAAAATGAAATCCTGGGCTGCACCCGGGAATTCGCTTTGTGTGGAGAGTGCCCTCCAATAGAATAAAGCTCTGTCTCTGAGATCAGGGTTCACGGCTTCAGAACATCGTTTGAGCACATCCAAAGCCAAAATCTTTGCTGCTGGATTGGTTAAGTAGTGCTTGACCACCGCTGTGAGCAACGTTAATTGAACCTCACTGGGCTCAGACTCCACAGTGTACGCAAAATCTTTGAGTACTTCCAATGCACCAGGAACGCGTTTAGGAAAGCTGCCAACGATCCACAAAAACGATGCCTTCGGCTCTGGTTCAGTGATTTCATCTGCGTGCAGCACGAAAAGCTCGAGCGTTCTTGGTTCTACAGCCTCGGGGTATTTGCGGTATATGTTTTTCATCACTATCACAGTCTCCTGTATCACGTGAGGTACACCAGTTTCTGCTAATCCAACAAGTACATCCACACACTGAGAAGCGCCATCTGCGATTTTGACAGCCAAATTTCCCATAGCACGGATTGACTTTCGGCACATCGACACGTCCATCAGAGTTGCATATTCAGCAAGCTCACGCAACACCACGTCCAAGTTGCGCTCCCCAGCAAGTAAATATATGATTTCAAGCTTTGTGTCTTGGATATAGATTGGGTCTCTGTAGTGACAGAAGAATGTGGCCACATCCACTTTCACCAAATCAGGCGCCGCTAAGAGAAGCAAGATCACGTTTCGGAGAACAAGAAACTGCATTTCTGTCGGCTGCGCTAGAAGCGAGATTATAGCGTTGCCTATTCTTTTCGGAAGCGTAGGTATGGCGTCCTGTGGGGCTTTCATGTAGTTCGCCATACACACTATAACTTTAATTGCATCGATCACTACCGCTGGCAGTACATGCAGAAGACAGGGAAGTACACCCTGAACCACTTCCAGTGCATCTTCTTCTGTCTGCGGTACATAACGTATGAGCGCATTGAGTATGTAAGGCAGTGCACGCACAGAAAGTACACTTAGAAGGCCTTCCACAGTCTGGCGGTCTAACACATAAGCTTCCTCCGTTTCTTCAGCCACGAATTCTAGCGCTGCAAGTGCCGCAGAAACCACTTCTGGTTCTTCGTCAGCAACCATTTGTGTAAGGCTCTCTGCTAGTCTTTTTTTGTGGGCCACTTCGGGGGAGATCTGGAAGAGCTTTGCTGCTGTGAAGCACGCCACCAGCCTTACGTCAGATGAGTAGTCATCAAAAAAGCGCTCGAGGGCAGGAACCGTGATTTCCTCGTGAAAAGTTCTCAGTGTGAAGTATGCTACTGTTTTGAGCGTGAGAACACGCACTTCCTGCGATTTATCATTGAGCTTACTTATGAAAAGACCTCTTCTATCGAGATACACCTGGGGATGGAGCTGTGCGTAAAACGAGAAGAAGAGACAACAGAGGCGCTGGCACTCAATATCTGCATCTGTGTATATATCCATGACCTGGGGCGTGAGGCGAGCCATCTCTGAGTTTCCAATCGTTACGTTCGCGATAATGCGTTTCATACAGATTTTGCGGTTTTTTGTACTCTTGGGGAGCTTTTCGAGGTCCTGGAGAATATCCTCAGGCTTGCATCGGAGGAAGTATTTTGAGTCGGACATGATTCTATTGAAATTTTATCTGTGATTTTTCTATTTTTCAATGTTCGCGGCCTATTGTGCGTCCTTTTGATAACTGTTTTTTTTTGGGTATCGGTGGTACTTTATATTGTTCTGGGGTAGACCTTAGCAAAAAGTTTGGTCAAATATTCAGCAATTTGCTCTGCTTTGAAACTTCTACTGTTTCGGTTTCATTAACTGCGACCAGATCAAAATCTAGCTCTCTTCGTACCGTGTCTACTCAAAGGCTGCGTTAGATCTGATCAATCTAGCTCGATTAGCTAAGCTCAAAAACAAGCTTCAATAAACAAGGCAGCACGGAAAGGGCTATAAACGAAACAGTCAGTTGTTTCGCTGAAAAAAGTTGTTCCACGAAGTTAGCAAGGTGCGTGCTGTTTTGTTGACGTGAAATTTGAGATCGAGATGCATATTTTCGAGCCCTGGCGGGCACCTTTATGAACTGTAATTAAGACCGCGTTAATTATGCGAGGAAACGTGGTTTGCATATTTCTAACAATAAACGCTCTTTTGTGAATTTCAAAGGATCAACTCCTTCTTGTTGTTCTCATTCAGTTGGCCGTTGTGTAGTGTTTGTGTTAGATCTTATTTACAGTGCAAGTACAGATGTTTTCAGATACGGAAATTTACAAGTGAGTTTGTCTCAAACTTTGATTTTACAAATCTGACTATAGTAGTTAAATTTTCGTTTCAGAGTCTCCCGTTTACCGATGTCACCGCCCTCGGATCACATGACATAATTAAACCTCATCGACCGTGCTTTAACAAAACCGCTGTATACCATTGAAAGGCTTTTATCCTAACAAAAGATAATAATACATCATAGACTCAACACCGCTTACGGCAAAATGGATCTTCCTTCGGCGCTTCCCCCTACGCTTCCCCCAAAGCCCTCAGAAGAAGTCCCGGCCCAGGTTCCTGTCCAGAAAACACTCGAAAGAAGCGTCCTGCTCCTTCCAGAGAAAACGCTTAGAGAATTTTCAAGCTCTCCTGAACTTCTACGAGGATATTTGGCACATGAGAAAGAGTTCAAAGATGTAAGACAAAAGCAGGTAGAACGGCTTCGAAACTACCAGAGCAGATTGGAAAGACTACTCCAGGAGTTCAACGAGCTCAATACGCCGAATGGGGTTAAGTCTACGGTAAATCAGAGGCTTCAGGAGTTGGGACAGTTGGAACAGGAGTATAGAAGGAATGAGGCCAAGATGTTCCAAAAGCTCAAGGGGACACAAGTGAAGTACAAAGAGGTTTTGACTGAGAAGTTAAGTGCGGGGATCAAGGAGCAGGAGGGTGTTAGTGCCTCCCTAGTGGAGAGCGTTAAGGGGGATGAGGATGTAGCAGGATTTATTGAAGAGTATAGAAAAAGTAGAGAGAAGTATCATTATAGAACAGAAGCTATTAAGAGACTTGAGGAGGACCGTATAGGAGGAGTAATCTGATCTTTTTTAGCGGTATAAATGAAAATCAGATAACTCTTGAGCACAGAAATGAAGATTTTGATTATCTTGATCCGTTTATCTATATGCCGAATGATTTTATACTAAAAGTTTCCTTCTGTAGGTCGATGTGTTTTAATGTTTCCATAGCCGGATATTTGAAGGGTGTTTTTTGTGTGAGTTTTTTAATACTGCTACAGCACATTATGGCATTATAGTATAGCGTATAGCGCTGTGGACGTATTAAAACCTTAAACATACTTATTTCAGCTGATAAAATAAAGTCCTGCCATAGTGACTCATGAATAAGCTGTGGCTGATCAATCCTGAGCACACAAATGAGCTAAAACACTTTATGATCACGTCATGACTCCCGTTAATCGCTAAAATGAGTACCACACCGCTGCGAGCCGGAGTCAATAATTGCTGAGTAATATATGAGGTCGGTCGTATTAAGACATTGGAAGCCAGTCGCTCACCCGTTCGGCACCACATAAAAATTGGAGGCACAAACAAGTTTTTATAACAATCAAGATTCTTAAGACAAGTTTAATTCAGGATATTTACGGCAAAGCTCTTTTCTTGGCGCAGACCGTTGACATTCCGACGCAATTGTCGAGTGCGCCCCACGGGATACTTCCTGATAAGGAACAATCAGATTCCAAGGCAAGGCTGTGCTCAGTCTTTTCAAACAATGTACCGAAGAATATTGTCTTCTTGTAAAAATTTCCTACATTTGCTCTCATTTTGAGATGCACTACTTGAGAGCTATTTACCAAAGCACACCCAAAAGTCAGATATCACACCCTCATGTGTATCAACAATTGTTATTACGTAAGAGCTAACTTGCTCATTTCATATAGGCTCTGACTTTTTAACGTGATGCCATGCCGTGCTTAGAGCCTGCATCTCATGCCGTACGGATCATATCCATATATATAACCCACTATATACCTACAACTCTACCTATGCTTCCTTTGGCTACACTTCTTCTAGTTTTGACGGTGGTGTGCTCACACCCCCTTGCACCTGTCCCAGGTGCATTGCGGCTTGATTTCCGTAACGATCCTACGCAAACGAAAGTCCAGAATATCTTCGACCGAGTACGTAATGCGATGCCTGACTTCGCTATCAACCGCGTTGCACAAAAAGGCCCAAATCCGGTGATCATGAATATAGAAAACAAGTACACGCTCTACGTTGCCCTGTTGAACATTGGTACACCAGCGCAGAAAGTCGAGGTGCAAATCGACACCGGGCTGTCGGACCTCTGGGTACCGTCCACAAACTCCACAAGCAATGGTAAGACCTTCAACAACGCGGTCTCGAAATCATTCCGCAAAACAGACTTTGGACTACCTTTCGAGATCACGTACGCTGACCAGAGCTCTGCCAAAGGAATGTGGGCACTGGACACCATTAGATTTGGTAACACTTCTGTTGAAAATAGTATTTTTGGCTACGCGCATACACAGAGTGCTGGGCAAGGTGTTCTTGGAATCGGTCTCCCAAGTGGCGAGTCCGTGACATGGAAAAACAACAATACGTTTGTGTATGCCAACCTTCCCTTCAAGTTGAAGGCGGCAGGTCTTGTCAATCGCGCTGCTTATCTGTTGTATCTCGATCAGGAGGGCTCGCAGGCCGGGTCCATTCTCTTTGGGGCGGTTGACAAAGCCAAATACGAAGGCGAGCTCGAAATGCTTCCTATTGAGAAGGTTAACCTCTTCGGTTTCCATGTTCCAAGCGAAACTGGTTTTTTCGTCAACGTTTCTAAGGTAGCCGATCAAGGTGTCAACAAGACCACCTTTATGAATAGAGAACTTCCGGCGCTCTTGGATTCTGGCACCACCCTTACATATGCACCATTTGATGTCGTCAACGCTATTGGGCACAAGTACGGTAAGTACAACAGAATGTTGAGTGGGTACGTGACCTCTTGTTCGATCAAAGGTGAACCAATTGAGTTCACTTTCAAAGACACGACCGTTAAGGTTCCTTTGCAAAACTTCCTTTACAAGTTGTCTCAGGAGCTGACCATATATGGTAAGGACCAGTGCTTAATCGGAATTGTTACTGGTCAGAGAAACGTGATGATTTTGGGTGAGAATTTCCTCAGAGCGGCATATGTGTTGTACGACTTAGAGAACAACCAATGTGGTGTTGCGCAAGCCAAGTACACAAACGACACAGACGTTCAAGTTCTCCCAAAGTATCGCTATTCTGAGGTGAGTCTGGGCTACTTTAGCAAGTTCACATTCCCTAGCTGGGGGCAGATCCGCACCTTCTTCAACAATATAGTGGCGGACTAGTTCATTTCTTGATAGTAGGTCAAGGGAATTATATTACTTTCAATTCAACGGCAGTGCATTTCCATTTGTAGATTTTTAGTTCGAATTCTTAGTTTTTGTTGAGCCAACAATTGCCTACAGTTTCCTTTATTTTAAATCCTACACAACCACATACAACATGACGTTATTATTTTTGTAAAACACTGACTTCTTGGTGTCGCTCACTCACTAAATATGAGATACGTCAATACCCATACTGAACTAATTTTCAGTAATCCTGGACCTTACATGCTTGAGTTGTTGATCAAGCCGTCAAATTGCTATAACTTGAAAACATTTTATCCGATTCGTCCAAAGAAGTTGGCAAACATCCACTGTCGAGCGCAGGATCATCAGTTTTTGTTCAGCGTACCTTGATTTGAAAGGGTTTCAGTCAGTGCAGATTAGCCCCTGGTCACTGTATCAGATCTTCTTTGGTGGTGGCGGCAAGTCCGATTCTGCCTTTACCGTCCGTACGTCCATTTTCTCACTCTTCTCCGTCTCCTGTTTGAAGTAATCACTATAATCAGCTTTTGGAGCAACGTGCTTCTTCTTCCGCCGAGGAGGCGCAACAGAGGCCGCCATCGGCGCCAGCGCTGAAGGGGGCACCAGCGAGAGTGCAGGCTGCACAGGATGCACTACTGCCGGCACAAACTCCTTGCTGTCCATATCCTCTGCCAACGTAAACAACGTCTGTCCAGGAGGCTGGAGATGCTCTATATGTTCCGCTTCAAATTTCCCAACAACCTGAGGAAGTCTATGAAGATACCCATACCCCACACCACACCCAAGCACACCGTTACCTCCCCACCCCGAGGCTGGTCTGATTGTAACGGGACGAACCACGTCAAAATCGTGGTTGTACACGTATAACTCAATTGAGCAGTCGTTTGGATTGCGTGAGTAGATCAGGTTAATTACGCGCCCGAAAAGGTCTTGACCTCCAGTAGCAAAAAGTCCATCATTGGCTCCTACTATATAGTCTGCGTGAGGGACCAAGCCGCATTTTTCGGCCGGCAGGTTCGCTTGGATCTCAAGAACACGATACACATATGTTGCGGTCACAAGCGGCGTTGCCTGGGCACAGAAACCGAGCGTCTCGAACCTGCAGTTGCTAACTACGTGCATCTTCTCGTCCACCAAGAAACCATCCGAATTGTACACTACGCCGTCTTTATTTTGGAAGGCTTCAAGAATATCTATGTTGATGGGGCGACAAATGCCTCCTTTGGCATTCCAAACGCTGAACTGAACTGGTCTGCCTACACAGTTTTGGAGTTCTGTGATGAAAAGATTATAGTCAGGGATTGGAGACCCTTGCTGTGTCAGAAGCTCGTGGCCGTTTAACCCGACTACATAGTCGAACCACGGCTCGAGCCCAAGAGTCTCTGCTTTGGAGTTGTCTGCTACGTGGAGCACACGGAAGCCGTAAGCTGCACCAGCAGAGAGAAAATAGGGGTCGTCCTCAGATGTGGCAGATATTATGCTCTCCGCGGATTTTTCTATGGTTTTGACAATGTTTTTGGCGAAAGAGAACATGGAAGTTGGATGGTGAAGCAGGTATTTATTTTACTGAGCATAAGAGCGTTGAGTACGCCAGCGGGTTTGATTATATGTAGTGGAGACACAGCTTTTATTCAATTTTTTTAGTTCTTAAATTGTATATATACTTGTAGTATTGATTTTGTGCTTACATTTTGAAGCCCTTTTATGTATAATGTGAGCAGCCGGGCAGTTGTTATTTTGAGAAAGATATGGTTCGCGAGGTACCGATATTTTTGTCCTATTCTCATACTTGACTATAATCGATTGATCAGGATATGGAATCATGCGGTATCGTCTTCATATTAAGACTTTTGCGATTGTTCAAAGTTGGCTAATTAACTACTTAAGATTTATATTGAAATGCCGTTGTGGTCGAGAGCTAAAGTGATGTTTTGAGTGCTGTAGCGTGGCCATTAGAATGAAACTTTTTGTATCCGTGGACAGCAATATAGAGGGGAAAGTTAGTCTGAAGAAAGCTAAAGTTCACGGTGTGGGTACCAAAAAATTGGTAATCGCAGCTGCAGAATCATACCTCAATACAATACTACAAGTAAATATGTTGTTCATTAACGTGCTTCATTTGATCCGAGGACCCTCATATAACTAAATCTAATATCTAATGTTTACCAGGTGCTCAATTCTTCTCCCTTACGCATTTTAATAAATGTGCCGTCTACCCACCCATATATGTATAAACTTTGGTGCTGAGCCAGTTTCAGGGAAACTAGCTATCAGCGAGAAAACTAATTGCAACTTGCTTAGCTCGTTGCAAACTTTGTAGCAATTACCGTGTATCTGTGTCCGTGGCCTAAGCCTGGTGTTTAATTTTATCTGCTGCCGCTAGCCATCATCTGAGCCCGTTGTACGGTCCCATATTCAAACCCTCCATACCTCCCGCAAGCTGGTTCCCGTCATACCCCTCGTACCCGTACATCTTGTATCCGTACTGCTGCGAGTACCCAAACTCCATTGGAGACTGGTATGGCAGCCCCTGCGGCATGTAACGTCCGGTGTTGGTCTGCAAAGGTGCCAAAGGCCGCGCGCCGCCTGGTCTCTGTTGATAGTAGCGCGGCTGACCTACGGCCTCCTTTGGGTTGAGACCCACCTCCTCCATTAAACGCTTATAGCCCTGTTGGTAAGGAGTAACTCCCAACGCAAGAAGAGCTTGGGTGACTTGGCGAACTACCGCTCCACGGAGCCCGCCTTCCACCACAAGTGGTGTCAGAAGCGCCTTGAGCACAAAAGTGGGGCCGTAGGTAAACTCCTTAAGAATCTGTCTCAAATTGTCTGGGGGGCCTTCTGCACCCCGGAGATCACCAAACAAAGCTCGGAGAATGAGATCTCCAGCCCTGGTGTCGTTGCGGTGGTTAAGGATCTTCAAAACAGTGAGACTGCCGAGCTTGTTGTAGCTCAACTCCACCAACCACGGAACGAGTCGTTCGGCCAATACAAGGTGCCGGTCAGGGAGTGTGCAGGTGTCGAGGTACCACGTCAAGAGAAGCAGTCCGTTGCTGTTGATAGCCAAATGCTCTGCATGAGCAGCGACCAAAGCCGCGAGCAAGCATGTTTGTTCTGGTGTGCATGTGCCACTCTCAAGCACTGCTCTTATTGCACGCAGTCCGTATCGGTCCTGTGCCAAGACCCAAAACTTGGCACAAACAGTTTCGAAAATGAAGTTATTATAAGGTGCGCCAAACTTCAAGCACCCCTGGACCAAGTAGTTACCAAAACCATCCTTAAACAATGGGGCCACATGTGGATACAAAGCTCTGCGAACCATGGTCTTTTGACGCACGGTTCCAGCCACATTGATCATTTTCTGACCTGCCCAAGTCCCGTTTTTGTGAATGCCCATCTGCGCAATATATGGTGCAACCCGCCGCATCATCACGTCCTTAATAGGCTCACTGCATGCTTCAAAGAGCTTCTGCACAATTGTGTTACCAATGTAATCACTCGAGAGCTCTGGAAGCTCTTCCCACATCGCTAACGCCACCAGCTCCATATCACGCTGGGAGAGCTGGCCCAGGTCTGCCAACTTTCTGATTTCCCGGAGTTTTGGTGCGTCAAACTCTCTGTGGGCCAAAGGTGTAGGAAGTGCTCCAAAATCGGTGTTGGAGCCTCGGTAACTAAGAGCTCCAGCAATGATGCGCTGCACTTGTTTAGTCTCTCCGTGAAGCTGAGCTAAAATGCTTTTGACTTCTGGAAGAAGCTGTGCAAAAGCGCGCGGCTCAGACTTGAGAAGAATGTTCTTCCGCTCAGCCTCAGACTCCTGAGGCGCTTCCATGCTTCCCGCGGAGCCCGGCTTTTCCGCGTCTTCCTCGTACCGGTTGCGTGTAATCTTCGCAAAGCCGATGATGCACACGTGCCCCGGATGCAACTCTTTATGGTTTAACTGGGCTTTGGCGGCCATTGCAGCCTCCAACCCTTCAAACTCAACCAAAGCACCGTCTTCCACCAAATACACGCCCTTCACCTCACCAAAAGTCAGAGCTAGCCCACAGACGGCCGATGCGGTGGTCACGCCAGAAGAAGGAGGTGGAAGCCCTGTAAGTACCAACGTATTGGTCGGCAGGAGAGTCGCAGTCTGAAAACTCAGAGTGTACTCGATGCCGTCTGCAGAGTCCACAAGCCTCGCACGAGAGTTTGTCATCGGCTGAGTCCTGTCAGGCTCTACGAGAGTCTGTGCACGTGCACGACGCACACGAGGTGGAGGGGCTTCTGGAATAGGCGCGGCAAGATGGTACTGTTTGTCGGATAGTGCGTTGGACGTCGTGTATGACCGGATCCGCAGCACATCTGCTGAGTGGTCCTCTCCCCAGATCGACGCGTCTACACCAAAAAGCAGACCCAGGCGCATTCTACGAGGGGGGTTGCTGATGGGAGTACTGATAGAGTTGATTGGGGCGCTAATAGGAAGGCCCATCTGGTTCACCTTGACTTGAGGCACTTGGGACATTTGGGACACTTGAGACACCTGAGGCACCTGAGACACCGGGCTCACCTGCGGAATGGAGCCCAAGAAGTCAAGAGAAAAGGGGGTCAGTGAAAAGCGCAGGGGGAGAGTTCCTGCGCGAGCCCGTGTGCGGAAGCCGCCGATCTGCGATGGGGAAGGGGAGGGAGATGTGGAAGGTGCAGAAGGAGGATTCGGATTAGTGAGTGCTATAGGAAGAGGATTTGTATGAGAGACACTCATGGAGCTTGCGAGGGGCGCAGCAAGAGGATTGGCTGTAGATGGGGGCAGGGGGTTTTTCTTGCCAGTGATGTTATTGGTCAAGCCGCCAGGAAGCGCCCCTGGAATGCCACTTGTCATCAGTCCAGGGATACCGTTTGCAATGCCGTTTGGAAGACCGTTGGAGTTGGACATGCTGGGAGCGATTAGTCTAATGAGTGTGGTTAGCAGAGCTAACTAAGTGTACACAACGAATTGAGCAATGGGAATAAGCACAAGTACTGTGTCGAGCTCGGTGCGTAGCAGAATCTATATGTGGAGAATGTTAGCTCTGTCCTGGTTTCTGGAAGCGGACTGCCCTTTATAGAAAAGAGTGATCTGGAGATTGAAAGAAGGATCCTGCAGGTTACCCGGCGGGGCGGAGTGGGGAGTGCAGAGAAGGAAAAGCGGTGATTCAGTAAAGGGGAAATTTCTTTGACTATTTTAATTTTAAAGCAAAGTGTATCTCTTCGTATGTTTTGGAGTAGCAATGCGTGCACTACTGTGATTTTAGTTGGTGCTAATTGTGAATATCCGGATTGACAGCGGGTTGGCAATGCGAGCTGTGAAACGGTTGTGTGTGTGAATTGGTGTATTCCGGATAGTTGTTTTATGTTTTTTGTTGCCTTGGGGAGGTTTCCAGTTATAAGCGTTAGTGAGTCTGGGTCCCTGTGTCAAAGGGGAATTCAGGGTGCGTCAGACAATAAGGGTGTTTGCAAAGTAATTTGTTAAGTGTATATGAAATTCAGATTGCTTTTTATCTATATAGATCTAGTACGAAAATATGCGATTCTTTCTATCTTGTAGGTTCTTTCAGTGCCGGTGTTAGTGGCAAGTCTTTAGATCTAGGTTTCATTTTGAGTTTAGTGAAACTGTAATGTTGGCTCTACGGTTGATACATTTCAGAAAACGTGGTTTATTGGTAAAGTGCTGCTTTAGGTGTTCCTACGCCAATCAACAGAAATTGAGTGCGGTTACCCCTTTGATCTAATAGTATCCATGGAAAAGAGGAGGAATTTGACGTAAACAAACAAAAATCCGGGGACCTCCTGCTCTCAAGTTGTAGTGCTCTGTACGTATCTGAATGTGTATGTGTTTAATGAATTTGTTTTTGTAGAGTCAGTACACCGTTTTAGATGTGTATAGTATATACGTTAAAGCATATCCAGTGTCAACAAAAATTAAGATAAATATTGAACTCATTCTGTGTTGTCCCTTCTTACCTTGATTTTGATCCAGTTTTGGAGCTTCTGCTTATGGCTTTCGGTACGGTCTAACTCATCACAATGTAATTCTGTGTGCGATATTAAAGAAACTCTTCTTGTATGCCCTGCCGCATTCTTTGCAGGTGAGAAAAGACCGTCTGCTGGTTCTTTTGAAAGTATAGATTATCTCACTATCTCAGAAACTGTGAGTTGAAGATTTTTTGAGCAGAACGAAAAATGTATGAGGTATATATTATAGAAATGTCAGATTGTGATTGAACAAAACAATTCTAAAGATCTAGTAGAAGAATAATTCAGGGGATTTCCATCTTTCAATTCTTGCGATTATGTGATCACTGATCTGGTTGCAGATTGCAGATATACGCTAGACTCGGACCCAAAATCTACCGCTATGTGTAGGTCAGAAAGAAATGTGTAGTAAACAAAGATAAAGCCACTGAGAGTGTAAACTAAAGCTGCAAGTATGGCTAATTTTTTAAGTCACTGTCACCATGTCTTTTACACGATTTTAAGACCTGATTTACAACATCTATATGTAAAGAGACCCTTCGACTATGCGTATTCCTTTAAATGGTTCATCAGGTTTTCCATCAGGGTTCTCTATTGAAAATTTTTAGTTACTTTTCTCCATATCAATTACAATTCTTTCAAGATCCCGCGTAATAACAAAACTGCAATAAAAAGTTGGATACTAGCAGATAAAGCACAAATTAAAGCACAAAAAGAACTAAACCTTGTCGGTGTTGCTTCTTATTTCTAATAAATTACACTGGTTAGTGTGATAGAATATCTTTAGGCCAGTACCGCATAGAACTGAAAATTCGAGGATGAGTGACGTTCCCAATAAAATAACCTAAGAAACTATAACGAAGATGTGTGGAACATCAAGCAAATCAAAATCAATGTAAGTTTCACTGCCCAAGATGACACTCAGACGGTTTGATTGAAACCCTCTTAGAATGCCAAAATGCAATCAAAAAATATTAACAATAGTAATTTGGTAAAGGGAAGAGAAAATCTAATTTATACGATCAATTTTGACCCACTCTTGCTTCGCTAGCTTGCTTAGTTCTCAGATCGCTTGAAGACGCTCTCTCAAATAAATTTGATCAACTAAAAATTTTCACCATGTCGACACTCCCATTCAACCTAGAGTTTCTCACGCCCGTGGACGCTCCATGGGGCCCTCCCAAAGCAATCGCGGCCTCCTCTGGTCTTCCGTATGCCCCATTTCTGAAACTGGATCGTCTCGGTAAAGCGGCAGACTGGTACTCTGCAGAGCAGCAGGCAGGAGGTCTTGTGCAAGGCAAAACTCAAAAAGGTGCCCGTGATCCATTCCATGCTTATGGTCTGGCCCTGGTTTCACGTCTTGTCGCCGAAGAGGAAGGCGGAGACACAAACCTGTTCGAGGTTGTGGACACCAAGACTCCGGCCCAAGGCCAAGGCCAAGGTGCGCAACAGAAGACCGTGCTTAGAGGCCGTGGTGGCGCCAAGCGTGGTGGCCCTGCGGCGGGTCCTCGGAACAATGCGTACCAACGTGGGCCTCAGCCAAAAGCTGGACCACAGACTCCTCAGCAGCAGCGCCTGAGCTACTGGAACACGCAGAATCAGAACCAGATTGACGATGCTATCAAGAGAAAGAAGCATGCGATTGAGATCTCGAGCACGTGGGTGCGCGTAACTGAGATAGAACTTTCGAAATTGACAAAACTTGGTCTTGATTTGGGTGCCGCCAAGGATGGTGAAGTGATGGGTATTCAGGCTAATCCTACCCTTATGAAGCAGTACAACAAGACCTTTGATCGTCTTTCGCTGAGCCTGAACTTGAACAAGAAGACTGTGTCTCTCAAGGTGTTTTCTAAGACCGCTCCAGACACAGAAGTGGACACACTTGCAGATTCTGTTTTGATGGACTATGCTAAGGATGGTACGGCAGATGTTGTTGTAACCTCTGAGATTTTGGCGACGATCATGGCGTCTCCAAAGAGTCATTTCCCATGGAGTATCAAGATTGCCAAGGACTTGAAGGCGGGGGCTTTGATTTTCCTGAAAACTGAGGTTCCAAACATGACAATTGTGGACGAGAACGACAGCGACCTGTTCAACACGAGTTTCCGGATGGACGAGAATGGCACAAACAGTTATGTGAAGTTGCTGTCGGAGCTTAAGGCTGTCAACTACAATTTGCGTCGCTTTGCATCTCTGACTTTGACTGAGAAGCCAAGTGAGCTCCAGGGTAACCCTATAAAGTCAGTTCCAGAGATAAAGACTAGCACCATCTACAAGTACAAGGTGTGGCATATTCCTGAGAAGACACGTCTGGACGATCACCGCAGAAACAAGAAATTAACTTTGGCCAAGACCGAAGAGGAGGAGGAAAAACACATCAACATTGTGGTGAGAACCGAGGTGGATCTTCTCCAGAAACCGCTCTCTGGAGGGGAGTTCGAGACCGCGGCTATCCACGCGTTGAACCAGTACAAGGCGACACCATCGTTGGACTGGAAGACCAAGTTGATCGCAAGCAGAGGTGCGATAATGTCGACAGAGTTGAGAAAAAACAACAACCTTTTGCTGAAGTGGATCATCCGCGCTTTGTTGGCGGATGCCGAGAACATCAAGTTGGGTTTTGTGGCGAGAGACTCATACTCTTCTGCCGCTAAGCACAGCGTTTTGGGGGTGTTCAACTACAAGCCTGTAGACTTGGCGAGACAGTCGAACTTGCAAATCGGAAACGGTTGGGCTATCTTCAAGAGTATCATTGATATCGTGAACCACGCGGCAGAGGAGGTCAAGGAGGGTAAGGAGAGAGTTGAGTTTGTGTTGGTGAGAGATGCAGAGGGTGCCAAGTTGGGGATTTACAGAGTGGAGTAATTGTATTCATTTATTAATAGCATGAGAGATCATTAGCAATTTCTCACACCTGTTCGCTTTGTAAGAGAGCCTTCCAAGCATTGAAACGGTTATGAAACGGCCATCCTTTTAGTGATCAAAGTCTATGGTTACTTCAACATGATTGTATTCATATATTTATCAAGCTCCAGTAGTTTTTGAGAACTCGACTGACTATATCCACCTACCTCCTGAATACACTTCTTCAATTGAGAAATGTCATCCTTCTAGTTTCGATGAGTAAATGAGTTACAAGATTTTCGGCACTGATACCTGTTCCCACTTCGTACATCATGACTATGAGCACCTTGGTTTCCAAATCTACCAAAGTTGCAAGTTGGTATTCAAACGCTTCAATAGAATGTAATTAGGATCCCACAAAATGCGTCAAAATAAAGAAATAAACGAATCTTCCTTCTTTCCACTTTTCTAGAGCTTTGAGGACTTTGAATTTAACATTGTGTGAATACTGCATGGTGATCATGGAGCTGGGACTCAAGGATCACTTCTGGCTCATGCAATAATTGGATATTCCGGGTACATGGAAGTGAAACCATGCTTGTGCATTCGAATAGCCGATAGAAAGAAGATGACATGCGGAAATGGGAACTGATTTCTTCATTTTTTCGGAAACGAAGCTGTGATCCCATATTTTACTTGTTGTTTACTAAGCCAAAACATCCAATTCATCAATTGATACATAAGATTGTAAGTGAGATAACTATTCAACCGTGTGAACGGGACTGGTTCCAGAGCCTTAGCTGCTATTTGTATTAGCATGTATCAAATCCATTTCTCTAAATACCACAGGAAAAGCAGCGCCATTGGATAGAGCATGTAGTAGAATATGAAGTATAGAAGTACGAAACCCAAAATTTGGGCTGCAAACACAAAGAGATAAGTCGGAACCAATTGTAGCACGCCGGTAGCGGGCTTCTGTTGGGGAAGCTGCGCAAAAGAACCGACCTTATAGTCTGGCAGTTTTTCACTCTCTGTTGGGTGGTAAGGCGGCATTAAGTAAGTGGAGTGTGTATATTTGATAGGCGTGGATCATTGGGTGTATTTGTAGTGTCAGAATTGGGACGCTTTTGTGGTATAAAATTATGGAGAATCACTTGACGTGAACTCAAATAAGCAGATTGAAGATGCTAGGTCTATAACATATATCTTTGATTATTATTAGTAAGCTTCAGTATTGTGAGTAAAGTGACTTCCGCGTTGGGATAAGTATAAGAGGAGCTACCTTGTCCAATTTACTGTGGCAAATTCTAAGTAAATAGACTCGTGAATTCCCGAATCATCTTCAAAAGTACTGACAATCGTTGGGACTTCTCATTTTCCTCGCACTTTTCACCTTGCAAAACACCATCTTCTAACATCCCCCTATATTAATTACACGAACAGTATAGAACAAAATACGACAAAGTGAGACCAGTGTTTCTTTTTTATTCTCGAACCACGCAAGAAGAAACGGTCTCAGCCCAATCCAGCATCTCGCAGACACGAGGAGCTCATGATAAGTGTTCACAGTACTTTCTCGCTGAGACCATATATTCAATCTACTAAGTTCAACGATCACGACCAAATCTACATCATTCTAGAATATTAATTACCAACTCAAACAAAATCATTGTTTCTTCTGTGCAGCATGCTCCCGCTCCAAGCGCAGTTTGTGCCATGACATCCCCCGATGCATCACTATCCAAAGCGGCACCAACCCCGCCACACAGAACCCCACCATGAGGGTAAAACAACCTCCTACTGTCATCTTGTTCTGCATCTTCGCAATAGCAGCAACTCCACAAGCAGACATGATACACCGCGAGAAGTTAACACAGGCTGTGCTGGTAGACGTCATAGTGGGGAATAAATCTGCCAAGAGGTTCATAGAGGCGGACACAAAAGAACTGTTCACCAAACTTGCCATGAAAGCCCCAATCAAGATCGGCGCTAAAGGCGCTCCTTTGCTCAAGCTCCATGCGAATATAAGCACTCCAGAATTGAATAGAATAGCTGCTGGGAAGAGAATTATGAGTCTGCATTTGAACAAGTTCAATTCTGGTTTTGGCCCTTCAGGATCCTTTTCCCAAGTTTCGAGAGCCTTTTCGTGCTTTTTGTAAAAGTGCTTATACACTCTATCCAAAATTCGTCCGCTGGCAAAAGAGCCCAAACTACCGGCTACACCAGGGGCAATGAAGCAGAGACCCACATGTTGAACCGAATAGCCTCTCACGCTCTGAAGAGTCGTACTAAGGGACGTGAACATCATGGTCCATGTGGCAAAGTAGAAAGAGGTAGGAAAAAGAATCATAATAATCTCGTACCGCAGAACAATAATCGGTACGTCTAAAAGTTTCCGTACAATGGTTTTCGCTGTGTTAGGCTCGAGCAGAGCGATATCGTTCGTGAGCTTCTTACGGAAGTGTGGTATAAGCCAAAGAGGAGACTTGTTGATAAAACGTTTAGGAGGAATAGATCCATTCCCGACTATACTGCGCTTTGTCTCTGGTAGGAAAAAGAAGCTTAGTACAGTTGTAGCACCACACCCAATAGAGAGGAACCAGAAAATGGCTCTCCAAGAGTTGAATCCGGATGCAAGAAGACCGCCAATGAGGGCACCCAAAGCCATAGCAAGAAGCTGAATCCCTGAGCTGAATCCAATGAGCGAGCCTCTATTTGCGCGAGTGGCCAAATCTGCAGCAACACCACTATTAATGGCCACTACGGGAGCAATGCCTGCAGCCTGAAAACACCGGAGAAGAAGAATGAGCCAATAGACATTGGCTTTGGCAATGCAGCAGCACACTACGATATATACTATACAACAAAAGAGCACGACTGGTTTTCTGCCGATGGTGTCAGCCACACTGGCAGTGAACATAGGTGCTATACCCTGGAGCACAAAAAAGATCACAACAGAAGTATTAGCGAGCTCCTCAGATACATGGAAATCCTTCTCTATGATATAGATGATCGGATAATAGATGTTGCCCAGAACCGCGGACCAGAAGCCTGAGGTACCGCAGATAAAGGCGATGCAGTAGCGCTCAGTACTAGTGAAAACCGTGTAGGGAGGCACAGGGGGTGGACTCTCTGGGGTTTCGTCCATCGTTGTCTCAGTGCCTTCTTTAAAATCTAGCTTGGAAAGGGTCTTTGAAATGGTCTCGCAGGGGGTGTCCTGGTCGTGTGACATAGTTCAAAGGTATAGTAAAACGCTGGTTTCAGGAGAGCTAGAGCAGAAAGTGACTGTGAGAGCAGGTAAATAAGCAAGATAGCATATATTTCTTTAACAATAACAAAACATATTTTGTGAAATCTGTAAAAATATTTTGTTCTGACCCGTGCGTTAAATACAGATTCCGATCTAGGGCGAAAGGGGATGCGTTCTAGAAGATCTGGGTAGAAAGAGGTCCATGTAGTAGGTTCGAATATATGGCGATCATGTAAAAAAAAGAGCTAATTGGTTGATAAATCTCTGTTCTGCCTCATCTACAAGGCACGTGATACGGGTGCATGCATCCGTTAGTTTCTTTTTTTCCGCCGTTTGTGATCCAAAGGACGCTTGATCGGAGAGATAGGTCGGGGAAAAGAAGCCTAAAAAGTCCTTGAAGTGTATTGAAATACTAGTGCTATAAATCTTCGTGAAATGAGACTCGAATTCGAGATTTTCAACTATTTAATAGTAGTGGTCATGCTGTGTGTTTCTGTGTGATGACAAATGGCGTGCTAGCAGTGGGCAAGTGTGGTGGCAGTTTTTCGGCTCCAGTATAAATCAATACGGAGGGTAGAATGGTGCAAAGAATAGGGTCTAGTTTTTTCGGTCACCTTTGCGGGTCACCCGATTTATGTGCATGTGGCAGGTCTTGGCAAGCATCGGAGTTTTATTATGGCACGGTGTATAGAGATTGTAATTTCATTGATTTTAAATTACTTAGCTTTAACTGACTGAAAAGTCTTGAGATTGTATGTATGACTGGTTTTTGAAATGTTTCTGGTGTGCTTTTCTAGCTTGAGAGATTTAGTATATGCTGCCTTCGCCATAATGATACAAGGTAATTAGGTAACTAACGCAGTGAACACAGAAACGCTATTCTTCGAAAACTTCGAAGACAAAGAGACTCAGACACTGAGCACCCGCTCTGACCGTGGCGAGTCTATCATGTTGCATTTGTTTCTGCCTACGCAAGCTCATTAGACCACATACGAGAAAAGACTACACCAGTCGCTAGATGATAAGGAAAACATGGTCCAATAGAAGCCACAATTAAGCTTATCAGTTTCCTCTTGTTCCACTTTCAAAACCACTCATCTAATTAATATTTTCTACATGAGTTAACCTCACAAATTCACTATACCAACATCAAACCTCCCAATTAAAGCACAATTAATCCCTAATCATCTCCAGATATGCCGCTACACATTTCTATTACCCTGACAGTTTGCCCTCTACCCCTCTCCTCTCTCTGGCTCCTGCCCGATGTGGTAAGCCTGAAGCCCGTCTAACCCAGTTTTACAACGGCGAACCCTAAAAACCCCAAAAGGGAAACTCCACTGACCTAAGACGTAACAAGGCAACACGGAGTATGGATTTCGTAGACGAGTAGTTACGCTTGCGCGTAACGGTGGTACTGGCATGCTATGCTCTATATTTACAACTACGGATTCATTGAGACGAAAAATCACCCATAGCAGATTCAAAATATAGCTGGCTTAAGCCAGCCTCCGATCTGTATACATGTACAGTGTACATCGATCTGAGAGATCATCGCCTCTTATCCGTGCATTTTGACACCTGCATAAATGCCCGCCTCCCCTGCCCGTCTAGCGGTCTGTATAAAACTAGGCCCCAGCCTTGAAAATGAACCAAATTTATACCCTAACCCAAATAATACCCCGAAATGTCTAGGGCGCCCCGCCGTCATCCAAATGATATCCGTTCCAATCTCGCTACACCCTTTGTTCCACCTCACACATATTCCGCTAATACCACCAGCTCTCTGAGTGTTGATGCCGCCGAAGATGCAGACGCCGGATTCAGACCGTTCCCAGATCGCGGAGTCTTTCCAGGAACCTTCCCCACTGTGCACAGAGTCCCTAACCAGACCACTCCACCTCATTTCCAACCTCCTTCACCTACTACCCATGCCGCACAGGCCACGCAGCAGAGTTTGCCAGCAGAGCCTGCACAGAATGTAAATCCAGTGTACGACTACGAGCCTCACTCTGCCCGGTCCAGTATCACTGTAACTGACTCCGATGCAGGCTATGACGAGAAGTCGGTTGAGCGACCAGTCACACAGAACACCAAGCTGAAGCCTCTTCCACGAAAAGTGTTCACGCTCAAGGGAAACTTGATTCTTGACAGTGAGATTCCATCAGATCTTTTGCGTGAGTATGGCATCAAGGGGCAGGTCGGTAACGAGTTCCAGTTTATGCGCTACATGCTGATCACGTCTGACCCGTACGAATTCTTACAGAAGCGCTACACGCTCCGGCAAAACTGCTACAAGCTGCCACGTGATACAGAGCTTCTCATTTGTATCACTTTGTACGACGAGGAACCTTATCTTGTGGCGCGTACTCTCAAAGGAGTCATACAGAACGTGTTACACCTCACTAACAGAAAGGATGAGCCTGTTTGGGGCCAAAATCTGTTTAAAAGAGTTCTGGTGTGCTTTGT